>JADLZL010002659.1:0-53620 GCA_015844335.1 Chrysopogon serrulatus
AAGCCTGTTATTGAATAGCATCAATATCTTTAGCGAGGGTAACCTTCCGATGCTCTGCGGTATCTCACCACTGAAAAAGTTGTTGTAGAGGTACAATGCCGTGAGGTTCCTCAAGTGCCCCAAGAATTTCGGTATGGTTCCAGTAAGCTTGTTGGTTGACAAGCTGATTAGGGCCAAACTCATTGCTCCAAAGTCATCAACCACAATATCACCGGTAAGGTTGTTCTTCCATATAGACAGATGAATGAGCTTCTTGAGGCTCCAAAGTTCTGGAGGTATGGTTCCGGTCAATGAATTGTTCCCGAGGTATACTTCCTCCAACTCTAGCATTTTTGCCAAGTAGCTCGGCAAGTTACCGACCAGGTTGCAGCTTGTTGCGTTGAGAGTGATTAGTAGGCTGGTCAAGTTCTCAAACGATGTTTGTAGCCTGCCTGGGCTGAATGAGTTGTATGACAAGCACAATGTCTTAAGGCTCACCAGGTCGCCAAGCTCCACTGGGATAGTGCCCGTGAGGTGGTTTTTGTCCAGCTTGAGATGCCGAAGGTTTCGGAGCCTGGACACAGAAGTCGGGATGCTGCCATTAAACTCGTTGTAACTGAGGACAAGCGTGCTCAGGTTCGCTGTAAGGCTGTGGCTGATGTCATTGGGGAGCTCTCCACCGAAGTTGTTCCAGGACAGGTTGAGGTACCGGAGGGAGCTGCAGCGGTAGAGCGCAGTCGGGAACGTGCCGGTGATGCTGTTGTTCGAGAGGTCAAGCTTTGCAAGGTTGGAGAGACCTCCAATGGCGTCCGAGATAGGGCCCGTGATGTTGATGCTAACGAGCCTGAGGCTCGTTACTTGGCCGGCCGAGTCGCACCGCACGTATGGCCAGTGGCAGTGCGTCCCGGCGGCCGAGGTGGCGGCGCTCCATGCCGCGAGCACGGGCGGGTCACCCCACGCGCGCTTCATCCGGAGGAGCAACTCCGCCTCATCCACCTGTCGTGACTGCGCGGCCACGCGGGGGGCGGTGCAGGAGGCAAGCTAGTAGTACTACCACGGGCATGAGGCAACAAGCACAGATGCGGTGAGGTATTGCCATGTCTTGTGCTCTTGGCTGCTGTGGTGGATATGGCAGGTGTTGGGTTCGTACATGAAAATGAGTGAGCAGAGAACTGAAAAATCTCTGTTCTTGACTCGACGTATGGCCGGAAATTAGCTTAGAGTCTCTTTCGATCCGTGCTAAATTCTATTGCCATCACCGGAGACTGAAACACAATAATTGGCCCGGTCAAGACACTGCAATTCACATCACTGTTACTGGCCCGGAGATGACGATAGGCGATAGAGATGGAACCAGCGGAAGCACGCGGCTGTCCCCTGAGGGCGACACTGTAAGAGGAGAGCAACTCTGTGAGAACTGTGAAGGCGAGTAGTTGCAGATTGGCGTAGCACTAGACGACCGGTATACTTTTCTCAAGCACCACTTAGTTTCCTATGCCAAAGCAAAGCAGAATTCAAAGCAAAATAGGAACCATGCATGTTGCTGGAACGAACATGTTGCTCTTGTTTAACAGAGATGAAACTAGGAACCATGGGGCAAAATGAAGCACAAAGCAAGTAAATTGATTTGATTGAATTGGTTGATGATCTTCCACTGCAGTACAACATTTTTGTGAACATAGGACAAGTTGGAGTTGCTATTCAGCGTTTACAGGTTTCTTAACCTTACACGGCAGCGATGGCCTCTCTTTTATTCGGGGCCGTAGAGCTGAACCATGCGCTTCCTGTGCCTCAAGCCAGCAGCCGTTAAGTCTGATTTGAATTGGTTGATGGCATGCACAGTAACTAACAGCATTTCAAATCAGACTGTGCATGGTGGTGTAATGATGCACTGCAGTACAGCATTTCAGAATTTTTGGTTTGGCACCATTTACTGTATAGTAGTAACACTAATTAACAGCATGATTAGTGCCATGTCTTGGCGGATGTATTTATCTTCAACCTTCCTTCCCATTACTGGCTCTGAACGCTGTAAAAGCTGATTATATAGCATGCGCCATTGAGATGAGGACTGAAAAATCTGAGTTTTTTGTAGAAATGAAGCCATTAGGGAGAGCAGCTAGCTATAGAATAACATACTCCCTCCGTCCTTAAAAAGAATATCACTGTGGGATGCATGCTAAAAGTTTGACTTGATTTATATATGCAATATTTATATCTCTAAATAATTTTATTAAAAAACTAGATCCAAAGATATAATACTAATTATGATAACTAGTTTATCAACCCGTGCTCCCGCACGGGCTGACTTTTGAGATACTTATACCATTGAAATTTTTATTTAATAATTATTAACTAATACAAATTACTTTATACAAATAATTTGATTTGAATATAGACTTATGTATAGAATTCTTTTTGGCATGATTGAGAGGGATCTTTATGGCACAACTAATATGCCACATTAGTTTGATTCCACGATTACATGTTTTCTTTCCTTCATTGGTTTTGTGTCTCACTATGGCTAACATTTTAAAGTATATGGGGATGTTGGACTTCCCTCTTGTGAACTTAATCTATGTGGATAGCAATATTAGAAGTTTAGTTTATGTGTACCTTCAATTGTTTTCATTAACTGTACATCTTTTATTGATTTGTCTAACGAAATTTTTTATATTAATTTAGAAGTTGATACTACTGATGTTTGGTTTGTTATTTGTTGGTTTGTAATCTATTGGTTCATGAATGGTTGTCAGTGATGTACTTAAGTCATAGCTCTGAACTCCTCATTTTCGTTGCATCTTAGAAAAATTAAAATTTATTTTGCTCTTAAAAAGGACATGGTAACATTATTATGTTTTCATCCTGATCAGATGTTGTAGTGCTTCTTTCAGAATCATATCATTAGTGTAGATGACTTTATAGGTTGACATGATGTTTTCTGATGTAGCTTCTGCTATATATATGATCAATAGATGTGACTATAATTAGATTGATATATTAATCAAGATATTGTTAGAAAAGTTAAGTGTGGAAGAAAACAATAACATTGTTAGATTAGATTATCTTGCCATCATTGTTGTAGTTTATGCTTTTCAAGGTCCTATGTGGATTTTGTGCATCAATATGCCATTGAAGCCTTGTTGGAGTTTGCTTATAGTGTGGATTAATTAGTAGGATTACATTTCACCACCATTGATTAGATTTGTTTTTACATTCTTTTAACCAAATTAGAAAGATAGATTAGTTAGTTATAGAAATATAAGTTGGGCGCATTTTTTAGATGGTGGTAGTATGTTTTAGATACTTTTGTGACATGCTGAGTCACATTTATTTATTAGTTGCATGTCCTCATGATGAATACATTGGGTTTTAAGATCAGTGGATCGTAAGTTAATTTATTTATCAACATTCTCTTTACTATATTGATGCATATTACTTATTATAGCTTGAACTGCGACAATCAAAAAAAAATAAATTAGTATATGGTAGAATTCATTATTGTGTAGTACTGTTGTTTTGCAAAAAAACATTTAACACTTAAAATTATATGGCTAGTATTGAGCTTATTTAAATAACAAACGTTACCAATTATTTTAAGAAAAATTTATATTAGCATTTACATGTAGATTTAGAATTATGTTTTTATTTTATAAAATAGTTTACCATTATTGATAATGACATGATATTTTAGTTGACATATATGAAACGTATTTTAAATAAAAATAGATTTTGATTTATTTATTGTAATAACTCATATTAGCATTTCTATGTATATTTAGAGATATTTTTTATAATAGTGAAGTTTTGGAAATTTAGACATTCAAAAGCTCTACTTTATATTATTTTTGTTAGTGATATGTGTAGGTAATTGGGATACAAATCTTTGGATGCAACAAATATTGTAGTCTCTAAACTATTGTTTCAAAACTGTAGTACTTTTGGAGTTTTAGAAACTTCACTTATGACTTTTTTTTTAAACCATAGTTTTTTTTTTTAATTTTTGGACATATAAAACCACAGTTTTGATACTCGAAGTTTTCAAAAACCATCTTATCCAAACAGGCACCTAGTGGATACTTTGCAGTATATTTCGTAATGATAAATGTAGGTAATTTAAATATAAATTTAGGGTTTGTTTTGAGTTATGGTTCATAAATGGAGGTCCATAATTTAGATTCAATTTTGGAGCGTTCATTTCAGTTTTTTTTCATGGTTGACCTAAATATTCGGCAGCATACGTGCGGACCATCTGTACATAATAAAATAGTCCGGCAGCACACATATATTTGGGAGACCACCTTAGCAGCACACATGTATTTGGGAGACCATCTTTATTTGTATATATAATATATAATAGTCCAGCAACACTTTGTTGACTATCAGATTTTTTATTAATAGATTAAGTAACTGAAACTTTGATGGGTGCTACTTTTTATTAATACATTACCAAGTGAATATGATCTGCGGTAAGATTCATCTGATATTTTAACTATAATTATGATATAGGTATTTGATTTATTAAAACAGATTTCCAAATGTGGTAAGAACGTGGTAGAGGAGATATCATATTTTAATAATTCAATACCATATGACATGACCAATCAAGATGGTCTCCAAACGGTTAAATCCTTAAAAAAAAAAAAAATAATTTTTTAATATATAATATTATAATCGAATGATTTTCCACAAAACAAAATAAATCAGTTATAGATGGCTGGAGTCTTTGGTTTGATGGCCCGATGTTTCTTACTAATGCATTTATCTTTATTTGTAGCACATCTAGTGAGAATTAATATTCAATCAGTAAATGACCTAATCTGATCGAAGATTTTGCTGACCATGCGACTTGTAGAGAATAATGATGATGCCATTATTTTTACCTTTTTCATGTCTTCACAAAAATTTGAGGACAACACCACGATCTTGGTAGATTGTTATAGGTTAAATCATCATGGGATTTGGCAAGACAACCATACTTTTAATTTGGTTGATGAACTCACAAAAAAAAAATGTTGAAAACAGCAAGATGAACCAAGAACAGATGGATTCTTGTTTCCGCACGCGGAAAGCTGTAAATTGAAATAGAATAATAATAATAACGACATTGATTTAGCTTTTTTTCATAGAGTGGAACTTGAAAACTGAAAAGAATAATGATAATATCATTAAATTAATTTTTTAGACCACTTCACAAATGATCATGGTAGATTGTAGGAGACAAATCAATCCTAATGGGATTCAGTGACATAGTTATACCTTTTAATTTAGTTAATGAATGTTGAAAACAGCAAGATGAACATAGAACAAAGATGGATTCCTGTTTCTGTTGACAAAAATTGTCTCCAATTTTTATATATGGGCATTTTTTTAATTTTAGGAAAAACATTCTAGGCAATTTTCTAATCTATAATGGCCATGTGTACCTGATTAGTAGGATATCGGGTAATAAGACCAATAGAGATTTTATATATCCACACGGCTTGTTTCTATGTACCGATTGATATCTTTTTCTTTTTAAAAAAAAGATTTTAGGCAGATTTTTTTTAATCTATAATAATGGCAGCAAAACGTGTTTGGCTGGCGTTTGATCTTTTATTAACCAACAACTCAACGTCGGCAAGGGAGACGGATCTATTTTATCTGTACGACCGATTTTTTTTTTTGTTTTAAAAAAATAGATCTAACGGTTACACATAGCTAGCCTTTCAATTGGATGGTCGATGTTTCTAATTAACGTGAGAATTTCTAGTTATTTTTTTTTTTCTTGGCGCGTCTCCGTTAAAGCCAGATAATAGATGATATTTATTATTTATTAAAATTGTTGACATTTGTTTCTCGGAAGTACAAGAACTTTTAGGGACGGAGGGAGTATTATGTAGCCAGTCCGGTCCATGCACCCAGTTGGGCCGAGGACGTTCCGTCCGTTTGCATGCACGTTTCGTGCCTGGTTGGCTTTCTCCAGCGAGCTGGCGGATGGAGCTGCATGCTTGCATGCAAATTAATACTGGGGTGTTCGGCTAGTGGAATAAGCCGAATCGATAAGACAAGTTCGACTGATTTTGTGTGAGAGAAAAATATGTGTTTCAATGGCATGTTACGAGGATGCACCACATTTGCATGGTTACTGAGGTTAATGCGCCGCATGGTACGAGGATGCACCACATTTGCACGGATATGGCAAGCTTTCCCAGGACCAAATTACCATTATGTTAAGAGTGAATTTACTATAAATAGCTTATGGTAAAAATTACCATAATTTATACAAAGAATTACCATAATTTAAACTAATATGGTAATTAGTTTGTGGAGGTACCGCAATTTTGCATCTAGCTGTTTCTGATGGGACCAATTACTAAAATGAGTTGCATCTAGTTGTTTAACGACGGGTTAAATTTACAAGATCATATTATAAGCATATTGAGGCAAAGATGTGATTTTGTTATATTGTCGTGTCTACTATGCAAGCTAATCCAAAAAAATAATATAATGCACAAAAGCATTCCGTTATGTATCAAAACTTTTACAAGGGAGTCAAATCAAATGTGCATCAAAATCAAATATGATAGGACAATTTGGAGTGGCTCAAAAAAAAAATTAGGACACTTTTGACACCGAACATGAGCTACGAAGGACAAGACGAGGCCTTTGTGCCTCAAGTTCAACAAGCTTTGTCTTGACTGTGTTGTCGGGAGGTACTATATGTAGGGTCTGATTGGTTGGTAACTAAAATTTGCATTACATAGGATTTGGCAAGCCAAATCTTAGGCAAAAAGTTATCAAAGATTTGGTAAGCCAAATGTGAGTAGTTGGCAAATTTTGGTAGCCAACCAATTACTAGTCAAAATCATGGTTATCAAATCTATGGCGTAGCAAAATTTTGGTAGTGAAACAATCAAGCCCTTAGACAATCTGAACTGATAGAGAAGAAGATCCCATCTCCTAAAAAATCATCATGAAAGGAACATCAGTAAATGATATGAGAACATAATTTATACTAGTAGGGTGAATTTACTAAACAAAGATAATAATTAGAGAGAGAACTGTCACGTAACCGGCTAAGTTGAGTGGCCCACATACACGTATCGTTGCCTTTTAGGCCTCCGATTACTTAGGTATGGGAGTCAAACAACTTAATCGACTCTGCTTTTCCGATTAGGATCGTATGGTTACATCGGCATCACAAGTATTACAACGGGATTTACATGATATCTTTACATCGAGTAAAGCGAAAGTATACGACATAGTTTTACAAAATCGGATTAATTTATTACATCATGGTTCACTCTCGCTCACAGAGTAAGTAACATTATTAACTTTATTACAAGCACATAACAAAAGATCACCCTACCCACGGGTGCACGCAAACACATCAACCACTTTACTCCTGCTCTTCTTCTTTCAAGACCGTCATGCAGCAGGGACAAAACATCTCCTGCTCATGCGGTTCACCTGCAACAGGGGTTTAACAAACCCTGAGTACATGAGGGTACTCAACAAGTCTTACCCGTCAGAGGGAGAATATCAAGGGCATGCTGGCTTAATGGGATTTCTGGGTGGGAAACCAGAGAAATATTTTGCGGAAATGCTTACTAATAAGTTAAATCCTTCATTTTAAGTTTTACTCAAAAATTATCAAATCTTCCATTTGAACCTATTCTAATTCATAAACTTTCTTTGAATCTTCAATATCATAGTCAACATCTTTGTTCCATTATCATACTACGATGAGTGGTCAGAGAGTCGAGTCTCCATAACCGAGGAGCAACGACGATTCGAACCGATTAATAACCCAGCTTGGGATTCCCGAACCACACGACATACGCAGGTCCCAGACCTACATATATCAACCTCTCCCCCAGATGCTCCAAATGTGAACCGGTCCGCGCTACCCGAGAGCACAGAACACCACCGCCCGGTGGACAACTCCTTGAGCTTCTCCGGGTGGGTTCACGCCACTCCCCGCCATCTCCTACGCCCAAAGGCACGGTTGTCGCTTCACAAACTAGACTAGCTAGGGTACACAAGGCTTATCGGAGTATGTGGCCAAGATCGCAAAGTCTCGACCACAACAACAGCCTACATCGAACGGTCCTTAATCGACACAGACGGAGAACTACACCGATCAACACACGGTGCATGCCACCCGCCCGGTCTCAATGTAATCATCCATCTCACTTATTTGTACCGAGAGAGGTACCGTGTCGAATGACCGAATTATCACTTCTTAGGACATTTCCCGAGCAAGGCTCACAAAGAAATGACAACTCACCACTAGACCTTTTTCACTAAGCATGGCTAAGCATTACTAGCCTATACCACTATCAGGAATCTTTGGATATGGTGTCAAGGATAAGGTGATTAATGCATCAAGTGGTTTGCCAATATTACTTATCCAATTCATGCATGAAACATAAAGCAATTGTGTAATCTTTTCAAAAACACAAGAAAAGAAGTTTTTGCTCCGGCTTGCCTTCAAAGTGGGTCGGATCTTCTTCCTCGATGGACCACAGATTTCAAATCCAACTATCTCTGCAGGATTCACCTCCTCTCAGGCGGATCACCGATAGCTACCTCACTTTTGACCTCCTCGAATCCGGAGATAAGAATGCATGCTTCACTTACTAGAATTGATATTACTTAAAATGCAAGATGAAATGATCTTTAGTGGATAGAAATACTAAATCAAAATCAAACATTTGAGTACAACTTTCCTTCACAGTAAAGTTGTATTCAGAGTTTCATAGTTAAAATTTCATCACCACTAGCAAGTTTTATTTTATTAGCAAAGAGCAAGACTAATCTATTAGTAATATACTGACCACAAATAGATCATAAAGTTCACCACAAGCCATGTACCAGCAAGGGTTAAGGTGGTACATGGTCTTCATGAAAATCCCAAAAACAAGTAAATCCTAAAATTAACTTTTCTCTTTTTAGCATTTATTTTATTACTAACTTGAGACTAGTGTTACTACTAACCAAAGCATGAAAGTATCATGGACCAGTGGGGTGTATTGATCCATGGACTTCACTGAACACTAGCAAACCCTCAATATTTTATTAGTATGTTTGTTAAACTAATTAGTTATTTATTAACCATTTTACACATCATAAAGTAAGCCTGGAATTATTCTCTAAAGTGAACTTGCTCCAAACAGAGCCAAAATTTTTGTGGACATGGTTTTTATCATATAAAGCTTAACCCTAAATTTTTAAAATTTTTAGATAAATATTATGGCCTACAAAAATCAAAGATCAAGCATTTCTTAATTAAAAGATTGAATTTTAATTCATGCACAAAGTACAAAAACATAACAAACTCATATTTTTCTCTGGTAGATCATATCACATAGATCACAGAAAAGTTTTTCTCATACTTTTATCACTTGTATTTATTTTGTTATGAAATTGCATAGAATCAGCACTTTAAAGTATTTTCAGAAAATAGGAAAAAAGGCAAGAGCCTTAAACAGGCCCGGCTGGTGGTGCTTGGGCCGACGGCCTAACTCAGCCGACCCAGCCCGCACTGCGATGGCTCCTCTTTTCCCTCCCGCGCGCTGCCGCTGACAGGCTGGTTCCCGCACGTCAGCGACGCAGGCAGAGCTACGCGCTGACTCCGACGCTCGACGGCTCTGACCATCTCGGTCTCGCCGACGGCGACTTCTCCGGCGGTGGCAACCTCACCGACGTGCTCCTCTCTCCTTCCCGCATCTCCCGACACCGCAAACTCCCCTTCTCAAGCACCAGCGCACCCCTAACGGCGGCCATGGCGGAAGGACGCGCACGGGCTCAACGGCGGCGATCACCGACGACCTCTCCGGTGCAACCAACACCTCTGGCCTGCTTAGCTTGCTCCCGCGAACTCAACCAACTAGTTACCGAGCACTCAAACCTAGCTAGTGAGTTGGAATGTGACGGCGGCGGCGTGAAACGGCGGAACTCGCCGGCGTGCGGCGTTCCCATCGCCACAGGCCGGTAGAGGCCTCAGAAAAGGATTCGTTCCGCTCAGGGACTCACCACGAGCATGATGCGCTAGCTGGTTAGACCTGAGATGAGGCGGAGGTGGATGGCCGTCGGCGATGGCGGTCACGGGGGCGTGAACCGAGGAAGAAGACGACGTTCCTGCGTGTCCAAGCTTTGGCTGCGAAAACGGTGGAGCCTACGCTGATCAGTGAATCAAAGCGGCGCTATAACGGAAGGAAAGAGGACGTGAGCAGCTCTGGGCTGCTCTGTCCAGGGTGACGTACTCACGGCTGCGTCCGGCGGCCGGAGAGGAAGGAGATGAAGCCGTGTGAGCGCTTCAGGTGATATCACGGGCTAAGATTTGATTCAGTGGTCTCGCAACAAAGTTGCGGAGTTGCTGGAGAAGGTAATTGACAGAAGGGGCTGTGATGGCCGTGAATTTTGCCCTTGAGCAGTGGCGGCCGGTGATACAGCAGTGAGGGAAGAAGAGGATGACGACGGCCATGGACGGGCTTTTATAGGGCAGGGGTGAGTCGGGGAGGTGTCCCGCACCTTCACGGCGATGGCTAGGTGGTCGGCCAGCCGCAAAAACCGGAGAGGGCACGGCAATGGTTGCCACGACGCCGGCGACGGCATGGGCAGAGGCAAAGGCCAGTTTCCCCCCCTCTCGCGTTACTGTAGCAGGCCAGCACATTCCCCCATTTCTCCAATTACTCCCAAAATCATTTAAGAACTTGAAAAATTCCAAAAATAAAAAGTTTCTCAAAATTTTATAAACTTCAACTTTGCTTTGGGGCTCGTCTCCAAATTCTAAATATTTTTGAAAATACAAAACTCAGTTTTGAAATGAGGTTTAAATTAACCTTTTTGTTGATTCAATCTTTGGCAATTAAATTAATGGTCATTTAGCAAAACAACTGATCCAACCAATTGCTCTACTGTACAGTACAAAGTTTGTAATTTGATATAGTACAAAAAGTTTGGGCATTTTTACTTGTAAAAATTTAGTAATTAAATCCCCAAATTTGACACAATTAATCCCTCTTCTTGTAGTGAATAATGAGGAGAACATCTACCATCAGATCAGCAGCGGAAATAAATAATCACATGCACCATAGACACAGCAATTTACGTGGAAAACCTCCTCAAGGTGAGGAGTAAAAACCACGGGACCAACCGGTCCACTCCAAGCCAAACTTCCACTTTAATCAACAATGGGTACAAGGAGTCTTCTCTAGAGTATCTAGAGGATTACACCAGCAGCAACACATTCATCAAGTTACAACTCACTGCAACTAACGACAACCACAAGCTTCTAACAAGAGGAGTCAGCCAAGCAGAGAAATCACAGTTTCTGTCCCCCTCGGTAATCAGCTCATATCTCACAAACTACAGCTCAACTGTGCACAAATTTTGGTAGGCAAGTTGATCCACGAGTCCCCTAACCACTGACCAAATTTCAGCTCAATCGGACACTGTTTGATCGCCCAAACACATCATCTACCAAAACTGCTCTGTCCTGAAACTGCAGTGACCCGAACTGACAAAACCCCTCTCAAATCTGGTGCTATACTCAACCAATCCTCAAACCACCTTGATAGATCGAAGTACTCAAAGTAAGGAACGAGCTCACCAAGTTTGGTGCCAATCCAACCACGTTTGAGCCTCCAATCACCAGCTTGAGAATGACCGGTTCACAGCCACCAAATCTGGACAGATTTGCTTCTCCTTCTTCTTCCTCTCTACTCTCAAATTTGTGGTGTGTGTTCTGCTCTCTCTCTCACTCTCTCACAGCAGCAGCAGCTCTAGAGTGGAGGCTAGGGTTTTTCCTTTTTCAACTTCCCAAGAAGCAATCTCAACCATCGATTCAATCCGAGATCAACGGTGCACAAGCATTTGGGCTTGTGGGCTGTTTTTGTTTATTTGCTGGGCTCCAAATTCATCCTCCATGTGGAGGGATAGCCCAACAAACTCCCCCTCCCGACATCATGGAGGGTCTCATTGCCTACTGGCAGTCATGCCAGCGAGCCGGCAGCAAACTTCGAGCTTTCCTTTTGGCATCACCTTAGTCAACATATCTGCCCCGTTGTCATCAGTGTGGACTTTCTCAAGCTGCATTTGCTTAGAATCCAACACATCTCGAATCCAATGATAACGAACATCAATATGCTTCGACCTTGAATGGAAACTTGTATGCTTACTCAAATGAATAGCACTTTGGTTGTCACAAAACAGCACATACTTGCCTTGATCAAACCCAAGCTCTCTAACAAACTTTTTCAGCCATAGTAGCTCTTTGCTTAGTGAGAATCAGAGGGGGCGACTCGGGGCGGTGCCGCCACCCTCCACCAGCCCGAGCCCCCGCCCTGCCCTCTCCGGCCGCCGTCGCCGCCCTTGCTTGCTAGGCGGCGGCGGCCCCCCTCCTTCCTTTCCTCCTCCCGCTCCCCCTCACCCTCCGCCGGCTTCTTCTACGGAGTCCACCGATGGTGACCGGCTGGATCCGTCCCTTGCGGGCTCGATCCGACGGGAGGCGGCAGCGCCCCCCTCCTGGTCGGGGCACGGCGGCGGGCGGGCCACCGGGCGGCGGTCTTTGGCGGCGTTCGGCCGGATCGGCCCCCCTTGTGGCCGGATCCGGTGGCGCACATCACCCCCCCCCCCGGCAGCCGGTGGCCGGCCAGGCTGGATCACGGGCCCTTGTGGACCGGATCCGTTGTCCTCGGTGTGGGGGCCCAGCGGGGCTGCGGTTCCGCAGTGCTGCCGTCTTCCGCGGATGAAGATTGGTGAAAACCGGACCTAGCTGTCCGGCGACGGTGGCGCTGCGTCATTACCCTCCTGGTGGCGTCGTTGATATCTTCATTCTGCCGGAGCAGCGGGGATGCCGCCCTACCGAGGTTGGGTGGCCTGCTCTGGGGCGTCTGGCGGGTGAAAACCCTGCCCGGCATGATCGGGCGGCGGCAATGGCGTGGCCTGCGTCATCCCCCCTTCTCGAAGGTGCCGCCGAAGCTTCGTCCGTCTCGGCAGGCCATCGCCGTGTTCCCTTTCGTCGGTGCGGATCCAGTTGCTCAAGCCGGAGGTGGTGCTCTTTGGCGTAACAACTCGGCGTTTGATGCTTGTGCACCATGTGCCTCGTGTTGTTGCCATAGAAGAAACGTCCATCTTCAATGGTGCTCGGTGTCCATCGTTTCAGTACCTTTTTAGGTCTGACAAGTGTTTTGGAGGCTTCATCTTGACGGTGGCGATCTTACTCTAGTGGAGTTTTTATTCTAGGAGTTGATTTCACGGTGCAAGTGAGAAGTCGAGTAGGACTACTTGAGCTCCTTGATGGGGATGTATTTCCTTCTGTTATTTTCTTTCTTTTGTTTTTCAGTATTGTAATTTGTTGGCCTGATCCTGCCTACGGGTAGATGAAGCCGAATAGTTTCTATCCATTATCTAAAAAAAAGTAGCTCTTTGCTTGCCTCTGTTGCTGCAATGAATTCAGCTTCAGTTGTGGACAATGCAACACATTTTTGCAACTTGCTTTGCTATGACACAGCTCCCCCTGCATAGGTGATCAAATAACCTGAAGTAGACTTTCTACTGTCAACATCCCCGGCCCAATCTGCATCTGTGTATGCAACTAACACAGGATCACTTTTCCCAAAACAAAGTTTCAGGTTAGTGCTGCCCCGGAGGTATCTCAAAATCCACTTCACAGCTTCCCAATGTGGCCTTCCTGGATTGGACATAAATCTACTCACAGTACTAACCGCATGAGCAATGTCAGGCCTTGTACACACCATAGCATACATGAGACTTCCAACTGCTGAGGCATAAGGAATTTTCTGCATTTCCTTCTTCTTTTCATCAGTAGTAGGGCATTGCTTGGTGCTTAACTTGAAATGAGCTGCAAGTGGACAGCTCACAGCTTTTGCATGTCCATCCTGAATTTGCAAAGTACTTTCTCAATGTACTTCTCTTGAGACAAGTACAACTTGTTGGAACTCCTGTCTCTCTCAATTCTCATCCCGAGAATTTGCTTTGCTGCCCCCAAGTCCTTCATGGCAAAGGACTTGCTTAACTTTTTCTTCAGCTCTGCAATTCTAGAGACATTCTTGCCAACAATCAACATATCATCAACATAGAGCAGCAAGATGATAAAATCATCACCTGAGAACCTCTTAAAGTACACACAATGGTCTGCACTACTTCTTTTGTAGCCTTGCTCCCCCATAACTGAATCAAACTTCAAATACCATTGTCTTGGTGCTTGTTTTAGGCCATAGAGACTCTTTTTCAATCTGCACACATAGTCTTCTTTGCCTTTAACAAGAAACCCCTCAGGCTGCTCCATGTAGATTTCTTCCTCCAAATCACCATGGAGAAAGGCTGTCTTCACATCCATTTGTTCAACCTCCAAGTTAAGACTAGCTGCCAAGCCAAGGATCAATCTGATTGATGTCATCTTCACCACCGGAGAAAAGATCTCATCATAGTCAACACCTTTTCTTTGGCCAAATCCTTTTACAACAAGCCTGGCCTTGAACCTTGGATATGGTGTGTGCTCTTCTTGCTTGATTCTATACACCCACTTGTTTTTCAGAACTTTCTTGCCCTTGGGCAACTTCACCAACTCATATGTATGATTCTTATGCAAGGAATCCACCTCTTCTTGCATAGCTTTCATCCACTCCTTCTTGTGCTCATCTTTCATTGCATCTGCAAAACACTCTGGTTCAGAACCATCAGATAGTAACACCACATACCGATCGAGGGATACTTGCTAGAAGGAACTCGATCTCTACTAGATCTTCTGAGTGGAATTGTTGGTGGATCTTCCGGTACTGGTGGCTGCTGATCCGGATCATCAATTTCAGCATCAAACTCATGCTGTTGGGGAGCATTCTCTTCACCTGTACCATGCACATCATCATGTGCATCATCTGCAACATCACCTTCAGCTTGCTGTGGAGTTGAAGCTGTAGGAACTGGGTCTAAATCAGCCAATGGTTCTTGCTGAGGAATCTGCACCTTTGCCTTCACAATATCCTCAATTGTTTGATCTTCAACAAACACTACATCACGGCTTCTTAGAACCTTCTTTGCAATTGGATCAAAGAGCTTGTACCTGAACTCATCTAATCCATAGCCCAAGAAGATACAATCGTCGTGTCTTATCATCAAGTTTTAGCCTTTCATCTTGAGGAATATGAACAAAGGCCTTGCACCCAAACACTTTCAGGTGGTCATAGGAGACTTCCTTGTTATACCAAACCCTGTTAGGAACATCTCCCTGCAAAGGATAACACGGTGAGAGGTTAATAAGATAAACTGCAGTCATCAAAGCCTCACCCCAGAAATTCTTTGGTAGCTTTGCATGTGACAACAAGCATCTCACTCTCTCCACAATTGTCCTATTCATCCTCTCAGCAATACCATTCAACTGTGGTGTCTTTGGAGGTGTAAATTGGTGCCTAATCCCTTGCTCTTTGCAATATGCATCAAACGGCCCAATGTATTCTCCTCCATTGTCAGTGTGAATGCACTTGATCTTCTTCTCAGTTTCTCTCTCAACTGAGGCTTGGAATTGCTTGAACACACTTAGCACTTGATCTTTGGACTTCAAAGGAAAAGCCCAAACTTTCCTGGAGAAGTCATCAATAAAAGTGACAAAGTACTTAGCACCACCCACTGATCTTACTGTCATTTTGCAAACATCAGAATGCACCAAATCTAGTAATTCTGGCTTCTTGTGAGGAGGTAGACTCTTGAAAGCAACCCTGTGCTGTTTCCCAGCTAGGCAATCTGTGCACTTTTTCAAATACACACTTTTCATCCCTTTCAGGAGATTCTTCTTTACTAGCATTGTCATCCCCTTCTCACTCATGTGCCCAAGTCTCTTGTGCCATAGAACACAAGGATCTTCTTTCTCTAATGCATTGACAGAAACACTAGAGAGGTTAGCAATAACATGGTACAAAACTGAAACTTGGTTACCTCTTGCAACAACCATGTTGCCCTTGGTGAGCTTGTACTTTTCATCTCCAAAATTGCTAGAGTACCCATCTTTATCAAGCAAACCAACTGAAATAATGTTGAGCCGGAGAGCCTCAACATGCCTCACAGACTTGAGGACCAATTTGGTACCATTTGAAGTCACCAAATGCACATCTCCCTTTCCAATGATTGCTGCCCTATCATTGTTGCCCATCTTCACAACACCAAAATCACCTGCTGTGTAGTTTGTGAAGTACTCTCTATGAGATGTAGCATGTATGGTAGCACCGCTGTCCGGTATCCAAATCATCTCATCACCATTCACATGGTTGATGGCTGCATCATCAGAAACTACAGTGATCCTCTCAACAGTGGAACTAGAACAACCATCATTACCTTCATCTGTAGTAACAATCATAATTCCCTCAATTGCTGAAGTAATACAGCCACCATCACTGTCACTATCACTGTCTTGTTTCTGTTCTTGCTGCTGCTTCTTTTTACCCTTTTCCTTTTTCCACTTGCGACATTGCCACTTCTTGTGTCCCTTATCATGGCAGTGCCAACATTCAACCTCAGCATTTCTACCTCTTGACTTGCTTCTACTTTCAGCTCTACCTTTCTTCGGACCTCGGCTCTTGCTTCTCCCTCGTGACTCGGTGACTAACACCTCAGATTTAGAGGAGGAACTGTCCCTTTCAGCTAGCCTTCTGGTTTCCTCATTTATCATTTTGGTCTTGACAAGGTTCCAAGTGACAATACCATTAGGAGCTGAATTGCATAAAGTGACTTTCAAAGTCTCCCAAGAGTCCGGCAATGAGCCAAGTAGCAGCAAGGCTCTAACCTCATCTTCAAATGAGATTCTCATAGAAGAAAGCTGATTGATAATGCCCTAAAATGCACTTACATGATCAGCCACAGGAGTACCCTCTCGGTACCTCAAATTCATCAATTGCTTGATCAAGAGCATCTTGTTTGCACCTTCCTTTCAGGCATACAACTCCTCTAGCTTCTGCCATAATGTACGTGCATGTGTCTCCTCAATGATATGGTTCAAAACATTGTCATCGACCCACTGTCGAATGAACCCACAAGCTTGACGATGAAGAACTCGCCATTCATCATCAGATTTGTCATCTGGCTTTTCTTCAGCAAACACTGGCTTCCAGTACTCTTTCACATAGAGTAAATCCTCCATCTTAGCTTTCCAAGCTTGATAATTTGTACCATTCAAAGAGATCATTCTGCTGGTATTTGTTTCCATCTTCACCACAAGGCAAATCAGCAGGTAATCAAGGTGAATACAAGCTGAACACAAACTGAACCAAAGCTCTTGATACCACTCTGTTGGGATAAAAGGGCAAAACTAATGCACAATTAATCCCTCTTCTTGTAGTGAATAATGAGGAGAACATCTACCATCAGATCAGCAGCGAAAATAAATAATCACATGCACCATAGACACAGCAATTTACGTGGAAAACCTCCTCAAGGTGAGGAGTAAAAACCATGAGACCAACCGGTCCACTCCAAGCCAAACTTCCACTTTAATCAACAATGGGTACAAGGAGTCTTCTCTAGAGCATCTAGAGGATTACACCAGCAGCAACACATTCATCAAGTTACAACTCACTGCAACTAACTACAACCACAAGCTTCTAACAAGAGGAGTCAGCCAAGCAGAGAAGTCACAGTTTCTGTCCCCCTCGGTAATCAGCTCATATCTCACAAACTACAGCTCAACTGTGCACAAATTTTGGTAGGCAAGTTGATCCACGAGTCCCCTAACCACTGACCAAATTTCAGCTCAATCGGACACCGTTTGATCACCTAAACACATCATCTACCAAAACTGCTCTGTCCTGAAACTGCAGTGACCCGAACTGACAAAACCCCTCTCAAATCTGGTGCTATACTCAACCAATCCTCAAACCACCTTGACAGATCGAAGTACTCAAAGTAAGGAACGAGCTCACCAAGTTTGGTGCCAATCCAACCACGTTTGAGCCTCCAATCACCAGCTTGAGAATGACCGGTTCACAGCCACCAAATCTGGACAGATTTGCTTCTCCTTCTTCTTCCTCTCTACTCTCAAATTTGTGGTGTGTGTTCTGCTCTCTCTCTCACTCTCTCACAGCAGCAGCAGCTCTAGAGTGGAGGCTAGGGTTTTTCCTTTTTCAACTTCCCAAGAAGCAATCTCAACCGTCGATTCAATCCGAGATCAACGGTGCACAAGCATTTGGGCTTGTGGGCTGTTTTTGTTTATTTGCTGGGCTCCAAATTCATCCTCCATGTGGAGGGATAGCCCAACACTTCCCTGACATGATACCACAGATTATTGATCCTCAGCTACTAGATGAGCAACAAGATTTATCTCAAGAAACTTCATTGGCCATAAAGGAGAAAAGCTTAGAATGTTTGCTTTCAGTCCTAAAAATTGGGCTTCTCTGCACTAAGCTGACCCCAAATGAGCGCATCAGCATGCAGGAAGTGGCTGCAAGGTTGCACGAAATCAAGAAGGCATATCCAAGAGAAAACTAATTAAGGTAATACAAACAACGTCCTCTATACTTTGATAAGCTATAATACTTTAAAAATTGTTCTACTGTGCCTCACTCTTTTTTTTTTCGTCTTTCAGGTTGTGTCACTTTTACCCCCCGTGGCTAGCTACTGACATAATAAAGCTTATCTGCTTCCCTTCAAAAATAAAGCTTATCTGCTTGCACCGTAACGGCAGTTAAAGAAAACAAAAACATGTATTTGCCTAGATGTTCCGTTTGATTCATTAGCATTTCCCGTCTTCACTAAACACCATACTCCATACTAGCATGCAAGTTCTTGAATTTTCTCATGTTTGCTTTTTCTGAAAGAAGGGATTTGTTGTACTGGTGCCATAGGAATACCAGTTGTGACTGAAACCGTTGTGTGATAAAGCTTCTACCCATGGAGTTTAAAGTTTCATGAACCTATCACCAGTTCACCTCCTTAACGTGAACTGGCCGGCTGTCTGAAAAGATCCGAATTTCTGAGGCTCCACTTCAATTGTTCAGCTGCAAGCTGACATGGAATAAACAGCAGGGCAACATAGGGGAGATTAACTCCAGGTTTCATAGTCACAGATGCGCACATGGTAATACAACATTCCAGATGATATTTTACTTGCGGCACCGCCACTGAATATGTGATGTTTCTCCAAATTAGAGAAAACTGCAAATTCTCGTAAAAAGTTGAAGAACAAAGAAAGCAATTGGCCCTTTTTTTGAACCCACATAAGAGCTACGCACCTTCTGGCGCATGCACCAGCGGCAGTTCCCTTCTCTGTAATCCTTTTGCCCTCTTAATGAAACATGTTTAAACACGTGTTCGCGAGAGAGAGAGAGAGAGAGAGAGAGAGAGAGAGAGAGAGAGAGAGAGAGAGAGAGAGAGAGAGTATACAAAAAGTTCATATCAGACATGTTTATTGATGCTTTATTATAGGCAATAAAATCACATAGAGTACGACTAGAATTAAAAAAAAAAAACTCATCGGTGGTCATGATGTATGTCGACTTTGTTTAACTAGCTATGACGGGCTAATAATAGCTAGAATATTTACAACTACAATGGGCTAAAGTTTGCATAACTACAATGGTCGTCAATTTTTTGCTAACTAATTTTTAGCGAGGGACTGTTTGGATCCAGCTGCTAATGGGTGGTTGGATAATGAGTTGATTGGACATATGAACTATTAGCACATAATCTTAGCATATAATCTTACTATTACTAATTAGAGGCCCCAACGGAGCCTCCACATTGATTCTCACCAGATGCGCTAGAAAAAAAAGATAAATCTTAGAAATCCCCATATTAATCAGAAACATCCAACCATCGAATAAAAAGACAAATTATCTATGACCATTGGATCCATTTTCCTAAAAATTATCCGCCATCGCCATTATATATAGATAAAAAAATCCTAAAATCTTATTATTTACAAGAAAAAGAAAACTTCCACCCACATTCACACTTGGTTAATATAATATTTAAAAACAGGCGGCAACGTCAAAAGAAAAAACAGGCGGCCACGTCACAATTGATTAGTCTACTATATTAAAAACAATACGGCCATAGTCAATAAACTTTTATAATTATCATCTCCATTGAGCCCACACAGGATGTACAAGGCCCTCATATCTACATAACAAATTAATAATTATTCTCGAAGAAGCCAAAAAGAAAAACCCTTCCTGATCCACACAAGGTAACAAGCCAAAGCCGTTGCCAAGGTCATCTCACCAACAAATTACAGTTACAGTAAACGCAAACGGCAAACCCTTGACGGTTCACGCAATGTTAAGTCGTACTATTCCATACCTATAAAACTTAACGTTTTGGATAAAGACACGGTCTTCAAAACCTAACTTTATCTATTATTTTTTATTAAAATATATAAGAAAAACTAAAAATAAAATTACTTTTATAAAAGTGGGTTTGAAGGTGAATCTATACATATGAGTTTTACCTTTTCAAACTAAATATTTTAAAAGTTATTGATATTGATAGTTTATGTTCTCAATGTTTGAGCCAAACTTTATCCAAAACATCAAGTTTTATGAGTATAGAGAGAGTACAGTAGTATGAAATCACATGCGAGCAGGACACCCTGTTTAGTTCAGTTAGTGAAAAAATTTTACATGTTACATTGGATGTTCTATGGGATGTCGGAAGAGATTTTCAGATACTAATAAAAAAATTACAAAACGTGCAAGAAAATAGCGAGATGAATTTCTTAAGTATAATTAATATTTGTTATTAGCAAATATTTACTATAGCATCAAATTATCAAATCATAGACTAATTAGGTTTAAAAGATTTGTCTCGTAAAATTATCGCAATCTGTGCAATTAGTTATTTTTTTAATAACATTTAATACTCCATGGCCATTATGCCAATCAAATCAAATCCTAGAAATTCCTTTTTAATTTGGCTGCCTCGCGTCCATGGGTCCATGCACGGATGAATTTAGTGTACCGGCAATAAAAACGATGGCCTCCCTTCAATTTGGCCAGGAATAAAAAAAAGATCAATCCCGCTCCTCGCCGTCGTCGTCTTCGTCCAGCGAGCTCGACCGCCTCCGCTAGCTCAGCACGAGCCCCATGCGCGGCAGCCTGATCACCGAGTTGGCCCGCGCCACCCCTCCAGCGCTGTCCACACCGTCGCTCCCTCCGACGATGCCTCGCTGCCGCCAACGCCGTTACTCGTCAGAGCCCTGCGGAAGCTGCTGCTGCCAGTGAACGGCTTCACGTCGTCGGCTCCTGTGCCCGGGACTGGGAGGTGGCCGCTCTCATCAGGACCAGGACCAGGAGAGGCTCGCCGATTCAGGTACAGGCACACGACGGCGCAGTCGTCCACCATGGACATCGGGTACTTGCGCCGCCACGCTCCGACAGCCCGGTCGATCAGCTGCCTCGCCGCCTTGGATGGGTCGCTGGCCGATGACACCAGCTTCACCATCTCCTTGTTCGACAGCACGTCCCAAATCTGCAACGGGTTTTCATTTTCAATGGCAGCAAGGGAAATTCAGGTTTTGTAGCTAAAACTATCATGACAATAAATACTTATATGACAGTGATATGTATGGTTTCAGTTAACACTTTCTATTGTGGGTCTAATCTGAAAGGGAGTTGTGCTATTGCTATTCTGTACCCAGATCATTTGGAATAGAACTGCATGCAATTCTTTCTGATTCAAGAAACCGAGGGCAATGAGTGGACTGAAAGTGACAGGAATCTGAAACTGTAAATCAAATAAATGAATTTTGAAACTTTTGTAATTTACCCCGTCAGTAGCAAGCACCAAGAACTCGTGTTTCTCGGACAGTTTCCTGCAGTAGACTTCAGGTGTGCAGATAAGGCCATGGTTCTTGAGGCAGAAGTCACCGAAGGCCCTTGCCATGGCGAGGCCCGGCGCATCCTGATCTGGCAGCCACATCCTAGGCACGTCTGGCTTGTCGTCCATGGCGAACACTCTTCCCTTGCAGCTCAGAATCCTTGCGAGCTCGCCTATTGCAGGTATACAGGAATGAAAAATTCAGACATATCAGTTGGTTAGTAGCCGTGAAATGAGAAGTTTTGACGCTCACTTGGATGATCTGGCTTCAAGTCAGTGGTGAGCTGGACGGGGATCAGACGGTCCTTGCTGTCCCGGGTGCTAAGAACAGCACGTGAATCTCCCAAATTGGCAACGATCAAATGATCTCCCTGTACATAAGTACAATTGGGCAGACAGTTGATTTGTATGCTTTAGACATGTTTTTTTTAAGGTATATGCTTTAGACATGTTGATTCAATTGTTAAAAAACATTTTTGATTTAGCCTTTGAGGTCTAGTTTCAGTAAATCAGTAGTAAAGCACAAGCTTGTAACAGCAGTACCATCAGTACCTGCCTAATAGCAGTGACTGCAGTTGTGCCGCTACAAATGCAGTCAATTCCTGAATGTCGCCTCAGCTCCTCATCCACCAGCTCAAATGTCTTCACGACTATGTTCTTCCAAGTGGACAACAGCTGGCTCTCATCGCTGGGATCATCACTGAACGAGCTGGTATATATCTGACTTGTCAAAGGAATCCAAATCTGTATTGCTCAAGGGATCTTCTTCACTTCTGAGCTTCAAACTATTGCTTGAATTACCTTCTTCAGGTTTGAGCTTCAATTTTTTGCTCGAGTCATCTTCTTCAGGTTTGAGATTCAGAGTGCTCGAGTCGTGAGCCTCAAATTATTGTTCAAGGAATCTTCTTCAGGTTTAAGCTTCAAAGTATCGCTTGAAGAGTCCTCATCTCCAGTTTTCGGTTTCAATCCTTTTCTTCAATTCTACATGTAACATTAATTAGAGGCCACAACAGAGCCTTCACGTAAATCGTCACCAGAAGTGTTCCCACGATTAGAAACATCAAACCATTAGTCGATAGACTCCAACCATCCTTAACCACTAGATCTATTTGTTTTCTTTAGTTATCCACCTCCTTGATTTTATATAGATAAAAAACAGGCTAATATCTCATTGTCAGGTACAAAAACAACTTTAACGTACCGGAAACAATTCTTAAAGAAAAAACATAGGAAGAAAGTTCCTATGGTTTTTTTTTTTTAGCATCAGAAAGCTCCTATGGTTTGGACAACTTCAATGTACAGAAACCTTTTGTCACGAAATTAAAAAGCGTACCGGAACAAATCTGCTATATCACGTTCATCGAAAACAACTTTGACGTACCGGCCAAAAAAATCTTCAAGAAAAAATGTACGAAAAAATAACGTACGGAAACAAATCTCCTGTAAGTCATGTTGACGGTTGATTATCTATATCTATATATACCTAATATATATATATATATATATATATATATATATATATATATATATATATATATATATATATATACCTAATATTAAAGAGGCAAAATTTCTCTCCACCCACATTCTTTGGTCCGTCTCTCCCCTAACTACCTAAACAATGGAGAGTTTTTTCCGTTCAAACTTATATATATATAACCTGTGCACATACAAATTACAATAGCTCGTCTAGCGTGATACGAAGTCCAACTTCAAAACATATTAGATCATGTATATAACCTAGACTTACCTTCTTTCCTTTTCATCGTATCCGAAGAAACTGGAAAGAGGATATGCCCAAAAATGAAAAACCAACGCAAACAAATTGCATGTACAGGAGACAGAAAAGGGAGCTAAAACAAAAACAAATTGGAAACCATATATAACGACGGAGGAAAGAAAAAAATAGAAAAAAAGTCCCTATTTTTCTCTACCAATATTTTTTTCTTTTTAGTGTTTTTTCTGGCCTTATGGAGTCTTTTTCTCTGACGAAAAAAAATAGGAAACCACAACGTTGGAGATAAAGAAAAAATACAAAAAGAAAATCCTTGTTTTTCTCTACCCGTATTTTTTTCTTTTCAGTTTTTTACTGAGCTCATGGAGTGTATAGATATGGATTGGACACAAATATAATTAAGAATCCTATTATCATCAGAACGCTAATATCTGATTTGTTACATATATATGGATACAGAAAAATATTCTTCAAGAAATAATAAAAGATACGGGAACAAATCTCACGTACTTGCATTTATGGTTGATTAAAAAATTAATATCTTATTGGTTATGCCCATCACATCCATGTTAGATAATCTATTAATTAAAAATAAAAAATCAAATGGAAGGTTAATCTATTAATTCACAGACCATGAGACCTCAACCAATGAGATATACATGTGTACCCATATAAATAATAACAAGAGTAAACTACACGTCTTATCGTCACTATGTAATAATTTTTATGATGTGGAGAAAAAGATGGAGATGAGGTAAAGGTTACTTTTCGTGGAATAATTGTTTATATAAGCTAAAATTGAGAATTATGATATCCCTTTAGTACCATTGTATGAGTTGTTGTTATACAACCCATAATGTACCTTTTGTTTATGTATAAATTAATAAAATTAGGATTTACTTGGTGAAAACACTATACATATACATGTTGTCTATTAAGTTCTCACAAGACTACGCTGCAATATATCAAAATGTCTAATAGAGAACACTAACGTATTTACTCTAAGGGGGGTTCGTCAACCGTATGGAACTAGAAATCCATCTATCTGACATCCACCCGGTTGTTTTCATCATTCGTTCAACTAAAGGATAATTCAAACCAACTCCCTAAATTTGTAGTTAAAGCTGCTAAACTAGATTTTAGCCCTTTTGATACATTTTATAAATTACCCACATATGTCAATATGAAAAGGGGTACAAACTAACCCCTGTGTATTCAAAATATCCATATATTATTGTGAAAGAAAATAAAATTATATACCTTTTAGTTTCTATTAAAGTTATCAATCTCAGCATTAATAAAAAAATAAAAAATATCTATAATATCTATATGTAGATACCAATATAATATATTGAAAACAGTCGAATATCCATAAAAGTATCATATATGCGTTTCTAAACTACAGTAATGTATTTACTCTAAGGAGGTCTAATGTATTAAAAAAAGAGATGATTTCGTCAACCATACGGAACCAGAAGTCCATCTATTTGACATCCGTCCGATTGTTTTAGTCGGTCATCCACTAAAGATAATTCAAACCAACTAGATTTATAAATAAAGCTGCTAAACAAGATCTTATCCATTACAAAGGTAATTACAAACAACCTTTTGATATATTTTATAAATTACCCATATATATATATATATATATATATATATATATATATATATATATATATATATATATAAATATGAAAAAGGTACAAATTAACCCTCCATGTATTCGAAATATCCATATATTATTATGAAATAAAATTAAATTATACCTTTTAGTTTGTGTTAAAGTTATCAATCTCAGCATTTAATAAATAAATAAGTAAAGATATCTCTAATATCTATATGCAAATACCAATACAATATATTAAAAATAGTCCAATATCCACAAAAGTGTATGTATGTATGTATGTATGTATATATATATATATATATATATATATATATATATATATATATATATATATATATATATATATATATATATATATATATATATATATATATATATATAGACCATATGCAGATAATGAAGAACCATAAGACTGAATTACTTGGGATGCCTGTGCCCACAAGAAATCTCGAAGCCAACCATTAATCGTAATAGAACTCTGCGCAAAGTTTCCCCCTGTGATATGAGTTACTATCCCTTGATCACTTATAGTACCCCAAACATCCGACTGCATTTTCCAACTGAAATGGAAAATGACTACCGAAAATAGAATTGTACATCCAGAATAGACCTAAGAAAACATGATCCCAGGCGGATACTTGACATGTTCCCCCTCGCCCAGGTCCGTCGCAAGGGAAGCGAAAGCCAAGATTTGCTTTATCAGGTATCGACGGGAACTGCGAGCAAATAAAACACCTTTCAAAAAGTATATATATATATATATATATAAACTGCGCATTTTTTTTTCTAGAAAAAATTTGCTACGGGACACTACAAGTGACCGCTCTTTCTTTGTTGGACACCGAAGAAGTTGAAATTTTCTTTGAAGGACACCTTGATTCTTGTTGAATTTCTTTGGTGGACATCATGCCCAACCAAATATTTTTATAAAATAGATATAAAATCATATAAGTGCCATAAAATTATATACCATAAAATCCTCTAGACTCTACGTGATGAGAACTACACAAGTAAATATTATTTACACAGTAAATATTATTTTTGCACTGAAAATAACTATTTTGTCTCTCTTCATAAATAAACAAATTTGACTATGGTTAACTTTGTTTATTTATGAAGAGAGACAAAATAGTTATTTTCAGTCTAAAATAATATTTTACCTTGTAGTTCTCATCACATAGAATCAAACGAATTTTATAGTATAATTTTGTGGTACTTATATGATTTTATATCTATTTTATACCATGCTCAACCAAATATTTTTATAAAATAGATATAAAATCATATAAGTGCCGCAAAATTATACCATAAAATCTGTTAGACTCTACATGATGAAAACTACACAATAAAATATTGTATTGGACTGAAAATAACTATTTTGCCTCTCTTCACAAATAAACAAAGTTAACTATGGTTAAATTTGTTTATTTATGAAGAGAGACAAAATAGTTATTTTCAGTGCAAAACAATATTTTACTGTATAATTCCCATCATATAGAGTCTAACGGATTTTATTGTATAATTTTGTGACACTTATATGATTTTATATCTATTTTATAAAAATATTTGGTTGGGTGTGGTGTCCACTAGTAAATTTAATAAGAATCAAGATGTCCTCTTGCAAATTTCAACTTCTTCAGTGTCCAACAGCAAAGAGCGGTGACTTGCGATGTCCAGTGGCAAATAGAGCAAGTAAACCAATATATGTTTAGGATAAATATCTTTGTTTGATAGCTTAACAAACGTTGACAATAGTCCCTTAACAAAACCACATCGCAATTACACTCCAAAATATTTTAAATATATTAATACAATCAAAATAAAATTTGAATGTTGTTAGTTTCAATAAATTTATACATCTTGACTTAAACATCATATCAAATCAACATTCGTAATTTAATTTGAGGCTACATATTTATGAAAATAGAACTATAAATATAAAACCTTGGTACAACAAATTCAACATGTTGAATGCTGCAAAGCAAGCTAAATTGACTAAATAGGCAGTAGCCCTCTAACTAATAATTAGCAGGCCTGTTTGGATTACTAATTTTTTAGAGTAAAATTTGACTACTAATTTTAGCTGCTACCTTTTTAGCGCTGATGGATCAGACAGACCTTTGGCTGAACTGTGATCAGTCTTGCCCGATAACATGGACGACGGCCAACCCAGTCCTTTTGCGCTGAGGCTTTTTTTGCGCTGAAGCTTCGAGGGTGTGCAGAAGGCGTACCCTCCCGGCACACAGCCGACAGCCAGCAGCCGCCTAGCGCACACAGGTTCTCCCGCACATGCAAATAATAATATATACACACAAGAGAAATGCAACTCGAAGGCGGCTAGTTTGGTTGAATTTCAGGCCATCCAGTCCAAGTCCTTCCGTGTTGGGAATCAGAATCAGGCGGATCGGAAGCCGGAAGCCGCCTTCATGGATGACATGGCGTGCGGAAAGGAGAAACCATCCATCTATTCTATCTATCTATACAAGAAAGAAAGCAAGCGTGGTGGAGAAAGCAAAGCCTCGTGAAGGTTGGCCCATCGATTTTTTCTCGCCTGGTGGCTGTGTGTATAACCATCAGTCCATCACCACCACCATCTCTCTCTCTCTCTCTCTCTCTCTATATATATATATATATATATATACCCAGCCAGCTGCCCCTGCCAGTGTCAGGTCGATCAGTACGTGCGTGTGTCTTCGCGTGGTGTTGTTTGCTTCGTTGATCGCCGGCGATCTATCCGACACCTTGGTCCTTGGCCGTCGACGATCAGGCAAGCAACTCGATTGCTGTAACCAGTCCAGATGCCCCCCCGTCCCACTTCTTTCTTATTTACCATATCGTTTCTTGAAATATCTCTTTCTTATTATTACCATATATCTTCAGTTCCACCGTCATCCTTTATATGCAACAATTTCATGCAGAAGAACCGCAAGGTTTTTGAAGTTGAATCAAACTTTCGTTTGTATGGCAGTACATATTACATACTTGACAGTTATGTATCCTGCTGTTCAAATCACTTGTGGTTCAGATCACTGCTGAACAGAAGAACACTTTCAGGTACTCCGATCCATGAACTCGACTGCATTATTTTCAGATATCTTGACTTAATAAGTAATATTTAATGATTTTTCTCAGTTAGTATTTTAATTGCAGTAACTGTCTTGATGCCATGCCTCTGCAGTTCCTCACGTTGTAACAGAACAGAAAGCTGAAGACGCTGTAGTTTCTCACTTCTGAATAATCAATCCCATGCTTATCACCATGAAGGCTGCTGCAACTGGACATCTTCTGCTGGTGCTCATGGCTTGCAGCCTGCATGCTGTCACCTGCACCACCACTCCTGGGATCCAAGCAGATCGACTGTCGCTGCTTGAATTCAAGAAGGCGATAAAATTGGATCCACAGCAAGCGTTGGCCTCTTGGAATGACAGCACTGACCTCTGCAGTTGGGAAGGTGTCACGTGCAGGACGAGGAGTCATCATGTCACTAATCTTGATCTTGAAAACCGAGGTTTAGTAGGACACATATCTCCTTCCCTCGGGAACCTGACGTCCCTCAAACACCTGTCCCTAGTTGCAAACAGATTCAGTGGACAAATCCCAGCATCCCTTGGTCAGTTGGGTCGCCTCCAAACCCTCTACTTGAGTAACAACACGTTGCATGGAGTTATACCAACTTTCCAGAACTGCTCTAATCTGCAGATACTACGGCTCAACGGGAACAATCTCGTTGGAGGATTTCGGGTTTGCCACAAGGACTTAAACTGCTGGAGATTCGATCAAACAATCTTTCTGGAACCATCCCTCCTTCTCTTGCCAATATCACAACACTAGAAAAGCTTGACTTGAGTTTCAATAACATTGCCGGAAACATCCCAGATGAGTTTGCGAAGTTTCCGGAGCTCCAGACTCTGGGCGCTAGTGCCAACCATTTGGCAGGTAGTTTACCACAAGCCATCCTGAATCTCTCAACTCTCGTTTCCTTCGCTATTGAAGGGAATTATTTAAGTGGAGAGGTGTCACCTGGCCTCGGTACCTCTCTTCCCAACCTCCAGTTCCTTGCAATAGGCGCCAACTTTTTTCATGGACACATCCCTTCCTCATTGGCCAATGCATCAGATCTGGCGGACATCGATATGTCAAGCAACAATTTCACTGGGGTGGTGCCTAGTTCCATTAGCAAACTTCGCAATCTCTACTCGCTGAATCTTGAGTCAAATAAACTTAAAGCATGCAACAGTCAAGACTGGGAGTTTGTTTACAGCTTAGGCAACTGTACTAAGCTACAAATATTGGCGTTAAGTTACAATCAGCTAGAAGGCCACGTACCAACTTCATTAGGTAACATTTCTGTTGAAATGCAGACATTATTACTGGGGTATAATCAATTATCAGGTGGTTTTCCTTCTAGCATTGCGAACCTTCGCAACCTGATGTGGTTAGGACTATCTGGGAATCAATTTACAGGCAAGGTTCCAGAGTGGCTAGGAACTCTAAACAGTTTACAAGCGATGGGTTTAAATAACAACAATTTCACAGGGTTTATTCCATCATCCCTTTCGAACTTGTCTCAGCTATCATATCTCTATCTTCAATCCAACAAATTCAAAAGGGCATTTACCTGCAAGCATAGGAAATCTTCAAAATATTCAAGAGTGCAGATTTTCAAATAATCTTCTTCATGGTGATGTTCCCCAAGAGATATTTGGAATTCCAACACTTACAATGATTGATTTGTCTGTAAACAACCTGCATGGGCAACTTCCTTATGAAGTAGGCAGTGCCAAGGCGCTCGTATATTTGGATCTTTCATCAAATATATTGTTTGGAGATATCCCGACTACTATAGGTAATGCTGAAAACTTGGAATACATTGGGTTGCAACAGAATAGTTTTGGAGGAAGCATCCCCATTACACTAGGCAACATAAGTGGTCTACAAGCTCTGAACTTGTCTCACAATAATTTGATCGGATCAATACCAACGTCCCTCAGCAACCTCCAATACCTTGAGCAACTAGATTTGTCATTCAACAACATCAGTGGTGAGGTCCCACTGAAAGGGATATTCAGCAATGTGACTGCTGTGAGGATTGATGGAAATCCAGGGCTTTGTGGTGGGCCATTGGAGTTTCACCTACTTGCATGCCATGTCATGCCTGTTAATTCAAGTAAGCAGGGGCGGCATTCCATTGTAGAAAAGTGGTGATCCCCTTATCCAGCATTTTGTTAGTTGCTATAGTCATAACTGTAATGCTTGTCTACAGAGGAAAACAAAAAAGAGAAACCTATTACCTTTACCCTCATTCGGTAGCAAATTTCCCAAAATTTCTTACAACGATCTCGCCAGAGCAACATGCGGGTTCTCAGCATCCAATTTGATTGGCAAAGGAACATATTCTTCGGTGTATAAAGGAAACCTCTTCCAAGGTAGAACCATGGTTGCTATCAAAGTTTTTCGTCTAGAGACAAGGGGGGCACAAAAGAGCTTCATTGCAGAATGCAACGCCCTACGAAAGGTGCGGCATAGAAATCTAGTTCCTATACTCACTGCATGCTCCAGTATTGATTCCAATGGAAATGATTTCAAAGCCTTAGTCTATGAGTTTATGCCACAAGGTGACTTGCATGAGCTACTGTACTCAACTAGAAGTGATGAGAACACTTCAACTCGAATCTACATCACAATGGCTCTAAGGTTAAGTATTGCCGTGGATGTTGCAGATGCATTGGAGTACCTCCACCATGGCAACCAAGGAACCATTGTCCATTGCGATCTCAAGCCGAGCAACATTCTTTTGGATGACAATATGACAGCACATGTTGGAGACTTTGGTCTTGCAAGGTTCAAATTTGACTCAGTAGCATCATCGTCCACTCACTCGATCTCGACTTCAGCCGCTTTTATGGGAACAATAGGGTATATTGCTCCAGGTAATACAATGTTTCATACTGCATAATTGTTTCATGTATGTTTACCTTTGGACTAAATAATTATTTTTTTCAAATCTGCAGAGTGTGCTGCAGGTAGACCAGTGTCAAGTGCTGCCGATGTTTACAGCTTCGGGATTGTTCTACTTGAAATATTTTTTGCGGAGGAGGCCAACTGATGATATGTTCAATGGTGGGATGAACATTACAAAATTTGTTGAGATGAACTTCCCTGACATGATACCACAGATTACAGATCCTCAACTACTAGAAGAGCAACAGGATTTATCTCAAGAAACTTCATTGGCCATGAAGGAGAAAAGGTTGGGGTGTTTGCTTTCAGTTCTAAACATTGGGCTTCTCTGCACTAAGCCATCCCCGAATGAGCGCATCAGCATGCAGGAAGTGGCTGCAAGGTTGCACGGGATCAAGAAGGCATATCCAATAGAAAACTAAGGTAATACAAGCAACGTCGTCTATACTTTGATAAGGTATAATTATTTTAAAAATTGTTCTAGTGTGCCTCACTCTTTTTTTTTTTTTTTTTTGGTCTTCCAGGTTGTCATTTTTTTACCCTAGTGGCTACTGGCGACATAATAAAGATTATCATCTCCCTGCACCATAACGGCAGTTTAAGAAGAAAAAGAAAACGTGTGTTTGCCTTGATGTTCCATTTGATTCATTAGCACTTCACTGCACGCCACACTAGCAAGTTCTTAAGATTTTTCTGAAAAGGGATTTGCTGTGCTGTTGCCATAGTAATACCAGTTGTGATTCTGACATTTGGTGAATTTTCTAATTTTCGCTTTCTTAAAACATGGGATTTATTGTACTTTTGCCAAAGTAATACCAGTTGTAATTCTGACATTTGGCACGTTAGAATTGAAGCCGTTGTTTGATGAAGCTCCTACCGTGGAGTTTAAATTTTCATGAATCTATCACCACCTTAGTCTGAACTGGCTGTCTGAAAGATCATTCCAGAATTTCTGAGGCTTCAGTTCAATTGTTCTGCAATAAGCTGACACGGAATAAACGTCAGGGCAAATTAAGATCGAACTTGGCTGACCAGACACACCGAATAGAGCAGCAGGACAACCTAGGGGAGCGGGGAGATTCATTCTAGGTTTCATACTCACAGATGCACGATGGTAATACAGCATTCACATGATACTTTACTTGCGTACTGCCACTTAATATGTGATGATCAATAAATAGTAACAACCTTATGTTTCACTAAATCAGTGAAAACTGCAGATTCTTGTTAAAAGTTAAACAGAGAATCTCAATTTGGGATCTGATCATCACATATGTGAGATTCATTCTTGGTTTTCTTGCTCAGAGATGCATTTACAGGATTACTTGAGACATATCTGAATTCATGGTTACTAACCATTAGGGTTACATATTTCACCGCATCATGAAACTGCGGGTCCTTGGCAAAAATGAACAGGAAATACCATATCCTAGACTTCCTTCCCACCATAAGAACTGACTTCAGTTATCTGGAGAACATGACAGTCACAGTCAGTGTATTTCTCTTGGACCAACAATGTAATCTGAGTGTATATCATCATCAGCCCATGATTACTTTACTGTTACCCTTCTCATGAGCCAAAGTGTGTGATCTTTCTATGCGTATTAGTTGTATATATAAGCTTTGCAAAATTCTTTGAACTCCAGAAGTTCAAGCTTTCGAATGTCTCAAGTAAAACATCACAGCTACCCCTGTCAGAGCAATCGCACAAGCCATCAATCCATAACGAACATGCATTGACTGACTTCCGTGGGATGATGATGCGGGCTCAGGCAATGGCTTTGTTACAGGCTCAGGCAATGGCTTTGTTACTTCATTCTCTGGCAATGGCTGTGTTACTTCATTCTCTGGCAATGACTGAGTTACTTCATTGCTGGAATCTGAGTCATCAATATACAACCTCAAGACCTGAAATTGCAAATTTAATTACAGCAGTTAGGAAATGGAGGTAAACAATGCCAACTAGACTTACTGAGCAACCTGGACTGAGACTTTTGAGACTGACTGGTAGAGCCTGATAGGCCTGTTCCATGGATCTATTAGCCTATGCCAATTGAGCCAAAAAGTATTGGTGTAAATAATATTCAATGTCTATACATACAGGGAATCAGCATTATTCTGTACAGAAAATGGATACAACTGAATGATATTTTCAGGGAAATCAACGAAGTTAGTATTTCTATGCTCCAGCTTTGCATTTCATATGTGTATAGGCATATATGCTCATGTGTCATGGCTATGTCATTCCCTATTTAGCAAAAAAGCATGAAAACCAATCTAAGTGCAACTGTGGCGGTGTTTAACTAAGTTGCCAAGCCTTTGGTTGGCAACTAAAACTTAGGCGAAATCCCTTGGGTTCTACATGTCATCATAGAGTAAAAGTGTGGCAAGATTCCCTTACTCATGGCAAAGTGTTGCTTCAAATTTATTAGCCACACTTGCCTAAGGTTAGTTGCAGCAAACTATGGTTAGGAACTAAACAGCCCCACAGTATTGATAAATACTCAAATGGTAGTTCTTTAAGTGAACAAAAGGGGGTCGACATCAGAGGAGTGAAAAGACCTTCAATCCAGATGATTTTGCATACAACACAGCACCAGTAAGATCAGAATTGGTTGTCAACAGCACCTTGTCTCCTTCGTCATCTTCATACTGCATAGAGCAACATGGAATTTTAGCTGGTACAATTGTTCAGTATGCAGGGTATTCTAAATAAGCTAAGCTCACAGATTAATTCAACAGTGCTTGACAACAGGATACTGAACGTGATACATGATTATTCCATGAACGTTAAAATAGCATATTCTATTTGAGGGTCAGACACAGAGCAGCCAATTCTTACCCTGCAATATAGCTTCTAAAAAGTTGGAAACAATGGGATATCAAATTAGTCAAGCTTACCAACAGTTGAATCACACTCTTCTCATCACCCATGCGTAACCTTTGGATTACAGAAGACATCAGCTCATCTAAACTCTCAGAGCCTGAAATCGAACAAATGAGCTGTTAGCTGAAGCATTCAGCCAGAGTCAACTCTCTGACTAACATCATATTCAGTACCTACCACAAGTAAATCTATGCATACGTCCCTTCTTGTCCTGAAGCTTAAAGACAAATGAATTATCAACAGCAGGAGGATAAATACTACTCCTGCCATCCCTGTCATCTGCTGGCATCACTAAAGATAATTCACTGTACAAGACAATAATTCAGGCAAGCATTGCATTTGAGAGGGAAGACATATAAAAGAAAACAAAAGAAAAATAAACCAAACCTGTGACTATCAAAATCCCCATCTGTAGGCTCTAGAGCAAGTGCAGAGTCCCAGAATTTCTGCATCATCGTGTTTGTCACATCATTTGCCGCACCAGGACCTGCTTCAACCTTCAGGGGGGAAAAACATTTCAGATGGACTAAGATTACTAGGACGGATTAAGAGAGGGAGGGCATGGGCCATGGAGATGGAGACCATTGAAATGGCAGCATGGGTAATTTGCAGAACATCCAAACAAGCAGCAACCCGCCCATCTGTTCATGGAAAAGGAAAATCAGATACACAATATAAGTATCAAAGGAGGCAACCTTAGGTTGGAAGAATCAAAGTTTTTTTTTTTTTTGAACGTAATGGCAGGAACTCTGCCCTGCAATTAACTTAGGAAAAAAGAGAGTTCAAGTACAAAGAGGAAACCAGCCCTCCTGGAAGAATCAAAGTTTACCTCCATCAAGAACAGGAATATGCAAGAATTTGCCATCATGCATGATATGTAGTGCATCAAGGATCGTTGTGTCCAATGTAGCACAGTCCGGGTGTGGGGTCATTACCTGGACCAAAATAGTAACAGACACTGTGTGTCTAGGATGAATACAAAATTCAACAACTTCTGGAATAAAGAATCATAAATCTCAAGAAGAAACCTTTTCTACTAGAGTTAACTCAGGAGAAAGATTTTTGGGCCACAACACGCATCAGCACATCCTTTGAGCTGAAATTCACGACCATATATTTTATTGTTAACTTCAAAAATATCTAAAAAACATGGCAAATTAAAGGTTGCAAGGTTGGAATGCTTACGTAAAGATCCCATGAAGCGAATTTCCAGCAGTAATAATGACTGAATTAACTCGTAACTCACGCATTTTTTCCGTGTTGCTACGCAAACAGGATCCGAAAAGGGAAGCAGTTGCTACTCTGTAAGTAAATACAGACATAAGCATTCTTATATAGATCAACTTTTGCTAAAAATTTATAGAAGAATAGCAATGAATAAAATAGAAGTGACAACATACTTTGTGTTCTCTGTTATAATGGTTGACAAAGAAGGTTTAAACATCCGTTCTCTCAGAGTCTCTATGAGATTGTGTGGACCTGCATCCAAAAACAGTTAATTCTCTAGGCAAGTGCATAAAGCTATAACTAGTTCATTACATGTACATCCAACTGGAAAGACACATATACTTTACAACATTCAAGTTCACAACAAAAGACTTGGCTTCAAGTGATTGCAAAGTTAAAACAATTTTTTTTTCTTCAAAAAACTAGGCAGCATAAATTACTGATGAAAATTGGTGTATGTCAATAAAATATGCATATTCCAGTGTTCAATGAATTCTTGTGTATTGGTGAACATCTCGTGATAAAAAAAGAAAAAAGCAGGGATGAAGCAAGAGGTGACACAACATTTTGGATACCTGAAAACTGGCGCTCAACCCCTTCTGCGGTAGCTGCTAGTGCACTTCCTTGCTCTGCTGCCTTTTCCAGTCTTGATATTGCATCATAGAGGCATTTTGCAATGTCCAGCATCGCAATAACCTCACCATTTTCCACAACTGGAAGGTGTCTAAATTTTCCTACAATAAGAAAAATGCCATATTAACTTCAGAGAGAGGAATAGCATATCTCAAAGTAAATTTATTCAAAGAACATTGAAATAATGAGAGCTATGCAGCACTAAATGTTATGATGGCAATTAGAACATTAAAGAAATTTGGATACTGGACCATATTGAAAATACTGGTCCTCCTTTTCCTTATAAAAACACAGGAGCAACAGAAGTCATTACTCAGCCCCTCGACTAATACAGTTGCTAAGATATGGCGTGATTTGTAAAAGTAAGTCCCATGTCATTGCAGTAAGCATGGACTAAATAAGAACTTTCTACTATTAACAAAATAATATGTTTCTTTAGTATCCCGTAAAAACAAAAAATAAATAAGGCATCAATATTTCCCATTATTTCTTTTCTTGAATGAAGTACTCCACATATACCTTGGACCATTTTCTGCAGTGCCTCAATAGCAGGTGTGTCCCCTGTGACATATAAAGGGTTCCTTGTCATAATCTTGGAGATGATTGTTTGCTCAACCCGCAGCCCCTCGGCAATGACCCTTGTAGCTATGTCCTATATCCCAGTTCAAAGGAAAAGAATGAAGCATGAGGGTATAATTCGACTAACTCTTTGATACTGCTGAGTCAGTGCCAGATTTGTCGAAACAAACACAGATGAGAGATGAAAGCATAACAAGCCAATTGCATTACATCTAATGATTCAAGCAATCAGCGGCGGAGCCCGACACAAAACCAAGGGGGGGCAAACACAAAGACCAGATACTCCTCCTAGTTTCTTGGCTGAAAATTTACTTGGGAATTGATGGATTATGAACGAACTCTAGTAGAAACTGATGCCTCTATACTAAATAAATTAAGTATACATATGGCCATCAGTAATTTGTTCAGGGCAGGGGGGGGGGGTCCACTCCGCCAGTGCAAGCAATGATATCCATATATACTCAGTTTCAGCTCCAGAACAAATAAGGACATGCATAGTGGCACCAGCTGCAAATTTCAGGCATATAGTAATTTAAACAAAGAACATAGCATAAGCTAAAGTTGCAATGGTGCAAAAGGTCCAACACTAAAGAAATGCATTCTGTTCCGGCACTTGATTGAGACACAAGCAAGCTTTATTGGAGCGAGTGGAGTACAATCCAAAGCAGCCACTACCATACTATGACATTTTTACATATAAAGATCATACCTTTTAAGCTGCAAACAACTTATCAGCCAATCATTACCAATTTGGTACAATAGATTCAAATAAAGCTGATGTAACTGAAGGAACACGGTACCTTGTCGGTGACGATGCCGGAGAGCAGTCCACCGGCGTCGGTGAGCAGCACGGCATCAACCCGCCACGTAGCCATCCTCCGGCACGCCTCCGAGACCGTGATCCCCTCCGAGAGGGTCAGCGCCTTGGACATCCGCAGCTTCTTGACCGTCCTCTGCCCTCTGACGAAACCAACCCAGCATCTTTTAGTGGCAGCTGAGGCGGAGGGAGAAGAATCCGAGAAAGGAGGGAGCTTTTGGCGGCCTTACGATGGATGGTCGGGCGAGGAGGGCCTGGTGGAGACTTTGCCGTTGCCGTTGGCGATGGCGGCGGAGGCGGCGGTGGCGGTGGCCGTGGGATCATCGGGCCTGCGGGAGGACGCGGCCGATGGCGGCCGGCTGCGAGTGCGGCGATTAAGGGGCACGGCCGCGGTGGTGGAGCTCATGACCGCGGCCGCGGTGGTGGCGGCGGATTCTCGACGGGTAGGGAGGAAGCGACGGCGGCGGCCGGGAATGTTGGAGGGGAACGATCGCTGGCTGGCTGCCTGCCTCTTTTGGGCTTCCTTGCCTGTGGGCCCCACTTTTACGCTTGGGTCCCTGGTATTCTGCAAAACTGCAAATGTTTCCTTCCAGACTGGCGAACTTGAACAAGGGGGGGTCTATCCAAAATTCTAGAATTTTACAAAGAATTTAAATTCATTCGTTTGTTTCAGATTTCGGTATCTCTATACTAGTTCTGTCGTATGTTCTTTCTGAGGTTGATTGACTTTTGAGAAAACATAATAACACCCATAGAGAATTTTATGAATCTATTTTGAATTTGAAGATGTTTCATGTCTTTTTCCATTACATTGGTCAAAATTAGAGACTTGACTAAGGCTCTGTTTGGATGCATCAACTAAAGTTTAGCTACCTAAAATTTTAATGTAAAACTTTAGCATGCTAAAAGTTTGCTAGCTAAATTTTAGTTAGGATGTTTAGATGTTCTAGCTAATAAACTCAACTAAACTTTAGCTAGCTTTAGAAGGGCTGAAGTAGCTAAATCTAGCTAAACTTTAGCTAGTCCTTTAGTTGGACTATTTGGGTGCATCCAAAACAGGCCCATAGTCGATGGAATCCTTAAACCGTTTTTACGCTCATTCATCACCCTGAGAAAAATGTTATGGAAAATAAGTAAAAACCGTTTCCAGCTAAAGTTTAGCTAAAATGGGCTATATATATAACTTAGAACGCAAGGTCATTTCCATAGTAGAAAAATGTGTTTTCCATATTAATTTTTTTCTCTAACATTAGAACTGTCATGTGTGTTCCTTTATCATGTGTTTATGGCAATAAGGTCTTGTTTCCTCCATACCAGATGTTTGAGTCAAAATCGTGCAAACCTAAACATGCCTAGAACACTATGAATTTGAGTAAGCTATGCTATCAACACTATGAATTTGAGCAAAGCTATAAAGATATATGCTATGTGAGAGCTACAAGGGCTCACACCGAGAACACAACAACTAAAGGCTTACATTGCTTTCTTAGTTTTGTTTCCGAAAGATCATTTCATAGACCTATCTCAGCGACAAATTCCATAGCATTGTTTCTAAATCTTTCATGTTATATAGAATGAAATGAAAAATATGGATGAAACAAATGCTCTTGATAAAAAATTTTCTTTTATAGTTTAATAGACATTTAAGAGGGTATGAGGTTTTTTAAAAGGTAAAAGCCCGAGCTTTGCCAAGGATTAGATCTTGTTTTCCATCCATTACAGAACTTGCCCGGGAAAACAATAAAAACACTGGTCGCTGGTGACCACAATTCACAAAAAGGACTTGCTTAGAATAACGTCATAACAGATGGTGTCTAGCGAAAATGTTCCTGTAGGTGCGCGCTCTCCTCGTTTTTCTCTTTCAACGCTGACTACGACGGCGCCCGCACCGTCCGCCCGCCCGCGGCCGTGTCGATGTGGAGGTGACACCGCTGGCAGGTGGGCCAGGGGACTCTCCGTGCGTGTGGGACCACGCGCGGGCTGGCTGGCTGCAGCCTGCAGGTGCCTGGTCGCTCGTGCGCTGGCCGTTCCGGATTCGAATCTCGTCTCGCTCCGAAAGGAGACCAGAGCCTCGACATTCACGTGCGCGTGTCGTCGTCGCCACGTTCTAGTTTTATGGGCATCGACATTTGAAAAAGGCCATGACCCAACCCAACTGACGAAAAAGCCCACGAGCTCAGCCCACTTGTAGGATCGACCGTGGACAATCTCACATTGGGCCTCCAAACTTGGGCCCAACACGGTGTCCGACGCCAATGAGGCCCAGAAAGAAAGCCGAGGTTGTAGAGACCTCCGGCACTAAAAGGAGAGAGGTCTGAGTCTCCGTGCTGGGCCATCAACAGATTAACAAGGACGTCCTAAACTTGTTCGGTGAGTGTTTTTCCCCCTTGCTTCAATTTTCAAATCAATTTATCTCGTCTGCTTGCCGTGTGAGTTTTCTTCATCTTCTGAATTTGTACAGTGCAGAGCACATCCAAACTATGTTGAGGGGAGAAACACTAGAGAGTTGGGAAGTCAAGAAAACAATCATTGGCGGTTTTATATACTACATTCTTTTTCAGAGGACAGTACAATTATTAGCTCGATCGGTTTTATATTAGCGGGCATTTTTATTTTAGCAGCATCGTTGTCGATCACTTGCAGTTGGGTATGTGACATATACAGACGAGCGTGACTTGACCAGATATGCCAAGACACATTCCATCGTCGTAATTCTTCTGCTTGCAGTCATTCTTGCACTGCTTTGGCTGCATAGAGCAAGGTACCATCTTACCGCCAAACAAGGTCCAGCCATTCGGATTGTATTTAGCCGCGCAATCTTGGAAATCATTTTTTCCCGGGAGTTGTGGGTAGGCAGGTAGGCACAGGGACAAGATCACACATAATCAGCATTCAATAACACATCAGAAAGATGCAAAATGAAAGATAGATAAACAAGGCGTGCTTGTTTATGTGCTAGAGTACAGTACTTGATGCAAACAGTATAAGAAGCATGCAGCATATCGCCAGCTTCGTGGTTGCCATCTCTAGACCAGCTTATGAATTTGTGTTGGATCACTATAGTACTGTTCTTATCGATCTAGATCAACCAAGGGTCCTCAATTTATATAGTGGGGGTGAGGACAAGCAATGTATATACTCATTTCTTTATCAAAAAAATATACCCATTTCCATATAACTGTTTGTTTAGAATGGTCTCTAGCTTATTAGGGATATAGATGGAATTATAGCTTCTTTTTTCCGCTATCTCTATCTCTACACTACCTCTATTTGAGATACAGAATGAGACTAAATTTAGTAGGTAGTAGCATAAAAATGTGTTCCCTTTATATAAAAAAGATAAATTATACACTATATGTGTTGTGTGTACGTACATACCGCGAAGCCTCTGGTATCTATGAGACACATCAAAGTCATGATGTCGGTAGAGATGTTGCTGCTTGTTGTTAGGATCTTTGCCGCCGAAGATACTTTCGGACTAGAGCACAAACTAGATGATGTTTGGTTTGGACAATGGAAAAGCAAACACAAATGGAAATAAAAAATAGAGCTAATGGTAATCAATGGATTAAATCCCTGATTTTGTTTGGTTCAACTAACATTGTAATAAACACAAATAAATCTACAGTTGCAGATGAGTGTTAGACCTTCTTATATGGCATATATTCATATAAGATTGCCTGAAAATTTGAAAACTTAAAAAATGAACATTTCACATGTGAGGATCAACATGAGGCCTCGCCACCGCCACTGGTGCACTTCCAAAGTCTTGAGCTGCCATCACCGCCCATAATCATGCAACAGCCTCGTGCTGTAGAACACCATGTCATGTTGACCTCCAACCCAGCCGTGCATGTGGCCAACTTCAAGGTATGCAAGACAACAAATCTAGATGGTGGAGATGGGGATCTAGCTGGACCGGTGATGAGGAAAGTCAGTTTGTGGTGTCCTCATCGACATAGGGGTAGGGGAAACTTTGGTTGCCATAGGCGAGCAACATGGAGATAAAGCATTGGGACAACATGGACTCATTGACCATTATGCTAGACAAGCGGGGATATGGGCCCTTGTAGCGAGGGCTCTAGAAATAGTGTCGACCCGACAAAGGAGTGCATGGATGGCCAACCAGTCCTGAGTTCTTCATTGGCAACAATCGCTTAGGCGCCAATATCCACATCAACTCTGTGACATCCTCAAGCATTGGATGCAACCAAGGAAATGGTGTGTATATACCCTAGAGTGTGATGATGCCAAGTGTCACAAGATCTGAGTGAGTGCATCACCCCTCTGATGCCACCTCCCATGGTCTCCTTGTTCTCTTTCCACTATAATATAGGACGCATCTCCAATGTGGCCCTTGCAGATCGAATGCCCCAACAACAAAGTGTGCGGATGTTGCCTTTTGACAACAAGGAGTGGTGGCAACATGTATGGCCCAACAATAAAAGTGTGCAGATCCATGTAGTTTTGGTGTAGTTTTAGTTAGAGTAGCAGACAGAGTAGATGAAGAGCTAAAGCTAGGTCACTTTTGTTGTTGTTGATTTTAAGAGGTGCACATCTTAAACACATCCGCCTCTATTAATCACTATTAACAAAAGCCCTCTCCTCTCTAGGTATAGATTGGTGTTTATGACTGCTCTATTCCACATTTTTAGCCCTGATTCACGTTTTCTAGCCAAAAAAGTTTAGCTCCACAGAACTCTGCTCTAGGAAAGAAGGCGGAGTCATAAACTTTAGGCTTTTTTCAAGCTGCTCCATTGTGGCTAAATTTCATCTTAATCTTACCAAACCACTTGGATTGGGTGTATTAGCCACACAGGACCCTAAACTTGTTTGGTGAAGTTATTATTAGTTTCCTTTGCTTGAATTTAATGTTCATCGATCTCATCTGCTTGCCCTTGCCGTGTAGGTTTTCATCTTCTGAATTTGCAGTGCAGCAGATCCAAACTATGTTGAGGGGGAGAAACCCTAGAGTTGGGAATTGATTACCTCGACAGGAAAAAAAAAACCACCAACGAAAATACCAAAAGCATCAAGACAACAATCATTGGCAGTTTTATACAGTACATTAATTCTTTTTCCGAGGATAGTACACATTTATTTATTTCCTCGATCGGTTTTAATTAGCAGCGTTGCTTTTTTGTTTTACTAAGTATCGTCACTTGCAGTTGGGTTTGTGACATATACAGACGAACTTGACTTTACCAGGTGTGACAAAACACATTCCATCGTCGTAGTTCTTGAGCTTGCACTCTTTCTTGCATGCTGCCTTCTCCGGTTTTGATTGGGGAGAGCAAGGTATCATCTTACCTAACAGGTCCCAGCAAAACAGACTGGAATATTTAGCCTCGCAATCTTCAAAACCTTTCTTTCCCGAGGAAGTTGGGGGTACGTGGGCGGGCAGGCACAGGGACAAGATCACATAATCAGTATTTAATAACACATAAGAAAGATGCAAAATTAAACAAGATGTGCTTGTTTGTGTGCTAGAGTAAAGTACTTGATGCAAACACCAGTATAAGAAGCATGCAGCATATCGCCTGCTTCGTGGCTGATGCCATCTCTAGGTAATCAGCTTATATGACTCTGTGTTGGGTAATTACTACTGCGCTATCGGTCTAGACCAGGAGGTCCTCATCAATTTATAATGACGGGACAAGTAATATATACTCATTTCTTTATTGAAAAATATATTGATTTCCATTTAATTTTTTATTATTAGAATAAGACTTGATCTCTCTAGCTTATTAGAGAATTATATAGCTTGCTCTATCTCATTCCCTATCTCTATTAGAGATATAAAATGAGACTACTTTGTCTCGTAGCTAGGACAAACACATGTTCGCTTTATTAAAAATGGATAATACTTTTTTCATCATAATTTATAGGACGTTTGATTTTTTACACTAAATTTGACTACTCGTGTTATTTAAAAAATTATAAAATATTATTTTTTTTACCATGACTTGCTTTATGACCAAAAGTTCTTCAATAATGACTTAAATTTGGCTATTTTTATACAAATTTTTTTTGAATAATCGAGTGGCCAAACTTGTGGTAAAAAAAAAAAAATCAAACGTCATATAATTGAGATGAAGAAAGTATTATACAATATATGTGTTGTCTATAATATTATCTTTAAAACATATGCATTTGTGTCATGGTGTCTGTAGAGATGGCTTTATTGTTAGAATCCGCTGCCACTGGAGAGTACAGGCCACGCCTGCTGGAGAGTACAGGCCACGTCGGGGCATCTCCAATGTGGTCCGTCGTTCAGATCGAATGCCCCAGCAGCAAAGTGTGCGGCTTGTCTTTTGCCCTCGAGGAGGGGAGCAGTGCCAACAACAACAAAGATTGCAGATCCATGTATTTGCGATGTAGATTGGTTGAGAGTAGAGAGGTACAGAAGTATATGAAAAACTAAACCTAAGTTGCTTTTTGTTGTTGTTGATTTTAAGAGGTGCGTGGACACCTTAAAACATCTGCCCCTATTAATCAATATTAACAAAAGCCTCGCACAAAATACCTTGGTTTTACAAAGGGTAATATATTAGGTATATACATTATTTTAAGAGGACATATATATAGGGGTGTGTGACACAACATATGAGAGGTGTACGTGAGGACAAGTCTTTGGTTGACCGACGAAAACGAAAAAGAGGTGTCCCCCTTCACTCTTCAACACATCATAAATTTAGATTCGTTCTCTATTTCTCGTAGGGTTTGGTTTTTGGTATTATTTAATTTCTCATAGGGTTTGGTTTTTGGTATTATTTAATTTTCCGTAGGGTTTGGTTTTTGGTATCATAAATAAGGCAACAATGATACATTAGAATAAGGTCTCTTCGGCTTCTTCCTATCTCGATGATGTTCAATTTGGCATCAGCGAAGTGCTAGTGAGAACTGTTAGAAATCAGCTCTTGCACACACACAATTCAAGAACACATGCACAAGAACACAGAGAGATGGGAGAGGAAGAGAGTTCTCTGTATTTCACTTTTCATCTCATGATCTTACAATGCTAAAAGTGACCTCCTATTTATAGTAAAGGAGGTTCAGGTGAATACAAAGTTACAGTGTTTGAACTCTTGACATTCCTCATCCTCTCCATAAATTTGGCCACCATTCAAAGTCTTCTTTCATATACTGTTTATTGACTTTGATTCTCAACACTCCCACTTGGCTAATTTATGCCATGTGTATGACTCGTTAAAAACTCCCCCCAAAAACCCAGTGGAAAAAAGGGTAGGAGAAAAGAGTATATCACATGCATCGTTTATGTTGCACCTGTTGCCTCGTTAAAAACCTTGCATGAAGAAACCCAGTGGGAAAAAACTCATCAAGGAAAAAAGAGTACAACAGTTGATGTTCAAGCCAAGTCTTCAGGACTGACTGGTGATCTTTAGGATCACAATCATGAGCTATGTCTTTAGGGTTGGTCTCCCCCTAAACCCTGCAACTCTCGGAGTCGTCTCATGCCAATTCCACGGACACACCTATGGAAGCTAGAAGCTGGCAGAGACTTTGTGAATAAATCCACTAGATTATCACATGACCTTGTTTGCAGGATATTGATTTCCCTGCTCTTCTGGAGCTCATGGGGGTAAAAGAATTTTGGAGCAATATGCTTCATGAGATTGCTCTTGACATAGCCCATGTGCATCTGTGCAACACAAGCCGCATTGTCTTCATAGATAATGGTGGGGGGTGTCAGTGACGTTCAAACCACATGACTTCTGGATGTGATTGATCATTCGTCACAACCAAGCACATTCTCGTGCAGCTTCATACAAAGCAATTATCTCTGAGTGGTTGGTTGATGTAGCGACTAGAGTCCGCTTCCGACGCGGGGAGATGGCTGCACCACCATAGAGAAACACAAAACCAGTCTGTGATCTAGCATTATGTGGGTCAGACATATAGCCAGCATCAACATATCCCACCATGGTTGGAGCTTGGTTCTTCGGGAACCATAGACCAAGGTCTTGGGTACCTTGTAGGTACCTCATGATGGTTTTGACGCCAACCCAATGCCTTCTGGTAGGGGTCGCACTATACCTTGCCAATAGATTCACTGCAAATGCAATGTCAGGCCTTGTGCAGTTCGCAAGGTACATTAGTGCTCCAATGGCGCTTAAGTATAGAACTTCAGGTCCCAATACTTCCTCATCATCGCCCTTAGGTCTAAATGGGTCCTTATCCGCTTCTAAGGATCGGACCACCATGGGGGTTTTAAGAGGGTGGCACTTGCTCATATTGAACTTCTCAAGTACCCTCTTAATGTAAGTGGACTGGTTTACGAAAACTCCTTCAGGGAGGTGCTCGAGCTGCAGGCCCAAACAAAACTTAGTTTTACCCAAGTCTTTCATCTCAAACTCTGCCTTGAGGTAAGCCATTGCTTCCTCAATGTCCCTTGATGTCCCGATGATGTTTAAATCATTGACATAGATAGAGATGATGTAAAATCCATCATTAGATTTCTTTATAAAGACACAGGGACAATCATCATTATTTGTGTAACCTCTCTTCAGGAGAAAGTTACTTAGACGGTTGAACCACATCCTCCTGGATTGTTTCAAACCATACAATGACCGCTGCAGGCGGACGCTAAACATGTTGTGGTTTTGATTCGGTCAGGGATCTTGAGCCCTTCAGGGACTCTCATATAGATTTTCGAATCAAGTGACCCATATAAATATGCGGTCACAACATCCATCAACTGCATTTTTAAGTTCAAGTTAGCTGCCATAGATATGAGATATCGTAACGTAATGCCACTCATAACAGGAGAGTAAGTCTCATCATAATCGATGCCGGGTCTTTGCGTGAACCCTTGTGCCACTAGCCTCGCTTTATATCTTACCACCTGACCATGTTCATTCCTCTTCCGGAGGAAGACCCATTTGCATCCTACAGGGATGACTTTTAGAGGTGTTGGGACTGCAGGCCTAAAAACCTCTCTTTGGTAAAGCGAGCGCAACTCTGCCTCAATTGCTGCTTTCCATTTGTCCCAATCTGAGCGCTTCCGACACTCTATCAAGGACCTTGCTTCTGGATCCAGATCCAATGAGTCAGCAATTTTCGAGGCAAAATATATGTCGACAACAGTGGTCTTTCTATGGTATGACTCTCCCTGATTCCACATAATTGCGGTGGCAATCTCCTCATGATCGTCCTCCCACTCATCATGATTTCCCTTAACGATTGAGCTAGGGCGTTCCGATCTTCTAATGCGATAGTGCGCGCGCGACGCATTGGGGTTTCCATCTTCAGGATGGGGTCCTTCAGGGACTTCCTCAACTTTAGGTTGAGTTGCCTCTTCGGGGGCATTCTCGACTTCAGGTCGGGCTTCCTCAACTGATTCTTTGAGTGGTGCAAGTGGCTCGGGTCGTTTCTGCGGACGTCTCCGCGGAACCTTGTTCTGAGCACCCGGAGGTCTCCCCCTCTTCCTAGGATTAGAGGAGACAGTAGAGTTGGTAACCTTCTGGGGTACCTGAACTCTCTTCGGCGTATTTACTGCAGGTATATGCGACCTTGTCACTCTTTTGTGATCAGTGAAGGCATCTGGCAGCTCATTTGCAAAACTTTGCAAATGTATAATCCTCTGAACTTCCAGTTCAGATTCACTGGTGCGTGGGTCTAAGGATTGCATCCTAGTTGCATTCCATACAATTTCCCGGCATTCTTCTAGATGCCTTTCTCCCCTAATGCTAGGAAATGATCTTCATCGAAGACACAATCAGCGTACCGAACCGTATGAAGATCCCCAGTCATAGGCTCCAAATATTTGATTATGGACGGGGTATATCCCCAACTTCCGGTGGGGTCCCATTGAGGTACGCTATGGTGGTGGTATTGGCACGTACACCGCGCATCCAAATACACGCAGATGAGAAATACTTGGTTCTTTCCCACGCACCAGCTGTAAGGGGGATGTGTCATGATATGCAGTTGGCCTGAATTGGATTAGTGCTGCAGCATGCAATACTGCATGGCCCCAACAACTAGTTGGCAGCTTACAATTCAGCAACAACGGACATCGCGATCCACTTGATCCTCTTGATCAAGGATTCAGCTAGACCATTTTGTGTGTGGACATGTGGTACTGAATGCTCTACCTTAATATTCAAGGCTAGGCAATAATCATCAAAAGCTTTCGACCTGAACTCACCAGCATTATCCATTCAGATGGACTAAATGCGGTTATCAGGGAAACTTGCCTTTAGCCGGATTATCTGGGCAATAAGCTTGGAGAAAGCGTGGCTCCTAGTGGACAATAGGTCCACATGGCACCATCTGGTAGATGCATCAATCAGTACCATAAAGTACCTAAACGGGCCCGACAGGGGCTGAATAGGTCCACAAATGTCACTTTGTATCCTTTGCAGGAACGTAGGTGACTCATCCCTAATCTTCAGGAGGGATGGTCTAGTGATAGGCTTTCCCTTTGCACACATGGTGCAAATAGAATCTTCAGGATTAGGGAAGCTTCTGACATCATGTCCAGCAGAATTGTTGATGATTCTTCTCATTGTTCCCAACCCAGGATGACCCAAACGGTCATGCCATATTTGAAACGACTCTGTGTTTCTGAATATGGTCTTTATCGCAACATACTCTTCTGTGGGTTTTATGTACGTGTAGTACAAACCCGATGGCGATGAAGGGAGTCTTTCCACCACTCGCTTTTGGTACCCGTCAAATCTACTACTTACCCTTATTCCTATACTCATTTTTCTTCTCCCTCCTGAGGCCACGTCACCTTCTTTTTGTGACCGTTTGATTCGTCATCCACGCACAACAAAACACCTGCTGCTTCGAACCTTCCGGTGTGTTCCGGCCTCATCTACCCAGCCCCCACGCTGGCACTGAAAGAGGCCGCGGCGCCGCCCATGCTTCCTCCGCCGCGGCTCTCCCTCCCTCTGCCTCCGGCGCCTCCTCTGCTTACCGTCCCGAAGCCTCGCGCTGCTGCTCCAGATTGACCACGCACTCATATTTGCTCCGACGCCAGCGCCTACAGCCGCAGCTTCCTCGGCTGCTTTGCCTCCGACATGCGGCGGTGCCGCGTGCCCAACGGCCCCCCGGCCCCGGCTTCTCTTCTGTCCTGTCCTCTCCCCTCCCGGGACCAGCCCCAGGGCCCGGCGGAGCCAGCCTCCGCGCGCGATGGCCCCGCCCCCCTCCGTGGCTCCACCCCCCGCCGGCTAACCTCCTGCCTTCATAGGCCATAGCCCGGCGCCTCCACTGGCGGCCAGCCGACCACCCAGTCCCCAGGCAACAGCAATTGGCGACCCCTCGCAGCACCTGCCAACTCTCTCCGTGCGCCTGCTCATGTCCATCGCGGCCCTCCTGCCACATTGCCTGTGCCCCCAACGCATCCCCCTGTCAGAGGTCTCTTTCCTTGATGTCGTGTTTTCTTTCCTTCCTTCGAATTCACTGGAAACCCTGACCATCAGTTTATCTCCTCATGATTTTTCTACAGATCCGTTAATCAGGTCTGCTCAAGCGACATTCCCCAACGACCATGTTAAGATGAAGGTACAAATCCATTCTTTTTCTTTTTGGCTGCACAATCTCTTTTGCAGTGTGTACTTCTCTGAAAATTATTTCTACAGGTAAATTTCCGTTTGTTTCCCTGACCACCATGTATCAGATCATGCATTGAGAGGCTGGTAAGAGGAATGGTCTTCTCCTTATGTTCCAATCATGCTAATAAACTTACTTGCTTTTTATCTCCGATCCATTAGCAATTGATTCGTCTTGAGTACTCATAAGCCTTGGTTTTGGTAAGTTGTCATAGATTATTGCATTTGGGCAATGCTCTCCAGTTTTTACAAATAGTAGTGCACAGGTTATGTTAATGAGATTTTCTTTTTTTTCCCTGCTTGCTAAACTATATCTGATTTTGTTAATTATCCACCCTCCTCTTTCATTCGCCTGAATGCAGTCCAATATCTGAATGTTTATTTTCTAGCTTTCTAATTTCATATTTCAGTCGACGGTTCTGCATGCATTAGTCAAAACACTATTGTTGGCCTCCTACTACTGTATGCTACTGAAGTGAAGACCTCTAAAGGTTGTACCATCCAAAAAATAGAGAAAAGCCACCTATCTTGCAGGGATGTCAATCCTGTGAGTTTATGTTCAATATTTTTCCTATACTTACATCCTTTCCATCTATTCAATGTCTGATTGTTTATTTTCTAACTTTCTAATTTGCTCAATTAAAGGTTCACCTGCTGATTGTACAGGAAGGTCATAAGGGTTCCCTTCTTTCAGTGCCAGTCAGCGGACCATTCACTAGCTACCCAATACCCACCTAATCATTTGTTTTGCATATTAAAGGGTTCAGCATCATAAGTAATTTATCAGTCACGACAAGGGCATTAGTTTGGCAATTTCACGGTTGTACCAAGTCTGACCTCCTGCGATGTGCATTTGTTATTTGTTGCTGAAAACATTCTCATTGCGACCCTTGCCTGCCAAGTGGGTTAACAAACTTCAGTAATCAAAAGCCTTTTTTTTAGTAGTCATAAATTATTGTATTTGGATCAGTGCATTGCGGTTTTTACAAACAACAATGAGCAACTTATCTTAGTCGATTTTTCCTTCTCCTATTTCCTTAACTATATTTGACTTTGTTAATTATGAACCTGTTTGCTCCAAGTATTGTTTTCTTTCACCTGAATACAGGTTCATGGCGTTACCTTCATGTATGTACATGTTACTGTTAGTTCCCAGTTCTAACAGTTTCGTCTTCTTTTCACATTTCTTAGCTGATTAGTTCTTACCAATTAGTGACATAATTTCCTTTCTCAAATAATTGCTTCATCCATCATCATGTTCTCTTTGCAAACTGTACTATGAAACCCCATCGTCAAATTTACATTCCAGCATTGATCTATTTGTCATTTTTAGTTGTTTCGGCCATGGTCAGTACAGTTCAACTAAAATAGTTATGCATGACCTCCCAAATACAACAGATCATCTCTTTTCATTTGCATGTATATTGTCAATTTACAACTTTGCATAGTTCTGTCACTCCTCTGGCCGTTTTTTTTTTTATGTGCTTATGTTTGCTAATTGACATTTACATCATGGCTTCTGCTTTTATCCTACAGTGCCTTCAGTTTGCCAGATGCATGAGCAAGAATTTAGATATTCATAGTTTTTTTTTCTTCATGGGGAAGAGTGTATTTTATGATGACAAGATTTTGAAATGTGATTAGATCTCAGAGATACCAGTATCTAAGAATACTAATGTGTCAAATGTATTCAACTGTTTTTATGAGCAAAGTTATATGCTATAGATTGCTAGCCCGCGCAATTGCGCGGGGTTCCTGCTAGTTTAGTGATGAGCAAGTATTCGGTACCATGCTCGATCTCGGTTTCTACATGGAAACCATTTGTACGGATATCTTTGAAACTTAGAAGCGTGCGCTTTGAGTCAGAATACAATAATGCATCCTTCATAAAGATTTGAGTACCCATAGGGAGAACCAGTGAGGCACTTCTGATGCCCACGATATGAGCATTGCTTCCGGCAATGGTCGTAATATTTCTATTTTTCTTTGTTAGTGTTTGGAAATATCTGGTTTCCCTTAATATCGTATTGGTGGTGCCACTGTCCACAAGACAGATCTCCGCTTCAGCCATGGGGTCCCCATAGGTTCTGTTAAAATACCATAAAAATAAAATAGGAACTTAACATAAAGCATATATTATGATAGAAACAACATTACAACATTTCTGGAAAACACCATGGGTGTTTAGACCATCTACTAAGTTACAAATGCTCTTGGGGGAGCATCCATGTAACACCCTCGGTGTTACGTTAACCTAAACCCCACCATGTCACCATATTATGCATTAAGCATCATGTTTATTAATTCAATGATAATGCAATTAGCATATGATCATATGCGTCATTACTGGTGTTAATAAAAATTAAAAATGGATCATAAGCATCATTAAGTTAATCACTAATCATTAGTGCATCCATGCATTCATGGTGCTAATAATTAATGCATGATCAAATGCTTAGTCTTGTTATGTTAATGGTAACATAAAAGGTTAATCATGTAAGTGAGCTAATTTAAGTATAACATGAGGTAGTGATTAGTGGTGACATAATCATTAGTGTAAATTGATATGTTTGCTAATTTAGGGTAAGACTCTAATCATCCTGAGCTCAACTATGAAATTATGAGTTTAATCAAGAAATCAGAATTTGAAAAGTTTTCAAATTGAAGTTGCAAAATGAGGTTTCAAAATCAAGTTTCAAAATTCAAATTCAAATTCAAATTAAACACTCATTTCCAAGCCCCTTTTTACTCCCTTTTCTAAATTTAAAAATCTAAGCAGATTTTGAGGTTATTCCCAAAAGCAAAGTTGTAGATCATGAAATTCTGAGCAACTTCTATTTTGGGAGTTTTTAAAGTTGTTATGTAAATTTTTAAGTGATTTCAAGAAAACAGTGAAGGGGCAGCGTGCTACAGTACCATCGGCGAGTTGCAGAACGCCGCATCACCGCCGTGCTCGGTTTGGCCGCGCCTTCGGGGTGCCTGCTCGCGTGGCCAAGTTCTAGCAGGTGCTGGCGTCCTCTCCTGCGCCATCCTCGCTGTTTTAAGCCGAGCCGCCGTGCCTTTCTCTCTTTCCCTCCCCTTCCTTGTTTCACCATGGACGCCGAGCAGCAAGCTTCATGGACGCCGCTGCTGCTTCCCTCTGCAGGTTGTCCCGGCCTCGGCCACCATCCTAGCACCATCTCCTCCACCTAGTGCCCCTCCTGACCGCTGCGTCGTGCCACGCCGCCGGTCCGGCGCTCTCTCCTGGTCGGACTCGCTGCCGTCGTCGTGCCATTCCGCCGGAGCCGCCTGCTCCCGTGGCCAGCTCACCACCGACCACCTCCGGCCAAGGCGAGGGTACCAGCAAGTTCGGCTTGCTTCATAGCCCCTCTCAGCAAGCTCCGTCACCGCCGGCCAACCTCTGGCTCCGGCCGTCCAACTCCCGAGTCGCCCAGACCCCTCCATTCTCTATTTCTGCTCTCGTCAAAAAGGAAGAAGATGGTACTGTTCACTTTTTTTTTTTCAGAAAAATCTAAAAAGTGTTGTTTCTTGTTTATTTCATCATTCATTAATTAGAGCTCAGAAAAATATGAACTAAAATTCTATGTGTTCCTCATGATGTGTAGTTTCATGGAAAAATATGTGTTTGGCATGTTAATCACTTTTGTCATGTTTGATAATTGTCTCCTTTAATTAATAAATGCATAATCTTTGATTTTTGTAGGCTAAAATATAAATCTAAAAGTTACAAAAATTTAGTAGTAAGCTTGTCATGTTAACAGAAACCTCCACTAAAAATTTGGTGCTATTTTGAAATAGTTTATTTTATTAGTTAATTTAACCCTATTTAATGATTGTAAAAGTGGTTAATAAAATCACTAATTAGTAATTAGTTTTCTAATTAAATTGTTGAGTGATTTGTGGCATTGTCTTGTGTTGCCTAAATACAAAGTAGCTCACATGTTTTATAATTAATAAAATGACTTCAATAAATACTGAATGTTTGCTTTAGGATTGTTTTCATTTAATATTAATTGAAATCCATGAATCAATACTCTTTGCTAGTCCATGGTTTATTTATGTTTTACTTAGATGATAGAGCTAGTCTTATGCTTAATAATTAAGTTAGGAAAGAATATTAATTTGATATTGATTGCATTTGGTTATTGCATGACGGCCATGGAACATCCCCTCCCTGATGTTTCATGGCATTGATATGTTTATGGTTGATGTGGTTCACTATGTCTTTTGAAACATTAATCTTGCTCCATGATGATGCTAGACCTAGGTTTAATAAGTGATTAATTAATTTGTATGCTCTCATCAATGCATTGTCATGCATCTTTCATGCATCATGTCATGCATTCCATCATACTTAGAATGCATCATTTCATATACGTGTAGTTTACGTAAGAGCGAAGGTTCATGTGGATCAAGCTTCGGAGAAGGTCCCGATAGTCCAACTCCTGTTTTTGAAGAAAGTGCTCAGCGTGAAGAGGTTGGGTCTGCTCTTACTGACTCCAAAGCTGCACCTCACTTCGTCGAGCCCCAAGGCAAGCCCCGGATGCATTCAAACCCTGCCTTGAATTTTGAAAGTCTTTTATAATTTTATGTGGATGATATGATGGAGTTGTGTGATATCCTATTTAATGCATTTACCGTACCTTGTGATACTATCCTGGATACCTGTTTTGATTTCAAAAATATTTAGTATATGCTTAGTCCTGCTACTAGCATAGGCTTTTGAAAATGATTTAAAAGTTGGTCAAAATATCATCTCTGAGAAAGTATTCAAAACTTGATA
>JADLZL010002660.1:0-417798 GCA_015844335.1 Chrysopogon serrulatus
CTAGGAGGGGCCTTGGGGCGTCATTATATGGTAGAGATGGAGTAGGGGGGCAAAGGAGCCGCCCGTCGGCGATAGCGTCTTCATCTCATGTGCACCGTCGGATCAAACCGACCTAAAATCGGCGTAGGGATGCTTTGATTGGCTTCAAGGAACCGTGGGGGAAGACTCGGAAAGGCGGCGGCCATCGGTGGAATTAGAGGCGCCAGCCAGAGGCCCGAGGTAAGGGCAGCCCAGGCCTTCCCTAGGCTTCCTACTAACTGCGGGCCACATTTGCTTGGTGTCTTCTTGAACCTTCTTGATCTGTTGGCGGTGTAGTTGCGTCGCGGTTAAGTTTCATGGTAAAGACCCACACTTAAATCCCTCTTTTGTCTTTTACGGGAAAATTCCTAGAAATTTCACAAATCACCAAAACTTCGTGGAAATTGTGGAGTTTAAAACCTAGAGTAGTGTGTTTTGTTCTCCTTCGGGTTTAAAGTGCTAGTTATCGGTGCTAAGCGGCGGTCCTAGTACCAACAGTAAATTTGCGTGCGTGCTCCCAACCGGATGGTGTGCGAGATGGACACAAGGGAGTCTTGTATTATCTTGCACCAAGGTGCTTGTAGGTAGGGGTGTACAAGCGGTGGAGTGGAGGGCTGGTCCCAAGTCTCGTGAATATGGGTATATGAGCCCGTGTGCTAAGGAGATTGCTAGACTCGCATACGTAGTCCGATTGACCCTGTGTCTAGACCAGGCCGGTTTGCTTGTGGACTTGTTCCCTTGCCCCGTGGAAGGACCCCGTCCTTCCCCCTTTTATAGCCGCAAGGGAGGAACGGGCTTTAGTACAGTGCGAATAGGTGAAACGGTGGTGGGCGCCGCCTCTTCTCGGCGAGGCCTCGAGGCTTCTCTGCCTTGTTTCGAGGCCCCCGGTGTGGGCGGCCTTGTCTTTTTGCGCCGTCTTTGCCCGATTGCGGCGCCGTTACGTGAGTCGGCTCCTCGATCCGCAGCGGAGGGGGGAAATCATGGTGACGTGTCCGGTGTCGGGCTCTTGTAGCTTTGACTCATCCCCTGTCAGAAGCTCAGGGCCGTGGGCGTCGTTGTCTGATACGGCGTGGCCTCTAAGGCAGATACATTGCATGGAAGTCATCTCGCCTTCCTGTGCCTGGATACCGGGTGCACGGTGGCGGGGCTCCGAAGACCCGGCCTCTCATTACAAGGTCGGCACCCGCCTGCGGCGCTAGCGCACAGACGTATCAGGGGACTTCGGGACGAGGACTGTCATAGAAGGTTAGTCATCATGGTGCCCCTACAAAGCAGTGTGCATGGCCGCCACCGTAGGGGTAGCGTAATCATGAACGCTGGTGTAGGGTTGTGTGACGGGCCTCATCCCATCGCTCGGGCATCGCCCGATGAACCTTTGTGGGAAGGCGGGGCGGTGGTTATACGCCAAGTCCGTGGTCGGGCTTGACGGGGGGGCGCTGCCGTCGCCCGAGGCCCTAACATGGCTTTCCAGGGACGGGGACGGGAGGCGGGGCCCGTCCAAGGCGCGTTCCGTAGAGGGATTTCGGGCAAGATGGAACGTTAAGCGTCGGCCCGAGGCCTCAGCGCAGGGGCCGGTCGGGCGCCGGTCCGAGGCGTCGATCGGAAAATGTAGGGGCGTGGGGGGGCCTCGGGAGGGGCCGGACGGGCGAAGCGCCCGTCGAGGCCTCATGCCTGACGGGGGGAAGGGGCTCCGAGGGGCGGGGGCTTGGACGGGGGAAGGCAAGCGCCGTCCCGAGGCCTCAGCGTAAGGGGGCTCGGGACGGGGTGAAAGTTAGCGCCCGTGGGCCCAAACTAAGGGGGCTTGGTCGAGAGGCTGGCAGCGGCGTCTTTGAGCCTGGGGCAGCCATGCTTAGTTACTATATAGCCTAGCTTTGTGTTTGTTGGGCCTAATTGTTTGGAGGACCCTTATTTTGTTCCCCGACAATAGGCCCCGAACCTTCAAGGAGTGAGTATTCATTCGGAGGTTGTGGTTTCTCGCCGAGGTTTGGCGGGGCGTCTTTGTTTTATAACCCCCGAGCTTTCGCACCCGGGTGGGTGTCTTCCCGAGGCCTCGGAGGGGGTGAACAACCTCCAGAGGGCTTGCATTGGATACGGATGCGTTTGTGGCTTGTGGGAGGCGAGCCTCCCACGCTTGGGCAGCCTGCCCCCACAGGGGTTTGCACATGTCGGTGAGGGTGCTTTTTTGTTTCGAGGCTTTATTTATTCTCACCGGGGGGGGCGTGGCACTGCGCCGGGTGGCCTCCCGAGGCCTCGGAGGTGTGGAGTGCTTCTCAGAGGGCTTGTTCGTGTTTTTTGGTGAGTTCGGGTCGTGTGTGCCGAGCCCCGGGCCGTCGGCTCGTCGAGGGAGGCATGGCGCGTAGTTAGGTGACTTTCTGACCTTGGCCACTATCTTGGGTAGCCCCCGAGCCGTGCTTCGGCGTGGGGGCGGCCGGCCCGTACTTGGTCGTTAATTTCGTAAGACGCCTCAATGATCCCTTCCGCGAGGAGGAGGGTGGATTTGTCATGCTATCGACGGCGGGTGCCGCACACAACTAGATCCCGTGAGCTGTTAACGGGTGAATCAAGTGGAATGCCTGTGCCCGTTAAGCTAGGGGTTGGTTGGGCCGGAGGCGCATTCCATTAGAGCCTACAAGGTATGTCGGCGGGGCCGGGTCCCGCCCAAAGTCCCAAGGGCTCGATGCACTCCAGCGGGATCCCTAACTCTGGCGGCCATTTGGCCTTGGATCTGCGTCGGACGATCCACGTTGTGCGGGCTGGGCGTGTATGAGTCCGTCCGAGCCATCCCCGACTCTGTTGCCCCGAGGCGGTCGCCGAACCCTTAGTGGCCAGCCTACGAACCTCTCTGGGACCGTAATGGGCCATCGCCCCGAGCTCCTTCCGGGAGAAGAAAACGCTTGCCGTGGAAATCCATCTCGTGGGGACGTGGGCGCGTCCTTGCAGGCGTTCTCTCCGGGGCGGTGAGCACCGCCACGCCAATTCTGAGATGTAAGAGGTGGTGGGCCCCTACGATCGAGGCGGTTTGGAGCGCCGGCACCATGCCTGGTCCCACGGGGGACGTGGACGGTGGCGTATGCTGCGGCCACATTGAGCCATGGCCAAGGTCAGTCCCTCGGTCCCGTGTGTCGGGATCCTTGTGGAGAAAAAACCCCTTGGCCGGGTGTGAGGCGCCGGAGTGGGCCTGGGTGGCTGTGCCGCCAGCGTCTGGTGGCGCGGGTCTCCGTGTGACGTGCACTTGAGTAGGGAATCCCGGGCTCGATCGGCATTAAATGCGGTAGATGAACCGACGGGGGTTTCTGGGTATAAGTTCGGCGTAGGCGCGTTGGCTTCCCTTCTCGCCTTCCTTGCCCCCACCTTCATTCCTCCGCCATCGCTCTCTGCTCGAGCGCCCGAGAGAGAAAAAGGGAGCGAGAAAAGAGAGAACTCACTGGCACCTCGGCTGGCCCGACCTCGTGGAGGGGAGGGGGAGGTGGATGATTTCCGCGGTGGCGCCAACCACGCCCCCCCGCACCCGCCAGTGGATGAGCCACGCCATGAGCTTCACGTGAGGCTTCCGCCGGGCGTTCCATGAGAACGGGCTCGGGATGCCGCGGGGTCGATTCTTGAGGGCCATCTACGGTACTACGGCTGGAGGCCGAGGATCTCAATCCCAACTCCATCACGCACATGGCGGTGTTTGTCGCCTTGTGTGCGGGCTTTCTCGGGGTCGGGGTCCTTTGGGATCCTGGCTCCCACTTCTGGCCCGGGCGCCTCTACCTCAAAGGCGTCGAGGAAGAGGAAAGGGACGTCCGCCCGCGCCGGGCCTCATACTGCACGATTGCGGGGTCGCAATCGGGATTCCACATCCGTGGCTCGCCTCCTCAACCGCGGCGAGCGCGAAGTGGTTCTACCTCGGAGCGACTTGGTCATCCGGGCCCGCCTACACCGGGAGGGTGTTCGACGCTTGAGCCCGAGGTGGAAGGAGGAGATTATCCGGAGAAGACTACCCCAGCTGCAGAAGGTGTTCCGTGCTTTGAGGATCTTGACCCACAAGGGGTTGGGCATCGATTGTCATTCTTTGCCTTCCACAAGCGGCGAGTCCGCCCCTTATGGGAGGCGACCCTGCCTGTTTGACATGAGGGAAGGCAGCCCTTGGGCCGGGCGAGGATGTCGTCCGTCGACCTCGAGCACGATGAGGTCGTCGAGCGGACCAAGAAGGCGGCGGCGGTGATGAGACGTCTCCAACCTCTACAAGGTTGCGATGCGCCCCCATCCGGATGCCATCTCCGTGGTAAGTTTCCGTGGTCGTGTTCGTACCGTTAATGTTCGCATCCTCCCTTCATCCTCACCTTATTCTTTTCTTTGCAGGGGTTGGCCGGGAAGGCTGCGGGCGTCAAGCCCCCCATCTCCGCGGAGAAAGAGGCGAACAAGGCCCACGCGGAGAAGAGGAGGGACAAGAAGAAGAAGAAGTCGGACGGGAATGTCCGTAGCGGAGCGCTTAACGGCGCCTTTGGACAAGTGGAGGCGGCCCGGCAGAGGAAGAGGGACTCCCTCGAGGAGCCGACACCCTCCGCCGATACCACCGGCGCCCGATGATGACGATGATGAGGATGATGGGGGAGGGATTACTTACTTCTTCGGCTTCATGGAGAGTGAGAGGTGAAGGAGTCGTTGGTTCTCGGCCCCGGCTCCGGTGATGCGCCGCAGAGGCGGGCGGCAGAGAAGTCCAAAGACGCAGGCCTCTGGCCCGGCATCTTGGGGGAGGCTGCGTGTTGAGCCTGTGTGGCCACATCGCCCCTCCCGTGAAGAGGGGTGGGTGGTCGCCATGGCCGTTGCGACGCCCCCCTGCCCCTTCACTCCACCGAGGCCACGACGGGGGCGGGAGGCGTGAGGCGTGACTTCTGGGACGGGGGACGAGGCGGCGAAGGCGGCGACGCGAGGGTCGGCATCCGGGCCGAGACACCTCCAAGTCGACCCCGCGTGGGCGAGGACACCTCAAGTCCGAGCTCCGACAGCACGGCTCCCATGAGCCGATTGTTCAACCTGCCCGATCACTTAGGGTGAGCATCTCTCCCTCCTTAAGTCTTTCATCGTTTTTGTTTCATTTCTTCCTCGAAGTCCCGCCCTTCTCGCCACCGTAGCCAAAAACGCAAAGACGGCCCGGCTCCGGCCCGCTTGCTCAGCGAGGCGGGGCGGGGACGGCGGGCGCCTCCTCGCCCCACGCGGTGGTGCCGCCTCCGGCCCGGGGGAGGCGGTCGGCGCCGTCGTCGGGAGCCACCCCCGCCACGTGACGGAGAGGGGCAGGCACTGGCACGGAGGCCTCGCCACGCCCGTCGTGGAAGTCGCGACTTGGCGCCGCCACGGTGGTCGCTACCGACATGGTCATGGAGGAGCGGGCGCCCGTTCAGCCCTCAGGTCGTGCCACGACGCGGGGAGAGGTGGTGGAGGTCCCCTCCGGGGGGGAGACCGCCGCCCGAGGGAAAGAGGTGGCCGCATTTTTACCGCGGCTTCCACAGTGGCTATCGCGCGGGGTCGGTCTACGGGGCGCCCACGAGGGGTCCTCCTAACCGGGAGGTGGTCCTTTGACGCGCCTCCAGGAGGAGCCGCCGCTGATTGTCTGGTCGGACCGACCGGGACCGGAGGACCGGCGATCTATGTCTTTGGACAGCGCCTGGAGCAAACTTCGGTGGGAGCGGTGGCAAGTTCATGCAATCGGCTGAAGACCTCGCAAATGCACTCTCGCCCGATCTTCTCGAGGGACCTGCCGGATGTGTTGAAGGTATTATAAATACTCATGATCGAATCCTTACCTTTGACACGGGCACCAGCAGTGACTAACCGGGGTTCTCGTAGATCTCGAGGATGCGGCGAAGTTGTCTAGGGGGAGAAATCGCAATTTCTCCGGCCGAGGGCCGCCTTGACGAAGGCGCTTCACCTTCGGCGGGGAGGCAAACCGGCTGTGCACCGAGTTAGCTGCCGGAACGAGGAGAATGCCGGCCTCCACCTCCTTGTCTCGGACACGAAGATTGAGGCCTCGAGGCTCGGGGAGCAGAACACCCTCTTGTCGAAGGCCACGGAAGGAGGCGGTCGTCGGAGCTCGACCAGCTCCGAGCCGAGAAGGAGGTGATGAGGACGGCGCTTGTCCAGGCGTCAGGCACCATTGGGACCTTGACGGAGAACTTTGGTGAACATGGATGCGACCACCAGCTCTTTGTCAATGATGTCACCATGGTGCGGGCCGAGCTTAGTCAAGCGCTGAATGAGGTCAACCCGGCTCCATGTGCACCGGCGGCGGAGGAGGTGGTGCAAGCGGAAGGTAAGTCTTGCTTTTGGGCAATCATATCCTTGCCTTCTTGCTCGAGATTGACCCCGGGCGGATGCAAGGCGGAGGAGGAAGTCGTCAGACAAGCGGCGGCCCTTGGTGCGAATGCGAGGGGGCGGCCTACTCCTCGGCCGCAGGCGAAGCTCGGCGCCCTGAAGGAGAAGGTCGAGCCGTTTGCACAGTGGTTGAGGCCGGGCGAACCCGCGGCGCCAGCCCCCCACCGGGCCGCTGGAGGCGTTGCCTGGAGGCAGGTGGAGGCGGCCGTCCAGCCGCCCTCCAGTCCGGCCTTTCGGCCGGGGCGTGTCGCACACCCCGGCGACGACCCTCTCACTACGACCTCGACCTCCCCAAAATTTCCGAGGGGGCTTGTCGTCGGCGAGGACGAGGGAGTGGGAGGGGAGAGGTGTTCGCCGAGCTGCTCCAAAGGGTGAAGAAGCCACGATCGCTACTGGTCGGGCACTTCCAAATGGCTATCCTTCCCGTTCTTTGAAGGGGCCGACGCTATCGACGCCGCGGATGCCGACGCCGGGGGAAGGAGGGGGCGGGGCCCCCGATTAATTCTGCAATTCGGGCCGAGGTGTGCCCATGTAAAGAACTTAATTAGTTTTTGCTTTGTCGGTCGATTAAGGCGTGGCCCGTCGGGGCCTTGTGATTTGTTAATTGTTTTTGCCTATTTTTCGTGCCTTTGAATCTCGCCTCGTATTTAGATTAGGGCCCCTGCGAGGATCGAGTTTAGAGGTCCGCTCCTTAGTTAAGGGTGGCAAGCGGAGGTACCGTAGCACTGGGGCATGGGCGGCCTCGTGGCTTTGCCGACCACGACGCTTGGAGCAACCCTCCCGCAAAGCATGAAGCCTCTTCGTCCTATGGTAGTGAGTAGGAGTGCCGTAACGCATGGGCGTAAGCGACCCCGTGGCTCAACCGTCCCTAGGTTTCGAAGACGTCTCCCTTAGTTACCCTTTCTAAGCGTTTGGGATCTCCAGCACGAAAATGTTCAAGAAACGATTAACAAAAAAGAAGTGTGCCTGCAGAGTGCCTTTCAGGAGGGGGTTCCCCCCTGTTTAGCCCCCGAGGGAGGCTCGGCTTTGATGGATCGAAGCCGAGTCTCGCTTAGACTCTGAGGTGGCGTAAGTGTAGTTCAGGTCCTCAGCCCCCAAGGGCCTTGGACATGTTTCGTTTGATTTAAAAACTGTAAAAATGAGAAGTGCTTCCCATTCTTCTTTAAGAAACATGGAGTACAACTATGTGTAAAAACTTGGAAGCTTAAGGGTAGAAGCGGCGTAGGCAGTTGAATGTTCCAAGCGTTGTTGAGGACTTCACCGGCCTCATTGGCGAGCTTGTATGTTCCTGGCTTGAGGACTTCGACGATGATGAAGGGTCCCTCCCAAGGCGGCGTGAGCTTGTGGCGTCCTCTGTTGTCCTGACGGAGACGGAGCACCAGATCGCCTTTCTTGAGGTCTCGGGTCCGGACCCGTCGGTCATGGTAGCGTCGGAGGGACTGCTGGTATCTCGCCGAGTGTAGGAGGGCAATGTCCCTAGCTTCCTCAAGCATGTCCAGCGAGTCCTCTCGAGCTACTTGGTTGCGGGCCTCGTCGTAGGCTTTGAGCCTCGGGGATCCGAACTCCAAGTCGGTAGGCAAAATGGCCTCGGTGCCGTACACGGGGAAGAAGAAGGGCGTAAGCCCTGTGAGCCCGGCTCGTCGTCGTCGAGGCTCCCGGAGGACCGAGGGGAGCTCGTCGAGCCATCTTTTGCCGAACTTGTTGAGCTTGTTGAAAATCCGAGCCTTGAGCCCTTGCAATATCATTCCGTTGGCTCGCTCCCACTTGACCGTTAAATGAGGGTGCGCCACCGAGGGGACAAGCGATGCGTATCGGTGCTCGTCCGCAGAAGTCTCGGAACTTTGCCCCGTGAACTGGGTGCCGTGGTCGGTGATGATGGAGTTTGGGACTCCAAAGCGGTGGGTGATATCGGTGAAGAAGAGCACCGCTGTGCAGACCAGGATGTTGGTGATGGGCGCGCCTCGATCCACTTGGAGAACTTGTCTATGGCGACAAGCAAATGAGTGAAGCCCCGGGCGCCTTCTTGAGGGGTCCTACCAGGTCAAACCCCACACGGCGAAGGGCCATGTGATCGGGATGGTGCAGGTGCTGGCCGGTAGGTGCGTCGGCCAGCGTAAAATGCGGCACCCGCCAGCAGTGCGCACTACCTCGGTGGCGTCGGCGCCGCGGTTGGCGATAGAATCCCTGTAGAGAAAGCGGCCGCCGACGAGGGAGGCGGGGGGCGGCGTGGTGGCACACACCCCGGCGTGGATTTTGCGCGAACAGGGGCAAGGCCATCCTCGACCGTGACGCATCATTTGCGGGACCCCGAGGGGCTTCGCTTGTAGAGGTCGTCCTCGATGACGAAGGACTTTGCTCTTCTCGCGATCGTGGCCTGATTGAAGTCCTCGGGGAGGGTTCCCCGAACGATCCAATCGAGGTATGGCTTTCTCGATCCGGCTTGGGGTCGGCTTCGGTTCCTCCCGTCGATCTCCATGACCTTGGGGTTTGACGCCGAGGGGCGCCTCGGAGTCAGGGGGCCTCGGTCGCAGAGGGGGCCTCGGACGTCTCCCCGCCCCCCCGGGGGGTCGGAGCGATTCTCCGTGGCCTCCTCTGTTCATTTGAGTGTGATGGAGGGAGCCGTGAGGTCCTTTGTGAAGACGTCGGGGAGAACCAGGGCTCTTCCAGCGGCGATCTTGGCGAGTTCGTCGGCAGCCTCGTTGTACCTACGGACGATGTGGTTGAGCTCAAGGCCCTCAAACTTGTCTTCCGGGCGCGCACCGCCTTGCGATCTGGCGTCCATCTTGGGGTCGTGGCAGCTTGAGTCCTTCATGACCTGGTCGATGACGAGCTGCGAGTCCCCTCGGACATCAAGGCGCTTGATGCCGAGTTCGATGGCGATCTTCAACCCGTTGAGTAGGCCCTCGTACTCCGCCATGTTGTTTGACATTTGGGAAGTGGAGGCGGATTATGTGTCGCATGTGCACCCCGAGGGGGGAGACAAAAGGAGGCCGGCGCCCGGCTCCGGTCTTCATCGGGGACCCGTCGAAGTACATCATCCGGCCTCCGCTGGAGCCGGGGCGGCGGTAGGCGAGTATCGGTCCACTCGGCGAGGAAGTCGGCCAAGACTTGAGATTTGATAGCCTTCCTTGGCGTAGGAGAGGGTTTCTTCCATGAGCTCAACGGACCACTTGGCGACCCGCCCCCGAGACTTCCCGATTTTGGAGGATCTCCCCCAACGGGAAGGAGGAGACCACCGTCACGGGGTGAGGTCAAAGTAGTGCCGGAGCTTGCGCCGGTCGGGACCACCGCGTAGAGCGGGTTTTTGGATCTGCGGGTAGCGGATCTTGGTCTCGGACAACACCTCGCCGATGAAGTAGGCGGCCTCTGGACCGGCGGGGGTGTGGCCCTCCTCCCGCCTCTCGACGATGATGGCCGCACCGACCACTGCGTCGTTGCGGCAACGTGTCACGGGAGGAGGGGCTCTCCTTCATTTGGCGGGGACGAGGATCGGGGCGGGTGAGGCGGCTTTGAGCTTGTCGAGGGCCTCCCCGGGCCTCGGAGGTCCGGGAGAAGCGCTCGGACTTTCTTAGGAGGCGATAGAGGGGCAAGCCCTTCTCGCCCGAGCCGTGAGATGAAGCGGCTTAGAGGCGCCGAGACAACCCATGACTTCGGCTGCACGCCCTTCGGGTCCTTGATCGGCCCCATACTCGTTACCGCGATTACCTTCTCCGGGTTGGGCTCGATGCCGCTTGGAGGCGATGAACCCGAGGAGCATGCCTCGGGGAACCCGAAGGCGCACTTCTCGGGGTTGAGCTTGGCGCTCTTGGCCTTGAGACACTGAAAAGCGACCTCAAGGTCGGAGATGAGGTCGTCGGCCTCCTTGGTCTTGACCACGATGTCGTCGACATAGGCCTCTATGGTTTCGCCCGATGTGGTCTCGAAAGCGCCCGGCATGCACCGTGATCGTGGCCCCTGCGTTCCCGAGCCCGAAGGGCATCGTCACAATAGCGATTACATACCGAAAAGGGGTGATGAAGGAAGTCGCGAGCTGGTGGGACTCCTTCATCTTGATTTGGTGGTAGCCGGAATAGGCATCAAGGAAGGATAAGAGCTCACACCCCGAAGTGGAGTCGACTATCGATCGATCACGTGGTAAGGGAAAAGGGACTTTCGGACATGCTTTATTAAGACTAGTATAATCTACACACATCCTCCATTTCCCACTCTTTTTCCTAACGATGCTGAGGATTAGATAACCACTCGAGGGTGGAACACCTCCTTGATGAATCCGGCCGCCAAAAGCTTGTTCACCTCCTCGCCAATGGCCTGCGCTTCTCCTTCAAATCGGCTTGACGTATTTGCTTCAGCGGCTTGGACCCGGCCCGGATGTCAAGGGAGTGCTCGGCGACTTCCCTCGGAATGCCCGGCATGTCCGAGGACTCCACGCAAAGATGTCGGCGTTTGCGCGGAGGAAGTCGACGAGCACAACTTCCTATTTCGGGTCGAGGGAGGCGCGGATCTTCACCGCCTTGCCGGATGGAGGCGGGGTCCAGCGGGACCTCCTTCACTCCGTCGGACCCGGCTCGAATGCGCCGGCGTGGCGCTTGGTGTCGAGGGCCTCGGAGATCGCCACGGCCTCGGCGTGCTCGGCGCCTCGGCGTCCTTGATTGAGCAGCGTGTTCGTAGGAGGAGCCAACGGTGATGACGCCATTGGGGCCGGCATCTTGAGGAGAAGGTAAGTGTAGTTGGGGACGGCCATGAACTTCGCATACGCGGGACGTCCGAGGATTCCGTGATAGGTTCCTCGAAAGTCGACCACGTCGAAGGTGATGACCTTGCGAAAGTTTGACGTTGTCCCAAAAGCAGGCCGGGAGGTCGATCGGCCCGAGGGGGCCGGGCGCGTCTACCCGGCACTATGCCCCGAAAGGGAGAGCTACTTGGGCCGAAGGCGTGGCGCTCTATCCCCAACAATTTGAGGGTTTCGGAGTAGAGGATGTTAAGGGCACTTCCGCCATCCATCGGCACCTTGGTGAGCCGCTTAAGACGTTGCCGCAATGGGGTCGACCACGGCGGGTACCGCCCGGCCCCGCACGTAGGGCGGGTGGTCGTCGATCTTTGAAGGTGATGGCGTCGGCGGACCACGGCAGGTGCTGCGGAGTGGTGGGGTGTACCGAGAATATCTCTCGGCGTTCGCGCTTGATCGGCGCGGGGTGAAGTTCGCCCGGCAGTCCCAGATGACCATGAAAAGCGTCATGGACCTCGGGAACTCCTCGCCTTTGTTTTCCCCCTCCCTTCTTCTTGTCCTCGGGCGGGGAAGCTTCGATAGAAGCTGACAGGCCAAGTCGCACTCCCCCATAGTGTGCTTGATGGGGAATTTGTGGAAAGGGCGGGACTTTTTGAGCATGTCGTCGAGGCCGGGCCGGGGGGCTCGGGGGGGCCATGCGGTCGGCCACGGCGACGATATCGTCTTCGGATTCCGCCTCCTTTTTGCTCTTCTTCCCTTTGCACCTGTTCTTCTTGTTTTTCCTGGGGTTGCGGGGTGCCTCCACCTTGGCATCGTCTTCCTTCCGCTTCCCTTTGTTCTTTGTTGTTGCGGAAAATCGCCCCCCACCGCCTCCTCGCCGGAGGGGCGAAAGTTCGTCGCCACTTGAACAGCTCGTTGGCGGTGGTTGGCATCTTCGGCCCAACTCGTGGACGAGCTCCTTGCAGGTCGTGCCGTCCGGGAACGCTGGCCCGATGATGGCGGTGCCGGCCACGTTGGGCGATTACGTGCACTTTTCGAAGCGCTGATGAAGTCCCGTAGCGTCTCGTCGGGCTTCGGCGGCATTTGCGAAGATCCCACGAGTTTCCGGGGCGCACGTGCGTGCCACGGAAATTCCCCACAAAAACCTTGACTAGTTCGGACCGGTCGCGGATCGTGTGGGCGGGAAGATGCTCCGGCCAAGCGCGCTGAATCACCCAAGTGAAGCGGGAGGTTGCGGATGATAAGCCGGTCATCGTCCGCGCCGCCAAGTGGCATGCCAGGCGGTAGTCGTTGAGCCAAACCTCGGGGGTTCGTTTCTCGAGTATTTGGCAAGGTTGGCCGGCTGTCGGAACCGGAAGGGGAACCGTGCGTTGCGGATCTCCCGGGCTGGAAGGCGGGGCCCCAGGGGATCGGCATCATCACGGTCCTCATCGCTATCGCGCTTGCCACCTCTGCGGTGGCGGGCGGTCATGCCCGGCCCGTGCTCGGCTTCCTTGCGGCGTTGTTGATGGCGTTGCGTGCGTCACCATCGTCGATGCCGCCGCTTGATTTGTCTGAAGACGCTTCATGGATCGACCTCCTTGATGGGTCCCGATGGACCGAGGCTTCGCTTCGTGGCGTGGATGCTCTCCGTCCTCCCCGCCCCTTAATGCCCGATGTCGGGAGGCCGAGCTTTCGGCCTGGCCGGGCCCCCCGGCCGGTCTCGAGATAGTCTCGCAGATCATCTCGAATCCGTCGCCCCTCCGGGGTGGATGGCTCGCATCGCCGGACGAGGAGGGCAGCCGCCGCGGCGTTATGACTTGCACGTGGGAAGATGGGGGACGCTCTCCACCCTCGTCGTTGGCGATCCTTACATTGGCGTCACGCGTCTTGTGGCGGCGGGGCTAGGATTGCGCGCCGCCACGGTGGGTGCGAGACGCTTTATCTCTTCGCCGTAACGTAAGCGACGGTCGCGCCGAGCCTGTCCCTGCGCCCGAATCCGCCCGATAGCGGACGCCGTGGCCTCGAGGGGTAGTTGGTAGTTCGCCGGGTCCCGAGGGCCCGCATGCCGGTCTGTGGCCTCCGGCCCGAGGCCGGATGCGCTTAGGTCTCGGTGTTGCGCCCGGGCCGGAGCCGCTCCCGCGGGGCGGGCCGGGATCACGGCCCCCGTCGCCGCCGCCGTTGCTGCGTTGCCGCCTCACGCCGAAGTTCACCGATCTCCACGTGAAAGCATTCACGAGTTGGATCGCACATGTCGTCCGGAGAGTCGGAGTCGGGTATCCGAAAGCGGCGTGCTCGGGATGAACCCCCCGGGCTCCGTATCCGAGGCGGCGCCGGATCGGGTGGGTAGCGCTTGTCGAGTAGCGTCGCTGCTCCTCCTGTCCGATCAGGTACTCCTCGTAGGCATGGATGGAACCATCGGGGTGTCAGGCGTCGGGGGTGCTCGTGGAGCGGGCCGACGGCGGGACGCCTCCTCCCGGGTTCCATGGCGGTGGAGACCAACGTATGCGTGGCGGGCGTTGGCCATGCCAAACGGTGGGCGTGGCGGCGGCGGGGGCCGAGCGTCCCCCGGGCGGGTATCGTCCAGCCGCAGCGCCACTAGATCTTCGCGCAGACCGCGGCCGTGGTGCGTCCATGAGCGCGGCGGGAGCGGCGCCGTGGCGCCTCTGCGCCGGGCGGCGTTGGGTCCGCCGGGGACTGCGTCTGAAGGCCCTCGAACTCCGGCCGGGAGGAGTTCCATGTAAATCTTGGACTCGGCCGACACGAACTCAAGCTCACCAACCGGATCAGGGTCCCCCCGGCCCAGCGAGGCGGAGTGGAGAGGAGTTGGGGCTGAGAAATCGCCGAGAAGCGTCGTCGCGTCTGCAGGCCATCGGAGGTATTTGCAAAGAGGTGAAACACGCACTTGCCCCTACTGGCGTGCCAACTGGCCGGTGCTAAAACTGGCGGTCCTAGTACCAACAAGTAAATTTGCGTGCGTGCTCCCAACTACGGATGGTGTGCGAGATGGACACAAGGGAGTCTTGTATTATCTTGCACCAAGGTGCTTGTAGGTAGGGGTGTACAAGCGGTGGAGAGAGGGAGGCTGGTCCCAAGTCTCGTGAACGTGTGTATATGGGCCCGTGTGCTAAGGAGATTGCTAGACTCGCACGTAGTCCGATTGACTGTCTCTAGACCAACCGGTTTGCTTGTGGACTTGTTCTCTTGCCCTTGGAAGGAACCCCGTCCTCCCCCTTTTATAGCCGCAAGGGGAGGAACGGGCTTTTAGTACGATTAATGCGAATAGGTGAAACGGTGGTGGGCGCCGCCTCTTCTCGGCCGAGGCCTCGGGGCTTCTCCTCTGCCTTGTTTCGAGGCCCGGTGTGGGCGGCGGCCTTGTCTTTGCACGGGCCGTGCTGCCAATTGCGGGCGCCGTTACGTGGAGTCGGCTCCTCGATCCCGGCAAGCGGAGGGGGGAAATCATGGTGACCGTGTCCGGGTGCTGTGGGCTGCTGTAGCTTTGACTCATCCCGGTCCGAAGCTCAGAGGGCCGTGGCGTCGTTGTCGTATACGGCGTGGCGGTGCAGTAGATACATTGTATGGAAGTCATCTCCGCCTTCCTGTGCTCTGGATACCCGGGTGCACGGTGGCGGGGGGGCTCCGGAAGACCCGGCCTTCATTACAAGGTCGGCGCCAGGCGTCGGCTCGGGCGCGGCGCCTGTTGTATCGAGGACTTCCGGGGCGGGACCTGTCATAGAGGTTAGTCATCATGGTGCCCTACGGTGGGTGTGCATGGCCGTCACTGTAGGGGTAGCGTAATCATGAACAGCGGGTGTAGGGTTGTGACGGGCTCCCATCCCCCGCTGGCATCGGTCGGCGATGCACCGTGGGAAGGCGGGCGGTGGTTATACGTCAAGTCCGTGGTCGCTTGACCGGGAGGTGCGGCGCGTCCCGCCCGAGGCCCCAGCACGGGGGCTCGGACGGGACGGGGGAGGCGGGGGCCCGTCAAAATGCGTTCCTCAGAGGGTTCGGGCAAGATGGAGCGTTAGCGTCTGTCAGGGTCCCGAGGCCTCGGCGTAGGGGGGCTCGGCCGGGACGGTAGGCAAGCGCCCGTCCGAGGCCTCAGCGTAGGGGGCTCGGGCAGGGACGGAAGGCAAGCGCCGTCCGGGGCCTCGGCGTAAGGGGCTCGGACGGGGTGGAAAGTTAAGCGCCCGTCCCGAGGCCTCGGCGTAAGGGGGCTCGGGCCGGGGGCGAGTTAGCGCCCGTCCGAGGCCTCGGCGTAGGGGGGCTCGGGACGGGGCGGAAGGCAAGCGCCCGGTCCGAGGCCTCGGCCCGTAAGGGGGCTCGGACGGGGCGGAAAGTTAGCGCCTCGCCGTGGGCCCAAACTAAGGGGGCTTGGTCGAGGGCCGTGACGGCTTTCGCCCTGGCGGCAGCCATGCTTAGTTACCATGTAGCCTAGCTTTGCATTTGTTGGGCCTAACTGTTTGGAGGGCCCTTATTTTGGTCCCCGACAATATGAATATTATACAATAAGATATGTATCAAAGTTTCAACTAAGGCAAACTTAATGACTAGGCCCTGCTAGGCCCCCTTTAAGAGGGATCTACTAACCAGGAAAAGGCTTGTCCGAAACCGCCTCCTGGTTGATTAGGGATGAATTGCGTAATCCATGTGGGAATCAAATTGAATTCGAGTCTGAGTCCTCTCGGAGTAGTCATCTTGGACAGTTTCATAGTCCTGAACTAGGTTAGAGATTGAGAATCTCTAGAATTTTTCAACAACATCTTCTACGTCTTGGTAGTGGTTTTCATCTTCTTGATTTCATCGAAGTCCATGAGTTGACCGCGAAGCTACCCAAATTGATCAGCCTCACACCTCCAGGATCCAAAGATGAAGGTTGATCCCGTCGTGAAGTTCATGAAGTCGCTGAGATCCGTCAAGCTCTCGATTGCAAGTTTGGCAATAGCCCCTACCTAGCGCGTCAGCTGTCGGTGTTTTACAACCGGCATCTCATCTTAGGGCTATCTAGGACGATGATTGGTGAGCTTTGATGTGTGCAGAACTTGGTGGTAAACACAAAGACAACCATTTATACCGGTTCAGGCCGCTCGGGCGTAATACCCTAGTCTGGTTAGGTGTTTGCCTTTGTGTTGGGTGTCAGCATGAGATTGATTGAGTTACAAGGGTCGCTCCCTACCTCTCTTTATATAGTCCAGAGAGCAAGGTGCGTGTATCTAGTCCTAGCCGACTACGATTAGAGAGTTACAATGTCGTTACATAAAGACATTTCCTAATCTAGTATGACTAGGTTGATGCCAAGTCCTTGTGGTTCCCGGCATCTTGTCTAGTCTTCCTTCGGTATGCTTTAGGCCATCTCGGGCACATAGAAGCAGTCAGCCTACGACTTAGATCCCGATCCGTTACCAAGGTAGTAGATTAATCGGTGGAGGTGCGCTACACAACGAGACAGATATAATATAAGACAATCACGAGGATTTATCCAGGTTTAGGCCGTTTGAAGAGGTAATACCCTACATCTTGCGTGTATGTGGCTTGTATTCATGAGTATGAGATAAAACAAGGGGGAGTCCTTACCCGCCTTATATAATCTAAGGGGCAGAGTTAAAGTTCTGAGTTTTCTTCGGTTACAACAGGTTGTATCCACAGAGGATACAATATATTCCCTAACGGACTAGATGTCCTTGATCTTCAAGTCAATCTTGAAGTCTTGGCCGTGACCTGACCAGCTCGTAGTCTGCACGACTTGTCCTAGCGAGTTGGGCCACCTCCTCCATCACAGCCCATGTAGAGCCATGAGGGTACAGGGGTTTATACCCCTACATTCCTTCACAGCCCAAGCCAAAATGGCATAAATACGCTTTCTTCAATTCAGCATTTTGGCTATTTTCACTTGTACTATTGAAAAAGAGTGAATCTCCAATAAAAGTGGAACTATATTAATAATAAATGTATATATATTAAATATGTTCATTTCCTTAATTTTAGACTTATATTGGTGGATAAAATATTACGGAGTTTCTAATCGTCAGTCGATTGATTTCTCATTCTCCATCATTCGCTTCTTTTCTGTGTCCCTTCTTCTATCTTTTGTGGGCTGGTTCCACCGTGGGCTACCATTTTATTCAGCCCAGCTCAGTCTTTAATGCAATGCTACGTGCCGTATCCATGTCTAAAAAAAGCCGTTCCGGAATATTTTGAACACTGCACCTATTTGTCCCGACCCGCCCGTTTCTCCGAGACCTGTCCTCTCGTTTTTTTAGCGAAGCGTCGGCCTCCACGCGCTCCTCCCGCTCATCTTCCGGACCGCGGGGGGGATGCGCCCTTCGCCGGCCGCTTGCGAGGGGCTCCGTGGCGGCGCGCCTCCACCCTGCTCTCGCCCCGCGCTGCCCCATCGCAGTTGACCGCCTCCAACTCCAAGCCTTTTCTCTCCGCGCCGCACCCTCGGTTTGTTTTTGGTTCATCGCACGCGCCCCGCGAAATCCGTCTATTTCTCTGTGTGTAGTCCGACTGCGCAGCGGAGCTCTTTATGTTGAAGGTACGCATGTGTCCTCTCAATCCCGTATTTTCTCCCAATCCCACGAAATTCGTCGCTGTGTGTGTTTTTTGTTTGCTAATCTGAAACCCCCCATTATGATTCATACACAGGTGCTGTTTTTCGTCGTCGGGGGCTTTTTTTCGATGCAGCAGATGTTCTGATTTTATAGGATTTTTATTTTTGATTTTATCAGATTTTGTACAGGTATTTTTCGTTTCTATCTCACGCTCGCGCCCTCCCCTGTGCTTAGACCCCCCCTTAAGCGCTGCAGATGCGTGGTTATTTTTTATAATATATGTGCAGTTTTGATCCCATGTATGCATCTCAGTGTAGCACATAATTTGATCCCCTATTGTATTAGCTTGCTTCCTCTGTATGCTGTACTGCTAGTCTGCTTTTTTTTTTTTTTGCGTGTAGTACTGCTAGTCTGCTTACTCTGCTAATGTTACCTCTTGCCTGAATGCCTACTATACTGGTACTGCTAAATGTTAATATTTGCCTTGAATGCCTGAATCCCCATGTATTACCTGATCTCTGCAGATTCCCTTCTTCCCTACCTTTTAATATTGTCAGATTGATTTCCATATATTATTTGCTTCGTTGGAAATCATTTTTTTTAGAACTGAAGATAGTTGTCACTTAGGGCTGAAGGGAGTGTCAGAACTATTTTCAAGAAAATGTGCTAAGATTAGATACTGAAACTAGTATCTAATCTTCTTTACATCATAAATGACCCCTAATATAGTATTAGGTTGCTTTTTTTTTTTGATTGATGGTTTATTCTTGAATAGAAGTAAATACTGTAATCAGATTTTCTTTGGTTACTATATTCCTGGTTTTATAGATATAGCTTGTTAGCTCTTGGTTTCTCAGTTTTCTTTTCATCCTGTGTGGCCATGTCTCTGTGATATCATAGCAATATATGCCATCCATCCAGTATATTTTTATCTGAATATCATATTTTTCCAAAACCAATTTGTGTTATATTATTCAGTTTAGTATATGCTAGATTCTAGGTATAAATCTAGATTTGAACATCAATTTGCTTATCTGGGATGAGTAGTTCAGTCATATTTTTCTCTTATTGCATTTGATGGTGCTCGGTTGCTATTAACTTAACAGCTTCCTGAGTTGAAGTATTATATGGCATATGGAGGTCTTTGATTTGTTTTGGGGAATGAAATCTCAACATATATTCTAACCACTGGTTTTATGGTCTTCTAAGTGAATAATTTATGTGTTGTATCTACAACTTACAGAAACTTGGATTGTTCCAACTCAAAGTTCTTGCCACTGATCCTAGAAGACAGTTAGGCCAAGCCGTAACTGCTATGAGGTAATTTTAAATAGCATTCCTGAATTCTGTGCACTTCATTTTTGCTCTAGTTGACATGTATATGATCTGATGTTCGTGGTAAAACTATTCCTTGTAGTTGTCTTGTATAGGATCTCATGATCATGCTGTTTCATGTTTTCTATTTTAAGTAACTGCTAGGTGTAGTCATAAATTGTTTGCATAATTTTGTTGTATGGATTAGATTGTTTTGGGTAATTATTTTTATCCTTCAATAAAGTGCTGGAACATTCAATTCTATTTTACATAGTCTTGCCTGCAACTACAAACCATGTACCTGCCATCTAGATCTCTTTTGATGACTGAATCACTGGACAACTCAGCAGCTGTCATCTTTTAGCAACTGAATTTTCAGCATTTAAATATCTTTTGACAGGTTACCATATCTTTTGTGAGTCTCAATCTGGCATCTCAGTGTAGCACTTAGTTTGATGTGTATGGGGGTGATGCTGGGGGATCTCGGAGTTTTGTTAATGTTTGTACTAGCTGAACTAATTTCTAATTATGGATTACATTTTTTTTTATTTTGCTTTGGAATGTTGGCTTTTTGATTTGAATGTTGTTAGTGCTTTTTTAGTCAAAATATATGCTCTCCCAATCCCCTAATTTGTCAGTACCTTATTCATATAAGTAAATTTTTTTTCTGAATAGATGGAATGCTCAAATTTCTGTGTTGTGTGAACTAGGTATTATCATACAGATGCCAGCTGATTTTTTCTATATCCAAAATGGTCAGTAGCACTAAATTATGGAATTAGTATAGCAAAAATTATTGGAATCAATGTTACGGTGGGGCTGTGAATAGCTGGCTTACAGTGGAACTGCAAATACAAGTGTTCTGTAGTTTCTGTAGTTTTATTTGGGTTTTCAAATATAGTTTTTGTGTCTGTTTATAATTTTACTATTCAGATAAGTTTTGGTCTGAACCCCCCATCATAACAAAATCCACACCAAGTGTCTTTTGTTGATGCCTCACATTACACCACTCTGTACCAACAGCATGTGCAGCCCCCATAATCATGCAGCAGTAAATTTCTTTTTTTTTGAGTATTTGTTTATGTTTTTCTAATTATTTTTTGTACTGAAATCAGATGGCCACAAAAAGGAAAAAGTCAGAAGACCTTATTGGCAATTCATTTTTTTGTCGGAGCTGGTCAGCATACTAATTTTCCTAGGTTTGATGATCTTCAAGACGATCAGAATGTAAGCAATCATAGCATCTGATTTTTCTGGAAAAATTACTGACATGATGTACTTGAGTTATAACATGGCATCAGATATTTTTATGCTTTCATTTCATATTTTTTTCAGGTGCTTTTGATGTCAGCTCATTTAGAAATGTTGGAAAACTTTATCAACTTTTGTAAAGAGAAGGTATTATTATTAAATTTGTACTCAGTTTTTGGAATGGTTTGAGGGTTGCTTTTGCCCATTTTGTTATTTTTTTAGAAACATAAATGTCTTAAGGAGAATCATGGCAAAACTAAGGACTGCTTGTTTGTTTGAATAGCAGTTGTCAAAGATAAATGCATTCAAGGAGAAGGTTACAACATCTTTTGGGGAGTCTTTGCTTCCTCATGTAAGTTTCAGTTTTAATTATATGTCTTGTCTTGTAGATATTTGGATTGTTTTCTTTTTTTTATTGCAACTTGAGTATTGCGATTCAGGTATTTAGGTACTAAGTTTTAGTATATTCATGCAGCAGTAGGTGAGGCCTCTTTTTTTGTTTTTGTCTAGCCGTGGCTTTTTTTTTTTTTTTGGTCAGAAGCAGCAGCAGCCTGAATGCTTGATTCAGTTATCACAACTAGGCTGTTAGTTCAAATGTTTTTTTGTTAGTATTCCTGCACACTGCATAAGAACTCTCTGGTTCAGATTATTCATTTAATCTCTTTATTAGAGTTTGTAATACGTTTTTTATATGTTTGCTTTTCTTTTTATTTTAGGTGGCTAACTCTCTATGTGACCTTGTTGAAGAGAACTCATATGACAAGTGCCATTATTGTAGTATGCTAGCCGAAAGCTTGGTGCTTAGTGTTGTGCAAATACTTCTTGATTCATGAAGCAATATTCAAAGGAAAAGCTCTATATATTTTTTTCATGTGCTTCCCTTCATTTTTTTTTTTGTTTTTTATAGGTAGTAGTCACCAGCACAAATTTCAGCGTTGTCAACGCTTCAATGTTTCTGAAACTGAGATTGCCTACTATAATGTTCTTTGTGGTCTTGCCCACAGTCAATGGAGTGGGTATGGATTGTTCCCCTTTTTGTATCAGTACAAATTTTTTTCATTTTAATTTTAGATTGAGTGTTGTACAGTCTATATTAAATGGTTTTTTAATGTGTGTATAAGTTTGTTTAGTAGCAGCTGCAGATTGTTTTCAGTCTTTCTTTAGTTATCCAGTTTCAGTTTCTTTTGGTCTCAATATCCCTTTCAGTTTCAGTATTTGTTCTGGTCTCCTTTTTGGTTTTGTCTCAATATCCATTTCAATTTCAGTTTGCCGCACTAAATTTTGGAGTCTTGCACTAATTTTAGTTGCTTTTGTGCATGCATGTGGAGTCATGCGCTAAATTATTTTTCGTCTATCTGAAAATTCAGGTTTAGTGTTGTGCAAACACTACTCGCAGCACCCGGTCAAGGCATTTTTGTCTCATTTCTCTTGGGTAGTTCAGTTTCATTTATGTAGAATCTAGGTTGGTTTAAGTGCAATTTAGTATAATGTCTTTTCAGTTAAATTTCAGTTTTGACATGGGACCAGAATTACATATTCAGTTTTCTCTAGAATTACATTTACCTATGTTTGCTCAGTGATTTGAATTTTTCAAGTTTTAGTCTATTTCAGTACTTGTTCTAGTCTCCTTTTTGGTTTTGTGTCAATATCCATTTCAGTTTCAGTTGGCCGCACTAAATTTTGAAGTCTTGCACTAATTTTAGTTGCTTTGTGCATGCATGTGGAGTCATGCACTCGTCTATCTGAAAATTCAGGTTTAGTGTAGTTAATTAACGGGTTTTGTTTTTTGTTTGGATCCTTTTCTTTTTCAGTTTTCGGGTTCTGTTTCCCTTTTTTCCGCGCAGAAACCCACGAGGCCACGTGCTGCTATTTTTTGATCAGTCCTGAATCAGGCCACGTGCTCTGTTGTGATTGGTTTTGAAAAACGACTGAGACACATATTTCGGTCGAACTGAATCAACAGGGGGTTTTCCTCTCATCCACGTGCTCTGCTGTGATTGGTTCTAGAAAAATGACTGAGACAGAAACTGATTTCAGTCGATTGATGTGTAGTCATTCCCAAATATTATTGGTAAGAGCCGCCAACACTCTAATGTATATGAGCTATAACTCTTATTTTTCTATTATTATATTAAACTTTTTGTAATAACTTTATTATGTATTCGAGTGGTGTAAAAAATAGTTTTGATGTTTTGAAGTCTTATCTCCACATTTTATGGATTCTAAATAAAAGTGGATTATTTCGAGTTCTCACTTTTGGGTGTCCTTGAAAGGCTACGGGATTGACAAATACGATTGTGATTGGGTTAAATTGCACAGTTTTGGGATTTTTGTGTTGAATAATATTCTATAGCTAGGATATAGAATACCGGTAGTCGGTTCTAATTATATCTTATATGGTTGTAAGAAGTCTATAATTAAATTCAAACATGGTGGTAGAAAACAAAATAATATGAATATGTAAACTATTAACAGAGGCTGCAATTTTGGGATGGTCGTGCGCCTCTGCTAATAGAGGAGGGCACACAACCACTTATGAGAATATACGATTAATAATGAGTATTCGCAAGAGGTCGCCCTACCCTCTAAAAATCATTTTTAATCGTCTCTGAAAATCTTTCTCTAGTAGTGCTAAATTCTCGCTAACCAGACAAGGTCCAATCGATTTAATTGGAATTAACATAACACACAAAGGGTTGCTCCAGAAATTTTCAAAAAATTGTTCGAGTTTAATTTAGATGTAAAAGTTCTCGCTCATTTGACATGCTCGGATTGAGCAACTTGGAACCAGCATAACACAGCGCTTCCAAGAATCATGTCTTTAATTCTAGTTTAAAATCCAAAGATTCACTATCTCGTAGGAGTAAGACACATCTTAAATTTTCTCCAGTGTTAATAATTAAAGGTGATAGCAATAATATAATTCATAAAAGGGCGCTTGGTCATACTCTAGGACTGTAGTCTATAATTAGGTGGAGTTAAATTATCCGCATTGAGCCTTTCAAGTGGTATGTATAAAGTTCATATGACTTTGAAGTTCAAACCGGTACTTTCTCTGTCTCGTAAAAAGTGCCGTTCTTATTTTCAAGAAATTCATGGTGTACAATTAGTGTTATTTGATAGATTATTGAATATATTTTTATAATAAATTTATTTCAATGTACAGAGTTTCTAAGATTTTCTACAAATATAGTCAAATCTAGGAGAGTTTGACCAGCATAGATGTCATGGAGATAGTTACATAAAGTCATATAAGTTGCCAACTGAATCATGAGTTCGGCTCTGCCAAAGCATTATTCCCGTGTAAATTTAACATTGCCAGTTCTGAATCATGAGTTCAGCACTGCCAAGGCATTATTCCCGCATAAATTTAACGATGCCTAGGTATTCACAAATTCACTGATACAAGCAACTAGATTCCAGAAATTGCCATTATACCACAAAAATCAGCTAATATCAAGAAAGCAAACAGGGAAGGCCCAAATAAAAAAAACGTCTAGGGAGCACGATCGAAGAATCAAAGCCCACTTCACCACACACTGGAGCTAGCTAGCTAGGTACACTTTCTCAAAAAAAAAAAAAAAAAAAAAAAAAAAAAAAAAAAAAAAAAAAAAAAACTTGCTAGGTACAACAGAGTGGATGACACGCACAGATCACCTAAACCATTTCTATCGCACGCACGCGCTAGCCGGCGGCGGGTCGGTCGGCCATGGACATCTCCTCGGTCGACAGCCACCTAGGGGCAGGGCTTGGGATACTGGACGCCAGCGTACCTGGCCTTGGCGTTCTCGCACTTGGACAAGGAACCACCCTGCCCCTTGTACTTAAGGTCCACGTCCTGCAGCACCAGATTCTGGCACGGCACACCGCACCGGAGTAACACTGCCACCTGCGTCGTCGCCGTGCCCTTGACGTTCTTGAACTGAACGTCGTTGACAGTCACCCCGGACACGTACTGTGAAGAGCATTAAATTAAATGATCCACAAGCAGATGATGTCGTTGTTACGCCGATATGAAAAGATGAGTAGTACTGTAATGATGAAGGCGCGACATGCGACGGCGTACGCGCTTACCTTGTGCTCGCAGTTGTAGTAGGGGCAGTACTTCTGGTCGATGATAATGGGGTTCTGGACGTCCTTCATGACCAAGTTCTCGAAAATCATGTGCGCGGCGTTGCTCTTGGAAGGGGAGTTCTCCCATGACTTGATGCGAACGCCGTTCATGGAGCCCGTGAAGGTCATGTCACGGACGTGCACCTTTGTGACGTCGCCCTCGCCGGCGTACCGACCCAAGCTGCCGACACTCATGCCGTGGCCAGGGCCGCATGTCACGCGGGCCACCTCCACGTTGTCGTTTCCCTGACCGATGGAGATGCAGTCGTCGCCCGTGGCGATTTGCGTGTCCACGATGGATATCCCGCTGCTGCGCTCGATGTGGATGCCATCTGTGTTGGGGCTGTTGGACGGCGCGCTGATCTTGATCCCGCTCATCTTGATGTTCTTGACCGTCAGCAGAGCCATGTGGAAGAACTTGGGGTTCACTGACGTCACGTCTTTCACCACCGTATTCTGGTTGTTCACGAACAGCACGCTCTGCAAATGCATGCGGCCGTCACACAAAGGAGATGGCGTGTTATTAGAGTAGTGATCGATCAGTGCCGGAGAAGAGGGCAAGCTAGCTATATATAGCTGCTCCTTACGGTGGGCAAGACTTTGCAGTCCTTGCGGACGGGGCACTTGTTGAAGGGCCACGAGGCGGCGCCCTGGCCGTCGATGACGCCGCCGGTGACGGTGAGCCCGTTCACCCACCCGAACTCAATCCAGTCGTTGCCGAACTTGCTCAGGTCCGTGGCGGCCTTGAGCGTCCCCTGCACCGACGACGATCCATCACCATCATGGAGATGCGTTTATTTATGTATGACTGTAGTAACCGCATGCGCATGCCCACACGTCCGGGTGGCCAGTTCGCGACCGGCGACTGGCTAGCAAACTACTAACAAATGTGCAACTGACTTGCCTGCAGCTGGAAGGTCAAGGCGGAGGCCTTGCAGGGGCCGTGGAACTGCACTGGACCGATGAAGAACGTCCCCGGCCCCACGATCATTTGCACCGCGCCAGCTGTCCCGCACGCGGCTTTCCACGCCGCCATCAGTGCCTGCAGCACATGACGAATCAGAACCAGAGCGCAGGAGAGTGAATCAGAGCACAGATCAAAGACCAAGAAAGAAAGCGCTCCAACCTTGCTGTCGTCAGTGGCGCCATTGCCCTGGGCACCGTAGCTCTTGACGTTTATGACGGTCGCCCCGCCGGCAGATGTTGACACGAAGATCGCGACGACGACTAACAGCAGCCGCGGCCGCGCTTCCATGGTATGTGGTATCTTGGTCGGATCAAACACACGTGCGCACGGTGCTGCGCTGTGCTAACGGGGCACAAACACTCCTTCCACCGCCGCTGCTCTCTATCTTCCTCCTCGATCTCTTCCCCTCTCATACGATTTCGTGTTCCATGCAACACAGCGGGAACAGCGGGGGTCTCCACTCGCGAGTGACACTCAAGCGCGGGCAGGGGTTTTAAACCGGGGATTCGAGGACAGGGAGGTGGCTAAATTTGGAGCACTTGAGCTCTTCCTGCGGTGGTTCCATGGAGGACCTTGTTTCACTGGAGCAGAGGGACGGAGGCACGGAGCAACCGGCGCAGGGAAATCGATCTGGATGCGCGCACGCGTGCTGCGCCCTCGACACCAGGCCATCGATCTCCCACTACTCGCGGACACGGTCCATCCTGCCGACTGCGGTCAAATCCCAACCTCCATATCCTCGAGTCCAGGCTTCCTCTCACCACGCGCGCGACACATTAGCACCTGCATGCGATTCAAGTGGCACAAAAAAATTCGGAACTGTACGAAATAGGTGAGCCTCGGATATTTTAATAATCTTGGAAATGGTTCACTTGTTTTAACAAGTTAAAATGTTCATGTTTAGCATATATTTAGCTGAATTTTGGATCAAAATTTGATCGAGAGGCACGTACAGAAAATAGATGGATTATGTGTATTATTAAGAAATAACTTGTGGGTTTGTATAAATTCTAGACTAGAATATAAATTCAAGTTCATCTAATTTTTTTGAGTTTTGCTATATTTCTGTTGACAGTTTTTGTTGCTTTTTATCTGTCAAAATCAGGGCCGTTGATTTTGTCTTAAGATCTATGCTGACTTCCGGTGTACACCAGCGCTAACGGGTCTGCAATTAGCATCCCGAACTTGCAAATCTATCCCACCGAGCGTTCTTTCCCCAATCCTGTTCAGCTGCCTGCATCATCCTCGCCGTGGGTGGGCAGAGCTTTTGGCGGAAGTTCCGCGCTCCCACGGTGCCGCGGCTGGCGTTGGCTGGGTCACGGCAGCCCTGAGCACGGGCCCCGGCATGGCAGCCTCGGCACGGGGCGGGCCCCCGGGCGCGGCGGCCTTTGCGCAGCAGCGGCTCCCATTGCGTTTGCCTCGGCATGGATGGGCGTGCAGGAGCTAGGCCACCGCTACCGCTACTCCGGTTCCCCTTCCCTTTGGTCAGCCAATCCTGCTTACGAGTGTCCTCTTCTTCTACTCAATCCATTCAGATGCGATGCAACTTTTGCTAGATCTGGTGTGCCGATGTCTACCTTGTGTGTGTAAGTTTTCCCCGCCGCCTGTTCCTCCGTTCATTTCGGTTTCTGCACAGGTTCGTTGCTCCCTGCTCTCTTCTTCTGTTCTTGAAGCTGTGTGCTCGAAGCACCTGTTCCTTGTGGAAGGGCCGATGTACTTTATGTATTTATTCCGTCATTATTGCTGTGGCCGGGGCACTGTGAAGGGGTTGGGAAGGCTCGTGCTGATTAGTTCTTGAGTGTTTGTTGTTTTTGCCATAGCATTTGTTCCCTTCGGTAGTATGGTTAGTTGAGTAAATCTGGTTACTTAATTCAATTTTTTGATTTAATAACTGTTGTACCTATGTAAACTCTAGCTTCTGAATGAAAGTACAGAAATGTGGCTTGTGATTTGGGAGCAGTTAAGACTTGGTGAGTGATACAGTTATCTTAAATCCAGAAGAATTTAAATTGAGTAATGCATCATGTTGTTGAATTTCTTATTATAGGAGCTCGAGCTGTTTCTGTAGTATTGGTTTTAGTTGTGATAATTTTTGTGGAGTGTAATTTAGTAATTTTTTCTGCTAATCTTGTTAATTCTACAAGTTCTGAGTTAAAATGTTGTTTCCATACAGCTAACTAATCATGCTAATTCTGTATTTTTTGCACTGTTAATTTGTTTATCAAATGAGCTTTTGAATTCCTGTACTAGGGTATTTGAATGCTTAGAACTATACACTCTTAAACCCTAGTGGATATTGGTAAATTTCAACCCCATCAGAATTTTGACATTCCCTTTTAGCAAATAAATATATACTCTCTTTGTGTGTGCGTGTGCGCGAGTGTGAGTGTGAGTGTCAGTGTGAGTGTGTGTGTGTATGTGAGTGTGTGTCTATGTTTTTTTGGTTTTTTCTGTGTGGTTTGATGCTTTTGTCTGTGTGTGTTGACGGTTCTATTACATGAGTTGCTATTTTGACAGGTGCTTTGTTTTCTAGCTTTGATGTGTGCGTGTTCAGGTTTTTGACATGTGCTTTTTTTCTCTAGGTTTGGTTTTGGGGTGTGTGTGTGTGTGTGTGTCTTTGTGGTTTTTTGTGTTTTTGGTGTGTTCAGGTGCTTCTTAATTGTGTGTTTATTTAAAAATTATATGGTTAAATTAACTTAGTGTTCACGATAATGTAGGTGTTTGCGTCTGTGTGTTCAGACGCATATGTGTGTGCGCGCGTTTTTTGTGTTCAGGTGTGTGTGTTTGTTTGTTTGCGTGTGTTCAGACATGTTATGTGTGAGTGTGTGTGTGTGTGTGTGTGTTTAGGCAGTGGCGGAGCCAGCTTTTACTCAAGACTAGGGCCTATAAAAAAGCTAACAGCTTGTTAGATTCAGCTGAAAGGTGGTTGCCGCTGCAGCTGTACTAGTATTAACCACATTATTTGGTAGTTCATCGGATGCAGCCGAACATTGAAACATTGAATCCGATTGAAATCCAATTGAAACATAATCCGAGCATGAAAATTCAGTACAACAAGTCAGAACTAACATGGGCAAGGGAAGATTGCACAGGCCGTCGGCAGGGGCTGGGGCCAGAGGCCTGTAGGGTAGGGGCCGCCGGCGAGTGACTGGTAAGCTGCGGCCTACACGACTCCGCCCCCGACACCTGCAGAACAGCTGCGATGGAGAGAAGGAAGCAGCGCTGCCGGCTGGGTGGCGGTGGCGGCGGGCGGCGGGCGTGGCAAACCGGCTCCGGCGGTGGGCTGCGTAGCGGTGTGGCCGGTTGGGACGCTGGTCATTTGGGTGGCGGCGGGGCAAAGACGCAGCGGCTCCTCACGAGTTGCGACCTCGCCTTCTCCAATCTCCAATCTTCAGGGTGAGCTCTGTTTGCTGTTGGGCCTTTGTTATTGCGCTGAAAATTACATGAGGCATATAGTGTTACTGGGCCGACGACTAGGGCCTGGGCCCTAGAGGCCTGGGCCGCAGATCCGCCGCTGTGTTTAGGGGTGTGTGTGTTTGCGTGTGTTCATACATGCTATGTGTGTGTGTGTGTGTGTGTGTGTTTGTGTTTTAGGTGTGTTGTGTTTGAGTTGTTACTGCTATTTTTGCAGTTGCAAGTTGCAACTTCCTTTGTGTGTGTGGTGGCATTACAGTTGTTTGTTTGATTCTCTCTCTCTCTCCGTGTCTCTGTGGTGTGTGTGTGTGTGTGTTTGTATGTGTGTCTTCTATTGCTAGCTGTAATCTTATTGAAGTTGCATTTGCAGATTGAGTTGACATTACCTTTGTTTCATTTGTTCTTTGCTGTTGATTAATCTTTTGCTATTGTTGGTTTTTTTCATGTGTGTTTTGTGTGTGCGCGTCTTTGTGTCTCTCCTTTTATTCTTTGATTTTTAGGACTTTGTGTGGAAATTATCAAGCTGCATGCCAAATTTGCTGCTTATTATGTGATAGAATGTTCCTAGGGACATACACTCTTCTATAAGGTCTTCAACTGAAATGTCTCATTTTCATTTTGTTGCTGCCGTAAAATTTGCAAATGGCATCTCATTCTCATATAATTCTTACCACAGGCACTTAAATTTTGCCTTTGAGATCTTCTTTTAACAAAAGTATCTCCGGCAATTTGAGTGTTAAGTAGTTGGCTATCTTCTCGACTATATTCTGAAGAAAGGTTGCACTCAAAAGCTCGGTGATGAAGCCATTGAAGATGCCCTTAGAAGGTACATCTTTTTTTTCCTTTTGCTGTTATTGAGAAAAATAGCTTTGCATTTTTGGGTGGTGAGATTGCCTGAAATAGTACTTATCAGTTATCACACACAGATAGAATTTTACAGGATGTTGTATCTCTGGTTTGTAACAATTGTATTTCTATGTACTGATCCATCTATTTCATCTTCCAGGTGTCAGAGAACTCTGCAGCAACCAATGGAACGAAGAGTTGCTATTTGGTGAAAGGGCTAGCGGTTCACTGGACTCATCAGTGAAACTGAAGCACTGAATTCTCTATCCTGAATTTTTGGCAGAGCCTATAAGTTTAAGTGATAAACCATCTAAATTTTGATTAGAATGGTTGTATCCCGTGAGTATGAGAAATGTTGAGCGGTCCATCAACTTTTGTTGCAGTCCAATACATTTGATTATTGGTTTGTTTGTTTATTAGATTTTCTCTGATGGTCAAGATTAACAGGTTTTGGATCTTTATTTAATGTTGACATGTGCTATTTAAAATCTGACAGTTTTTTACTTCTAATATCTGTCAAATTTTCAAGACAGACTTCCAATAGTTGTCAACGTTCTATTGGTCAAAAAATTGATAGATTTAAAGGTACAAAATCTGTCAACAGTTATCTAGATAGTCCCAATTTTTTTTTAAACTAGTACGATGTTGTTGTGGGCCTCATCAAGATTGTTCAATTTTGTCGAAATTTAATCGTTTCAAATTGAATCCTAAAAAAACCCTATGCGACACTATCTCTACAACTAAAAAACCCGCAGACCAATCGTCCCCGGCACCAATCGCTCGCTCGCTTATCACATGCTAACCTAGCACTAATCGCTCGTTCGCAAAAAGTTACACCTGGCGCTCCCTAGGGCGGTTGCTAATCGCCCGCTCGTGCGCCGACGTCCGCCCAGCGATTCCGGCTCATCCCGTCCAGCGAGGACCGCCCGGCGAAGAGTGCCCAGGGCCGCCCGAAGGTTCCCGCGTGCGTCTCCCGGCGCCCCCAGCGGTTGCCATCGCACGCTCGCTCGCCCAACTCCCCTCGCGCGCTCGCTGCCTCCACCTAGCGGTTCAGACTCATCCCGTCCGGCAAGGTCTGCCCGAAGGTTCCCGCGTGCGTCGTGGACCCCGTGCTCCCCTCCGGCGGTGTGCCTTCCTCGTCTGTGGAACGAGCGCCTGCAACAAGTCGTCGCCCGTGCCTTTCCCATCGGCAGCCAGGCCACGCAATGCAGCCCACCCACCGCTCCAACCCGTTACCATCGCCGCTCTCGGACGTCACCGTGCCCACCCCTAGTCGACTATCTTCGTCGACCACAGGATTACAGGAAGAAGGCCAAGCAACCATGGCTGCTATGCTAGTGACGTTGTGTCACGCCTGATGCCGTGGAGTGAGGCTGATGAGGAATACATTTCCTATCTAGCTGTAGCGTATTTTTCATTGCTTGCTTTTATTTGCTATATGTATGACTAGTGGACCTGAGTGGTCAGGTTTTGTAAGGCACATAAGTGCCCGCACTCTTCTGTATTAGACATTCAGACATTATCTATCTATCTTCGTCGCCAAGGCAGAGGGGCTAACCTCGCCGGCGCCTTCGTATCTGATTCTGTATTGCTGGGGCGTCGCTGCTCAACTCCAAGAGTTTGGGGGAGGTGGAGCAGCGGTTGGTTGCAAGGGCCACCGGCCAAATCTGGGTGGATTCGGATCCAAACAGGCCTAGGCCATCTTGTGCTCATTATTCATCTGTTCGTCATTCGTCTGCAACTCTCCATGATAGCGTCTTCTCTGCAGGTAACTTGTTTGATGAAATTCCCCTGAGTTTTTCTCCTTTTTTTTTGGCCTCATGATTCCTGTGCACTGAACTTAATTTCCTAAGAATGCAGCATCTCCCCGTCTAAGCTCAATCCTCATGGCTTAAACAGCTCTCTGGAGCATGCTGCTGGGATCATGAGCATCATTCTTTTCAGAGCCTCCAAATCCTGCACACTTACTGATGTGGGTCTATTTGTAACGATAGTGCTCCTTGGGTGCAGCATGCTATGAACTATACTCGCATAAGATTCATTTGATTCCATTGAATCCTGTGAACTATACTCATATAAGAAGCGTAGACTCATATATTTCTATTCAGTTGTTTCTACTATGAGGATATGGGGGAGTAGAGATAAAGGAACATAACATAACTTATTCAAGTTCTAGCAAATCTCAACCTTTGTTCTAGCAATTCTAAACCTTTGTTGTTCGCTCATATGTTGCCTTGTAGTGGTTCAGTATTTTGATCATAACATATCAGTACAAGAAGATTGTGTATTCAGAAAATAATTATTTGTAGAACTTCAATTGTCCTTCTCTATAATAGGGAAGCTTGACCACTTGAAGGCATGGAATTTTTAAAGATCACAGTGCCAAAAGAATGCCACAAGTTCTTCATCGGCTATGGTAATATTTATTCCTAATTATTGCTTCAATCCTTTGTATGTGTGATTTCTGGAAATCATGTTTCTGGTTGCTGCCAGTGATGTCAAAGCCCGGCCTTCATAATAGAGACCATTAAGCTATGTTGTCCTATATGACAGTTGTTGTCAGTTTGGTGGAGCGAAGAGCATCGAAAAATGATAAAATTATACAAAACATGTGTATTCTGGATGAGGCACTATATTTATATAGTCGGATGGGTTGCTGCTGGCAGACGACGACCTCCTGCAGTCCCACACAATTTGGCCTCTGTTTTTCAAGGCACGATGCTTGCCTTGTGCTTGCTCTAGGACGTCGTGCATGCACGAGGACACCGGATGCATAATAAACGGCTGATGCATAATAAACCGCTCTTGGCACTGCCATGAGGGCATCATATCACTCTTTCAGGTGCAAATCTCAGGAGCCCTCTTTTGCTTCTTCTTAATCTAAATCAAAATCCAGTTTGATTTAGAATTTTTAGTGCACATCTATCTGAATGAATATCAGTATTATTTTTTGGTTCAGAATTTTTAGTGCACTGCAGTAGAACTCTAAGATACAATTCAAACACAACTAGAAATAAGCCTACAAAATGCCAGCCCGTAGAACAGAGGTACTCCAACTTTTGCATATCCACAAAATAAATTTCTTGTAGAAATAACCTGTGGACTGCATTGGCATGTCCATATGTAAATGATCTGTACATCGACTAACTGTTTTAATATTAGTTTCATATGTATTAGCAGTCCCTATATAGGTTAGGTAATAGTTCAAATTTTCTGTTCAGAATGAGAACCTGAGCAGGTGGAAATCATGTGTGAAGGGATTGTGGATAATTTGTTCTATGGCTTTACTGATTTCCAGGTAGGAGACTAGCTTTGCTTGTGTTTGCTTGGTCCAAAATAATCCCTTATTCAGAAATTCGGTCATGCCCAACAGGTAGCTCCACAAATGCCTGTTCTTTAAAGATCATATTAGCTCACCAATCCTTCTTACAAATTTATATCTCCTTTATTATGATGACACAATGCCTTAGTAGCAATGCTCTCATCCTCTAATCGAGTTTCTCCAAAATTATATTACATAGAAATAGCAACAAGCATGTGATCTTGTACTGAGTTTATATCATAATTTCTAATGGACTGATGTAGCCAGTAAACTGATCCCCTTCCTACTTGAAACACGGTCTTTGCAAATGACTGATTAGATATTGTTCCGGTTAATGATTGATGAGAGGATTCCCTGCTGGATCAAAGATTCATGAAGTAAACTTTAAGTTAGATATATTGTACATACCAACATTGCTTCCATCAGAGATCTGTGAATGTGATACTCTATTTCGTTCTTTGTACATATGGGTCATGCATGTGCTGTATTCTGTATAAAAATAATCACCACTAGCTTGGGGCAATCCAATAGAAATTCCATTTACTTTACTATTCAAAACAACCATGCGCTTTTCTGTTAATTGCGATTTCTTCTTTAACATCCATGTAATAATGACAGTTGGTACAAATAGATTATATTGCAAAGATCACATTGAAAACGTTGTTTTTTTGGTTTTGGAACATGCGTGCGATTTTTTCTCTGGTTTTGGAACATGTGTGCGAATTATAATTATCATGGTCTTTTTTTTCCCGTTGCAACGCATGGGCAATTACCTAGTGAAATATAGAAAGTGCAATGGCTATACCAAGTCTCTAGCGATAAATCCAGAATCATGCTATACTTAATAATCTAAGAGTGTTGATCTTCTCTTCTCTGCTCTTCTCTTGTGAATTGGATCTTTGATGAATCACGATGCCTTTTGGAGGGGTTCTGGGGTCCTTTTATAGGAGCATCCGGCACCCTGTCGACCCATGAACTCATGGCAAAACTCCATCTCGACGCATCATTATATTCAAACTGACTTTGAAACATGATGGAGATTGATCCTTAGAGGCGGTGGAAGATCCTCGAGCAGAGGTGGGGGCAAGGGTTCGGTTAACCTACAGGTGGGGTTGGCCGACCGCACACAAGATCCTCTTCCATCGATTTTTGTCTGTTAGTCTTAGACGGTGGATTGGAGTCCCACGGAGTCAGTTTGTTGCAGATAAACTTGATTTGTTGTGATAGCATGGGCCACATGGTTTGTTTTTTGTGTAAATCCTCATGCATTCATAGAATCACTAAAATTCGTGGAAATATTTAGTTTAAACCTCTACTTTGTTGCCCTACTACAAAAATAATTTGTAGCAACGCCTCCATTTTTGTAGGGGGGTTCTATATTGAGCAGCCCCTACAAATGATTCTAAAATGAGCCGCCCCTACAAATCGATTTGTAGGGGCGGCTAGTGTTATGAGCCACCCCTACAAATGACATCTATTTGTAGGGGCGGCTCAATATCCAGCCGTCCTGCATATTGAGCCGCCCTACTAATATACGCCGGATATTAAAAATGAAGCACTAAAATTTCAATTTTTCAAAACAATCTCGGATGGAAAAATGACCAAAACAAAAGTTGTAGATCTCGAAATATTATACAAGTTTGTAGTTAACAACTTTTCCATTTGAATTTTTTTCACATAGAAAATCATGTTTGAGTGTCTCAAGTTTGAAATTTAAATTTTTGAAATGACGTTTTTAAATGACCTCGGATGGAAAAACAATCAACATGAAAGTTGTAGGTCTCAAAGAGTTATGAAACTTTATATTTGACAATATTTTGATTTGAAATCATCTTGTCAAAGAAAATTACGTTGACTTTCTTATATTTGAAATTTGACTTTTTTCAAATGACCTCGGATGAAGAAATGACCAACATGAAAGTTGTAGATCTTGAAAAGTTATGAAATTTTGTAGTTGACAATATTTTTATTTAAATTTGTTTAAGGCCTCAAATGGTTAATTTAAACTCAGTTTGGTATAATATGAGTAGAACCGAAACTGAAAGTAAACACAAGTGACGAAGGGTCGGAGTGGTAGAGGAGGTATCGCGCGAAACTTGAGGTTGGTGATTCGAATCCCACATTTAGCAACTTTGCAAAAAAATGCCCAAAAAAGGGTAGAGGGTGGTACTGGCTAGCGGTGCCCTCCATTGGGTTAAAAAAATTCTATTTTTTTTTGCCTTTTTGAGATTTTTTGTTCAATTTTGAAATCTAAAAATTTATTTGTAGGGGCGGCTCAATATCTAGCCGCCCCTATAAATCGATTTGTAGGGACGGTTGGCCAGCCGCCCCTACAAATGGGGTATTTGTAGAAACACCCCAGGAAGGACAGCTAGGCCAACCGCCCCTACAGAGGATTTTAAGCCGCCCTTACAAATGTAGCGTGTAGTAGTATTGGTGATTGATTTGAAGTATAAATGCAAGTCTTATTGATGGTTTATGATTGACGCTACCAACTGTCAACAATATACTTCATGAATCATTCTTCACTTCTATTATTATTGCTCACTCTCTTGTAGCTCAACCATAACTATATCTTCTAGAGTGATGGTTTCACTTGTGATGCCTCATTTATGGTAGAAAATAGGACCCTCAAGAAGGAGGTTAATGAGCTCACTCATATCTTAGACAAGGCCTATGGCCATGAGACCCTCTTACTAAAGTGCTTAGGTAGTCAAAGATTTTCTCTCAACAAAGAGGGTTGGACTATAACCTTAACAATGGCAAGGCGGCCTTTGCTACTCACAAAGACTAATTTTTTGTTTGCAATAATAAGACAAAAATGCTAATGAATCCTCAGTTCAATTTCATTCTTTTTTATTTGCTAGCCAAGGGTGTTGATAGTGTGAAACCTAAGTTCATTGATGCACCTATTGTAGGCTCAAAGAAGAAAGTTATTTGGGTGCCGAGGAGCCTAATCACTAACTATGGAGGATCGAAAAGGGTTTGGGTACCCCAATGACCATTTATCCTGGCTTCGCCCCTGTTGGGTGGCCAGGATTGCGGCAATCATAGTTGAGGTATAGATGCCATGAGGGACGTCTCTGTTGTTGGCGTTGTGGTGAACCACGAAAATGACATTGTTAAGGACGCCCTGGGTATTGCATCTAGAGGCACCTTGGGGTCTGCTGTCGGGCGAGGAAATAGAAGAGGTGGCTGCTCCCTAACCTTGCGTGTTGCCTTGGCTGTGGCTGTGCAGTTGGCATTGTGCTTGGTGTCCGAGGAGGTTCCATCTGAAGAACCACTGCATCTATAGGAGCAGAACTGGGGCTGATTCTTGGTGTTGTTTATGGTGCTCCTCCTGGCACGGTTGGAACCTTTGGTGTGGTTGTCTCTGGTTGAATTGGATGGGACGGAGGATTTTGGAGGGGCTAATCAAACAGTTTGTTCATCTCCTCCAAAAAGCAATTGGCGATGTTACGGATGTTGTTGCAGATTTTCTCCATCATTATCTATCGGAGCTTAACCTATAGGATAGATCTGGTCTCTAGATACCAGATGTAACAACCCTATTGGAGGGGCTACTAGAGGCGGTGGCTCGTGTTAGAGGAAGGAGAAGGGGGCATGGGGAAGGGAGCAGCAACAGGAAGAAGAGGAGGGAGGCACATAGAGAAAAAGAGGATAGAGATAGAGAAGTACTGAGACTATTCTTTCTTAAACCAAGATGATTACAATGCTTCTAGATTTATAGTCCTAGATAGACTTGCATATAAAGGAAACTAATATTTCTATTCTTTTCTATTGCATTTCTTTATTCTAAATTTTTTATGATATGTGCACTGATGGCTGGGTGGAAGGCTGCCGCCCACACCCCTAAGAACACCCCTCTGGTGGTGAGTTGGCCAGGGTGTGGCCGGCTTAGGCTCTTCCTAGGCCAGTAGACCCTTTCCCTAACTCTCCATTAGACGAATGACACGTTGGGTAGCTTCTGCTGTGGTTTGTAAAATAAACTTTGCTAAAGTCCCTTTTTTTTTTGCTTTGATTTGATTTGACCCTAGACGTATTGTACCTTCCGCCAAAGGAATTTGAAGTCGTAGAATGATAGATACTCCCTCTGTTCCATGAACTTTGTCGTTAGAAAACCGTGTCCCTCTCACAAACACGCTTCCCGGATGACATACTCCATGGGACGGAGGGAGTAGATTCAAGGAATCTGGAGCTTGCTACGTGTATAAATCCCATTTATTGCCTCCCATTCGCAGAACGTGATCACCACAACAGGAAAACAGGACAACAACTCTCAGCCGCTCTAAATCCAATCCGCACCCATCACCTAGGCTGGATTCCGCCCCTAACCCTCAGCCTCTCCCTGGCGAAATCGCCGGAGACCGGCGCTCGCCTGTGTCGTGGCACCACCGGTGCCCCAAACTCCCGCTGCGGTTCGTCCTGGGCCCTATGTTTCGCCGGCGGCTCCTCGCCAATTGCTTCGTCGTCTGCTGATTCCTGTGCCGCTGCGCTGTCCTCCACCGTGCTGCTCCAGCCGAACTCCACCATGCGCTGCTGATAGCACTTCATGGCCACCACCAGCATGAACACCGCCCAGACGCGTGCGACCGTGGATGAGACGTTCCATACCAGTGTGAAGATAGCTGCCACCACAGCCTTCTTGTGGGAGCAAGACTCCCAGGCGTCCCTCAGCCTTTCCAGCCAAAATTTGCCTGCACGACATAGAAATCAACCAAAAAGCAATCGAAATCAGCGCCTACTTTGAAACGGGAAAAAAATGAACTTATATGTTCCGTACGCGTTTACGTTATACATTGAAACGGGAAAAAAAAATGAACCTATATGCTCCGTATGTCCTACGTTGGCAGAAAACGTTGATGTAAATTTTAGAGAAATTGAGCACTAGGCATTTGGCATTATGGTGGCATGTTTCCCATAATTTGAGCCATAATAAAGTAAGGATGGTTTTCCTCAAAATTGTCGCTCAAATTAAAGGGCATCGCCAGACGCCAAATAAAGAATCGAGGTGGCAGACATGGTAGCGCAACAACATCACACGGGAAACATCTATAATCGTTTGTGGACATGTGGTTGTTGAGATGGCAGGCAACAAGTATGTCACACACGACTCACGAGCCTAATTATTGTTTATATCTTTATGTGGACCAAATGCTGATGGGTTGGTGAGCAAACACCAAAAAGATGACCCTACAGACAGAGGGGGCAGCTAGCGAGGATGGGAGACCAGATCTAGGATGTCAAATGCGTTCCCTACTTAGGTTCAGTACTGACAGTACACTTCATGCCCGGTGGGTTAAAGAATCCTGAACTTCATGACTGCAGTTTCGTCCTGTAAACTGCAAACTTATTCTATAGCGCACAATGTAGCAATAATCACAGTTCGTATCACTAAAATATTATAGGGTAGTCCTTAACAAAAACTACCATAAGATTATGATCTACCTGTAATAAAAAATATTATTGTTTCCTACTCTCTCTCTCTCTCTCTCTAGTTGGCCGGAAGGGTGGAGGATTTTTCTTTATCTCTGGGAGAACCTTTTATAGGCTACTTGTTGGCTAGTGAGAAAATAATAGTTATGGATCGGTCACGTGGGTCCTATATATATGGACTTACATGGACCGAGTCCATATACATTGTAGTTGTCCTTAACTACTCTTTTTGATGAGCCAATCAATCTCAAGTTTAATCAGAGAGAATCATGATCACATTTTGTGCCATAAGTTTGTGTTTAAATCTGGTTAAGGAGATCAAATTGCTATGAGCCAAGAAGACAAGTTCAGGAGCAGATTCACTAAGCTAAACAAAGATGACACATTACTCATGGTACCATTAGAGCCAAAAAAGAAGAAGCCTTCAACATCAGCTTCTATGTATTCCCCCAAGATTGACTAGGTGACAAGGGTGATGCACCCACCTGTTTTTATATTATCCTATCCACATAAAGTAATTTTAAAATTAATATAACATGGTTTGGTTACTAAACTAGTGCAAAAAGAAAACAAATGATTTGGTTACTAAACTAGTGCAAAAAGAAAACAAAGTTCGTAATCCTTCATAACACCAGTGATGAGATGAGAATGAAGCAACATTACTGTAGTCATTTGGAAAGATTCTGTTGCCTTTTTTGCCCCCCATAAACGAAAGAATACAAAAAGGAAAGGACACAAGGAGGTGCGGATCACTAGGGGCATCCATCAAATTCACACCGTTGGAGTATGGGCACAGCGTAAAATGACAATCAAGCCCTCATTCACCAGTTGAAAGCTTGCACGTGCAAAAGGTAGGAGGAATAACCGTGCATGCTCCCCGCTACTATGGGAAAGTTACTTGGGCTAATATACTTTTGCTTTGCCTCGGATCCGAATAAGTGATCATTTACTTCTACCAACAACTCCTAGGCCTCCACTGTCACTTCTACTAGTTTATTAGCTAATCTAGGTTGCAAATAAGTCATGATTCTCTTGGAGATGGGTAAACATTAAGGGGGTGTTTGGATGGTATGGAAAAAGTTCTGCCTGTGTCACGTCGGAATGTCGGAGCGATTTCGGGAGAGGATTTCAAATACTAATAAAAAAATAAATTACAGAACTCGTTAGGAAACCACGAGACAAATTTTTTAAGTATAATTAATCTGTCATTAGCAAATATTTACTATAGCAGCACATTGTCAAATCATGGACTAAATAGGCTTAAAAGATTCGTCTCGCAAAGTTATCGCAATCTATGCAATTAGTTATTTTTTTGACTATATTTAATACTCGATATATGTGTAACTAGATTCGATGGGACAGGGAAAAAAATTTGCCCCTCCCATCCAAACACCCCCTAAGAGTAGGTAAAAATCATCCTTCATTTAGACATCATCTTGTTGTCTGTATGAGGACAAAAGATGCTCTAACAATAAAATTTTATCTTCCTCTTCTCTTTCCTACCCTAGTTTTATTACATATGACAATTCTCTTGAATCTTGCATCAAATTTAAATCCATACTAGGCTGAATGTTGCTCCCTCCGTGAATGTCATTCTCACTATTCGAAGATAAATCAATTGATCTTAATTCTGACCAAATATATACAAATCAATAATATTTATAATACATAATAAATATTATTAAATAAATATGAATATTAATTTTCAAAATAAACTTATTTAGAGATATAAGTAGTATAACACATGGAAAACCTTATAAAAGGTTAACTTACTCCAAACCTTACATGTACCATCCCAAACAACTATGTGCCTAACTTTGACAAAATTCTTCTATCATTGTATATATTACTCTCTCTCTCTCTCTCTCTCCCCCAAAAAATACAATCTTTTTTTCTACCAAATTAATCTATCTCAATTTTCATAACTATATATATACACACAAAAAGTACTATTTATGATATCAAACAACTACAATTTGATTCACCATGAAATATGTTTTTATAGTTGTTGGAATATGTGAAATGACCACGTCTACCCATCAGCTCAAGTTTTTGGGTTAAACTAGTTGGCGCATGCAACTCAATAATAGTATATCTATTTGAACTAATAGATATTAATAATATTTTGTAACTTAGTCAAACTTAACAAATTTTGACTCAAAACTCAGAATTGCATTCTTCTTGGACCGAGCTAGTAATTGCCAAGACACTGCCTCCACATGCTCTCAAGTGGCTGGGGGACCAGCACAAGTAAAACAAGTGCACTGCTTGTTACAGAAGAGAAACTTGGATCTAACACTAAAATTCTCTCTTTTTAAAAAAATGGAAATCACATTGAACGGTGGGAATCCATTGAGGCCATTTCTGGGTGAATGGGTTTGTGTTCTGCAATTTTAGTTTCTATTTTTTGGTCATGTTCAAAGCACCTTTGTTCTAGTGAAAATTAGAGATGAAGTTGAGAGCTTTATCAGATACTAGACACTTACCGTATCGTGCCAACTGCGTGGAGTAAGAGGAGCACACCTTCGGGATGATGAAGACCCCAAAGAACACTGCAAAAGCATCCAGAACAAAGGCACGAAAAGTCAGTCACTGCCGTGCATCTCCCTGCACCTTTATCTGTACATGTAAAGTTGCTGACGCTCTTGGTCCCAACATACATTTCCTACAGTTAAAGCTAAAGTTACTGCATCAAGACTGTAACAAGACTTCCTGAAAGCTAAAAATACCCCTCCCATGGACCATGGCTCTGAGTTCGATCTCTTGGATTCTTGTTGAAATGAAAAACAGAAGAGGTCCCCAGGGGAAGAATTACAAGAGTGAAAAAAAAAAGTGTTGCGTAGATGGTGATGCATGTACTTACCCAGTTTAGCCAGTGTCCAGAGGGTGACAAAATTGCCACACCGGGCCATCGCAAACAGTAGCAGTGCCAGCTGCAGACCAGAGCACATGTGTCTACTTGTCAGTACAAATCCAGAGATGCGCGTCTATGCAGGCATCTATGCCAGATACTACTACCGATAGTACAGTGTGTTTATTTTGTTTTGTTATTTTTGCCTAATATTCATATGAACACACAACTTTCCTCTGTTTTTACCTACCTTCATGGTGGTCGCAGGCTCACCGGAGAACAGAGACCTAAGATTCAGGAGAACCTCATTGATGTATGGCAGCACCAGCCTCAGCAGCCAGATGGCCTCCTCCTCCCCAACCAGATGGCACCTCTCGCCAATGCTTTCATCATCACACTCCACATTTTCACCCCTGCATTTTTACCCAGCAGTGAAAAGTTACCATGGTTAATGACAATACAAATGATTTACTTTCAATTTGCTTGCGCGTGATTACGCTGTTCCTTTGAGGAGATAAGCCTTTTACCTATTCAGTATGGACTTCCGCAGGAACCGTAGACCAAGGTAGATTAGGCCTGCATATGACGCTGCCGTGATTGTGCTGCAGAATGCACAAGTTTGGCAGGGAAGGTTAGGCAATTGCTGTCAGTTTTGTTACTGTGAACGCTTTTAGATTCTGGTAACTTCAAAATGACGGGTGCAGCAAATATTGAACAGCGAGTTACTTGAAATTTAGGTCTTTGGCGTAGGAGGAGGAGATGAGCAAGAAAGTCCCTAATCCAAATACCAGTGCAGATTTTGACACATCTCTCCACATCACCAAATTCACTGGGAAACCAAGGGGCAGAACCAAAGAGGAGAGCCATCAGACCCGAATTCTTGGACTAGCATATCAGATTCTTTGTGTTCTTGGGAACAAAATCAGATTGGTGTCATGGAGGGCTAGTAAGAGACATTACCAATATTCTGCATTCTTGCTTGACTTTTGCTGGGTTGAGATGGTCTTCCTTGAATCTCCTCATACTCTTCAACTTCAAACCAAGAAAAGCAAACTTCAATTAATCAAAATATAATACAAGACGACAAACAGGTAAATGCTACTCACCAGGACTGGTGGCAGGCTCTGTCTTTGGAATCCGGCGACCGATCGCTGGCAAAGCTTTCTTCTCTGAATAAGCAATAGATTGCATAACTGGAAAGCCCACAACTAGGGTCTAGGGGGATGCTAAAATTAGATCTAGACTGACTTTTTAGAATCAAAATTACTACCTGGAGAAGGCTTTGCTGCCTCGAAGTTGGTCATGCGGTGAACCACTATTGGTGTCGCCTTCTTCTCGACTGCATTTCGGGAGGATCGGGGAAGCAAGTGGTGTGTGACACAGAATGATCTGAATTAACGTGACTTTGGGATTTGGTGGAATAGAAATTCACCTGGAGCAGGGATCATTGGGTCCGGATTGATTGCTCGGAGATCGACCGCCGGGGCTAATTTCTTCCCTGGACAATCCACGAACAGAAAATTAAGACGGTACATATTGGCATGGTCATATATTGACCGAATCCATCGCAGCCAAAAATGCAAAAAGGGCGAAGTTATCCAAGGACTGAAATTCACCTGGAGGTGGCTTCATCGGCTCTGGGTTGGTCGCTCTCTCTTCTTCCACCGACAGTGTGTGCTTAATACCTGCTACATTCGCGATGATGCAGTTGGGAGGCAAGAACACAACAGTCAGGAAATGAAAGAAAATGTCTGGGAGAAAACAGGGAGAAAATTGGCAGAGGTTTGCTCGCACCTTTTGTCGGTGGCTCAAGATCTTGGTCGTCATCGTCCTCCACTGCAATATGGCAGCAATTGAAGAGCACAATGACATTATTAGTTCATCGACAAGTGAATCTGGCAAAGATACTACGACGGTGGGGGAATTACGGATTCTTGCCTTGGTCCAGAGCAGTTTGTTCGTCGTCAATGGCCATGTGATCCTGATCCAGCATCTCCTTCTCCTCCTCCTCTGTCTCCAACTCCTCGTCCAATAATTCATCCTCCGCGTCGTCGTCGTCCAATTCCTCATCTGGTTCTTGCAGCACGTTCTTCGCGTCTGCCGCCGCGGCCTTTGGCACTTCCACGACCACCACCTCCTTGACCTTGCCGGCGGCCGCCGCGGGCGCCACCTTCTTCTCGGGCGTAGATACCCGCGCCACGGCTCGCCTGGCAACCACCGCAGTGGTGGTGGTGGTGGCCGTCGTCACGGTGGCGGCGGCGTCAGAGCGCGACTTGCGGAGGTCCCCGATCGCGGTGACCGGCTCAGAAGCCTTCCAGCTGCGCCTCTTCTTGGCGGCCGCGGTGGTGGCGGCGCCTGCGGCAACGGCGCCGTTGCCCTCGCTCTGGTTGCGCCGCAGGCGGCGGTAGACCCGCATGCCCTCCTCGTCCGCCGGCTCGTCGGCGGCGCCGGCGCTGAAGACCTTGACGCCGCCCTTGACCTCGTCCATCTTCATCCGCGCCTCCCACACCGACGACGCCGATGTGGCGCCGGCGCTCCTGGTGGACTGCACCGACACGCGCCTCCGCCCACCGGTGGCGGTACTGGCAGCCGTGGCCCCCGGCTGCATTGCTTTATGCCCTGCTTCTGGGCGTCGTCGTGGCTGTGCTCTGCGCTTGGTTGCTTGCGCTTGGAGGCTCCTGGCCCGGGTGATCCCTTTTGGTGGCTCTGCGGCTGTCCCCTTCCGCCTTCCGAAATTCCTTGCCTGCTCTGCCTTCTGCCGCACTCAATCTCGGAGCGGGGTGAGAGTGAGTGAGTGAGCAGGATGCCGCAGGCTTTACCGTTGAAGAATCCGAGCCGAGGGGTCCTTTCCCTTTTATTTTCTCTTTTGTGGAGGTGGATGGAGGTGGAGGGTGGGGTTGGAGGGGAAGGAGGGAGGACCACTTTGGGCGCTTTTGGTCTGGTAGATAGATCAGCGAGCAGAGCTGAGCGCAGGCTCCTCCTCTGATCTGGACTCTGGACGCCTGGTGCTCGGGTGGTGCCTGGCAGGGCGACTGGGGGCAGGTGGTTGGCGTCCTCCAGGCCAAGCTCGTCTTCTCCGGCCTTTTGCCGCTTCCTGCCTCCCATCCCTCCTCCCGGCGCCGTGCTCTCCTCCACCGCGCGTTAGGCGCCGGTGAGTGGCGCGATTCCGGACGAAACGACGCCATCCTTCCGGACGGGACGACGCGATTCCGGGACAGCGCGGGCGCCGGGACGCCCCGGCGTTCCATACGGAATCCGTGACATGGCCTTATTCCGGGTGGCGGTCCGGGACCCAGTGCGGTTAGCTGAATCCGAGCCGAGGGTCCTTTCCCTTTTATTTTCTCTTTTTGTGGAGGTGGATGGAGGTGGAGGGTGGGGTTGGAGGAGGGGAAGGAGGGAGGACCACTTTGGGCTTTTGGTCCAGTGGTAGATAGATCGGCGACGAGCGTAGCCGAGCGCAGCTCTCCTCCGATCGGACTCGGACGTCGGTGCTCGGTGGTGGTGCAGGCGAGCGGGCGGGGGTTGGGTGGTTGGCGTCCTCCGAGGCCAAGCTCGTCTTCTCCGGCCTTTTGCCGCTTCCTGCCTCCCTTGGCCCCTTAGGCTATCCGCACTCGTCATACTCTATATGCATCCTCTAAAAAGAATATTCCAGTCTAGTCACCAAGATTCTCCCCTCTATACTGCTTTCTCCCGCACTCATTTATACTCTACATCATACTTTATCTACCGTAGGACCCACTTATCAGGATATTTAATCATATCCCGGCCTCCCTCCCCTCCCATTCTCTCTCCTCCTCCTCCCCCCTCAAGTAGCTCGCCGCTCTCCCACTGCCTCGCGACCCGCCTCGCATTCGCGCCAAGATGAAAAGCCCTCGCGGCGGCGGCACCGCCCTCGCCTCCCCGGCGCCTCCCCGGCCTTCCTGTGGGGCGCGAGGCCAAGGGAGCACGGCAAGGTCTGGGCCGAGGCTGCAGGAGCCCGGCGGGTGGCCTTCGCGGCGCTAAGGCTGTTTCCTCGCGCCGCCGTTTCCTCCGCTGGGCGGCGAAGCGCTGCTGGCCGCTAGCCGCGAGCGGTTCGGGCGGGCGGACGCAGAGCGGGCCGCTGGGCCGCTGCAAGGGCTCCGGCGGGCCGAGGCGGGCGGCTCGCAGCCGGCGCGGGCAGCCGGGCCGGGCGCTGCTGAAAGCGGGCGGCGGCGGGCGGGACGCGGGCGCGGCTTCCAGCGTATTTGCGCCGCCACCGACGGGCGCTGCCTAACGGGCCGCCGCGAAGCGTGCGCGGGCAAGGCGCCTGCCGTTCGGCCAAGGAAGCCGCCCAAGGCGGCGGCTGTCGCTTCCGGGGCTGGTCGCCGCGAAAGTGTGCGCGCGACATCAAGCCTTCTTCTCTTCCTTGGCCCGCTTCGCCTTCTCTCCTTCCCACACGCGAGTGGAGGACGACGCCTCGTGGGACCAGCGCCCACGCAGCACTCCCGGGCCTTGGCCTTCCCCGCGCCAAGTTTGGCGGGCGGCGCGTCCGATTCCGGACGCCACGGCGAGTCCCCGGATGCCGCTGCGGGAGTTTTTCCGGTAAAAGGAGCGTCCCGGATGGTTTACCGTGTGTGAGTGCAGATGGCCTTAGGACCTGGGTATGGCAAGCGAATGGAGAGAGAGAGACGAGTCACGCGCTCTTGGCGGTGCTGCGTTTGTTTCCGTGCGCTACTTACCAGTTCCAGCGTCCTCTCTGGAGTCTCGGCCTCTCGGCGTGTGATGTGAGCATGTGGGACCACCGGACCAGTCACGCCGCGGCTGGGAGCGCAGCGGAGATGCCCCCGTGCGCGCATCAATTTTCTTTTCGGACTCCGGCGTCCAGCGGCCGCAGCCTAGTAGTAGCACCCAATAGCCTTCCATCAGCCGGTGCGGCTGCAGATGCAGGCCGGGATTGCGGCCGTCAGTCAGTTGGGGCAGGTGGGTCGTGCTCGTGTGTGCCGGTGCACTCGGATAAACCCGCGAGCAAGGGATTATGTGGATGCTAAAACATCATAAAGATCTGTATCGGTTTTATAGGGTGTTTGGATGTAGAAAAAATTTTGCTTGTCTCACATCAAAATATCAGAGGGATGTCGGAAGGGGTTTCAAATACTAATAAAAAAATAAATTATAGCACTCGGCAGAAAACCATGAGACAAATTTTTTAAGTATAATTAATCCGTTATTAGCAAATATTTACTTAGCGATTACATTGTCAAATTATAGACTTATTAGGTTTAAAAGATTTGTCTCGCAAAGTTATCACAATCTTGCAATTGGTTATTTTTTTAGACTACATTTAATACTCCATGCATGTGTGACAAGATTCGATGGGACAGGACAAAAATTTTACTAGAAAAAATATATATAAGTGTTCATGAAGAATGCGATGAAAATAACACGTATCTATTAAGTGTTTTTTTTCATACTCTATAATTTTAAATATAAAAAATAGTTTACACTCATAATGATATGCATAATACAAGTTTTTGTTGGCAATAATATGACAATATCTTATTCAACATGTATATATCGAACAAAAATACAATCTTGATGGAGCTTTTCTCTTGTTGCAAAGCACTTAAATAAATTATTAAATAAACATATCATAACTTTAATTTCAATACTAAAAATTATCAACTTTCAATATATTTTTAAATTCTAATATCAGACTAAAGTCGATAAGTTTTAGTAGCCAACATGCAAAATATTAGTTTGTTCATTGATGACTACCCGGGAGACCTGTCTCGATTTTCCACATGTCAACCTCATTAAAGATTGCACAAACAGAGTTATTTAGGAAGGATTAGATGACAAGTGCTCAGGGTCCACTTTACTGTTTAATTAGCTAGATTATAAAAGAATAGGCATTTTCTAATTAAAGTTAGATTAACACTAGTAGCGTCGAGACGGTAGATTAGCTAGATTATAAAAGAATAGGCATTTTATAAAAATATTTGGTTGGCGTGGTATAAAATATAAGTGCCACAAAATTATACCATAAAATCTGTTAGACTCTATATGATGAGAACAACACAGTAAAATATTGTTTTGGACTAAAACTAACTATTTTTCCTCTCTTCATAAATAAACAAAGTTAACCATGATCAAATTTGTTTATTTATGAAGAGAGACAAAATAGTTTCGTGTCTTCTGGTGTCTTCTAAATGCTTCCAGGATGCTGATGACGATGTTTGCCTTCGCTGTTAAGTTTCGTGTCTTTTATGCACTTTAATCCCTCTTTTATGCTTTTCTAGAATAATCCCTAAAAAATATAGAATATACAAAACTCGTGAAAATTGTTAGTTAGAACCCTAGACTAGTGTGTATTCATGTATCCTTTTGTATCTAAAGTTATAATAAAAGTTGACGTTATCCACCGTCAACAGTAGGTGACTGGAATGTGCGTCTGCGGTGGCTCGGGTGGACTCAAAAACACCAAGAAACATAGGGATGCAACAGTTGTTCAGGCTATCAGGGCCCTACATCTAGCAACTACCTATTAATGGTATATATACCATGACATACATCTAGCAGTTGATGATCTCAATTCTCAAGAGCACCCAAAATCAAAGGGTTACAACAGAGTGTAAGAGAAAGTCTGGCAGGGGATCCCTAGGTGCTAATCCTAAGATTTTCCGTGGGAGCATCACCCACTCTCACCAGAGAGGAGGAAGATGATTTGACTGAGGGGAGGAGCTCTCAAGTCTCCTATCGAGGGGGCTTTGCTCAGTGCAAATGACGATGTGATTATAGAGATCTGAGTTGGGAATGTTTTGTTTGGCCTTCTTTTTCGGTTCGCCCTTGCTTTCCATTGGCCTGCTTCCATCTAGGATCTGACCTTCCATTATATTTTTTCCAAATGGGAACCACCCATTTCCATTAAAAGATTAAACGGAAATACAAGAGTTTGAGCGAGCCAGCACAAGATACGACAGCAAAAGATGGAATAGCCACTAGCGCCCCTAACCTATGTCTTAGAGAAGCGGACCTAGCAAAAAAACATGGTGAAAAGTCTACCTTGTGCCTCAAAACGAGTAACATGACCCAAACAAACTAGACAGAGTGTAACAAAAGGCAAAGACCCATCTAGGCAAGCATAGTCCCAAATGCATAACTATCTTCTCTCCCCTCCTGATTTAACATACTTCACTCATTCAGATGAGTCGCCTTGCTTCAACCGCTTGTGACCATCTCCTGGGTCTTGAGGCAGAAGCAGCTCGGCCACCACCCTCAACATGGTGTTCACACCATTGATCAACATAGCCTTGTCGACCTCCTGATACAAACCTGCCTAAAAACACATTAGAGCACCTGCATGGCATAGAATTTCTATTGGATTTTTTATTTTTCCATCAAAGCATGCCAGATTGTGGGCTTTCCATATTGCCCAACAGATGGCACATAGGAAACATATCAAGTACAAACCAATGTCTCCGTGCAAACCAACTATGGGGGGAGAGGTGGGAGGGGGGATTTGCAAAAGTGTAATTTTGCACTTAACCGCCCACTCCTAATCGCACTTTTGCAAATCCCCCTCCCACCTCCCCCCTGCAGTTGTTTGCACAGTTTGCACAGAGAGGTTGGTTTGCACCAGATATGCTCCCTGGCAGATATCCCCAAGTGTGATCTTTTTTCCCATTTTCCAGCCAAGTATCACACCATTTCCAACACTGTTCTAAGTTCAGAGGTATATTATCAGCCCCAATGCATCTAGCAACAAGTATCCAAATTGTTTTTGCAATGGACAAGTAAAAAACAAATGATCAATAGTTTTAGGCTGGTCATAGAAATAACAATTGGGCTCTCTAGACCACTTTCTTTTGAGTAGATTATCCTTTGTCAGTATAGCATTGTTTGCTAAAAGCCATAAGAAAATTTTAATTTTCCGGGGAACTTTCCCTTTCCATATGCGTTTAAAATCACAACCCACCTCACTTTTAGTCAAGGGATCATACATTGATTTCACATAAACTATTTATTTCTGCCTAATTTCTAGAAAATTTCATCATTGGAATCTTGTAGCTGGAAATTATTAGTGTCTTCGATTATTAACTTCCAGCAAGCAAGTAAGCAAATCACTTGTGAGCCATATAGAAAAGTATAGTTGGATTCTACCAAGCTTAACATCAGCAACAGAAGCTTCCTTCTACTCCCACAAAATAAAGAGCACATGAGCAATGATACAAATAGGAGTATCATACAGCCAGGGATCAGTCCAAACCTAGTTTTTTGCCCATTTTTTATGTTAATACCTCTTCCTTGAAGATAGAGGCTCTTAACTTCGAGAAGGTCAGCCCATATAGGTGAATCAGAGGCTTTGTGAGATATAGAAAAGACTGTTTGTTTTTTCAGATATTTGCTTCTCACAATTTCATGCCACAGGCTGACCTCCTCCAGTTTCCACCACCATTTTACCAGGAGGCTTACATTCATTTTTCTAGATCTTTAATTCCTAGACCACCTTTCTTTCTGCTTTTACATATTTTGGTCCATTTCACCAAGTGATATTTCCTTTTGGTGCCACCGCCCGCCAGAAAAAATTTCTTCTAATTTTGTCTAACTTTTTGACAATTGTCTTTGGTGCCAGATATATTGATAGCCGGTACATAGGAGAGTTAGGGAAGCATATATCAATGTGGATCTTCTAGCTACTGACATTGTACCCCTTTCCAAATATCTAGTTTTTTATTACTTTTGTCAACTAAGGGTGACCATTCACCTAGATGAAGTCTACTAGGGCTGGTTGGGACCCCTAGGTAATTTATGTCAAAAAATCCCACCTAGCAATCAAAGATATCAGCATAAATCTTCCACCAATCGTTATCATCATCAATCATAACTGCCTCACTTTTATTAAAATTAATATTTAGACCTGCCATCATTTCCTAGAGATATAGAAGCCTTTTCATGTGTTTTGCACCTTCAATGTCATGTTTCAAGAAAATAATAGTATCATCAGCATACTATAATTGGGGATAATATGTTCAATAAGACCAGTTATCAGAAGATCCTTTTGTGCAGTATGCACCATTTTGGTCAACAGTTAGCAGCAAAATCAAAGAGTATAGAGGATAAAGGATCTCCCTGCCTTACCCCTTATAGCTCTTAATATAATTTACAACCTTATCATTCAACTTAATACTCACTGTTCCACCAGTAACAACTTGTTGCATCCACAATCTCCATTTTGGGTCAAAGCCCCCCATCTCCATATATTCAAACAAGAAGGCCTAGTTAACCTTATCATATGCCTTTTCGAAATCTAACTTTAGGATTATGCCAACTTCTTTTCTTCTTTTTGTTTCATGAATAATCTCATGTAAACACATCACTCCAGACAGAATATTTTGGCCTTTCAAGAAAGCTATTTGAGCCTTATGTATGACTTTATCAGCATTAGGCTCAACCTTGATGGTCAATGTTTTAGTGATCAACTTGTAGAGACTGTTCAATAGACACATGGGCCTATATTGCTGAATTCTGTTTGCTTCTTTTACTTTAGGCAAAAGGGTGATGATCTCATAGTTTAATCTGCTTATCTCAACCTTGTGGTCATGGAAGTTAGTAAACAACTGAATTATATCATCTTTTACTATGTGCCAACATTTTTGAAAAAAAATTCAATAGGAATCCTATCAAGACTAAGAGCCTTGTTCTTTTCCATTTAGAAAAGAGCAGATTTAATCTCCTCTTAAGAGAAAGGCTCACAAAGACAATTGTTATTGGACTCAAACAACTTATAGGATAGCTCCCAAATAGTGGGTCTATATGGATATCATATTGAGGTAGAGGACCAAATAATTCTAAATAGTATTCAGAAGCATGTTTGAGTAGGTTTTCATCCCCCTCTATGATCTCCCAATCATTTTCCAATGTAATAATGGCATTCTTTCTTTTCCTTCCATTAGCATATCTATGGAAGTATTATGTGTTGTTATCCCCCTTTAAAAGCCATGTTCCATGACTTCTTTGAAGCCAGTATAACTCATTTTAAGATTTTCACACATCACCCAATGTTTTCTTATTATTTGTTCTATAGTAATATTGGAGCTCTCTTCAAGGTCTTCTAAAAAGGAAAGCTCTTCCTGTAATGCTTGCCACTTTTTTCTTAGTTCACCTTGGATACTGAAGCCCCAACCTTTAAAAAATCGTTTGATCAACTTGATTTTTTGCTGTATTTTGTCAATAAGGGCTTAGACCTTACTTTTTGCACCAAAGAGTAAAAATCATGAATATTTAGCCAACTCACATTAAACTTAAACTAAATATGTAACAAATTCTTGGGAGGGCCACATGAAAAAATCAGAGGATTATGGTCAGAAAGCTCCCTTGGGAGCTTTTTGACCAAAGCTTGAGGGAAAATGTCCTCCCGGATCTTAGTCACTAGAATTCTCTCTAGCTTCTCAAGAGTTGGTGGTTCTTGATTATTTGTCCAAGTATACATCCCCTAGACATAGACAACTCTCTTAGTTCAAAGAAGCGAATGATAGAGTTAAAAATTCTAGTGTGTCTATGCACACCCTTGTATGAATTTTTTTTTCCTTTGCATACCTTATGATATTAAAATCCCCTCCAATTAGGAGTGGTTCTTTGTTTTTATCACAAAAATTGGACACCTTAGCAAGAAACTCAATCTTGTGTTCTTCTTGAGCTACCCCATATACAACAAGTAGATTCCATTTGACTTTATTCTCCTTATCCACAAATCATTTGTAATATCAAATCACCATGCTTGAAAGCCCCAACATCATATTTTGATATATTAATTCCAACTAAAATACCCTAGATTTGCCTTTGGATGGATTCCATTTCCAAAGTTAATCTTGTTGGGGGTCAAATTTTCCTAATAGTGAATCTTCACAATCTTGCACCATGGTTTCTTGCAAACTAATAAAAACAAAGTGATATTGAGAGATAAGATTTTTAAGAAAGGCAGAGACTCCTTTTTTCTTGAGTCCTCTGCAATTCCAAATTAAGCCTTGCACAGTCATTTTCTTTTTTCCTTTGTTTCTGTTTATATGGCTTAGGGTCAATATTACTATTGGTATTAATTAAATGCACACAAGAAAATATAACTATCCGCAAGTGCACAGATATAATACCGTTGTAGCATTTCACCCAGAGGTTTTAAATATTGTATCCACAAGGAAACGTGTGTGATTAACTACTGTCTAACTCAACTAGAGGTGGCTAAAGATAAAAGTAGAAAGAGAAAGATTATACTAAGGTAGACACTAAGCTAAGGTTTAAAGTGGTTGATAATAGCGATCTATGTTGATGATAATAGTAATCTATGTTGATGATAATAGCAATCTATGTTGATGATAATAGGAGTATAGAGAGGATAACTATGGTTCTCTTCTTCTAACTTTGGGTAAACTATGTCTTCTACTATTCAACTTCGGAATATTATTCAGAGCAGATTGAATACAGAAACCTCGCCCTATTCTGATAACCGCGTCCTACCAAACCTATCAACGGGAGGTGGACTATAGAGGACTCAACAGGTCTGTCACACCTGCGATCTACCACCGATCCGGAAGATTAGGGGGCATTCACGATTAACCCTAGCCTAAGCACCACGCCTACACTATGATTAATACTCTACTCCAACTAGTACAGGAATAAAGCACTCCAAAGAGTCGCAAACCAGATGAACAATATAAACAAAGTAAACTTAGATCAAAAGATGATTACCAGAGAAATCTCGAAGACAAACTCATAAAGAACTTGAATCCGCTGAAGTACAAGCCGTAGAGGCAGCACCGACAGGCCGACACCTCCTCCAAACTCTTCCCTCAGTCTCCATCTCACTATTATCTATAAGTCTAGATCCTAGAGAGGTTGATCCATTCGAGGGACCCCTCTCAGAGATTATAAATGAATTAGGGTTTTCCTAGGAGGTCTGGTCTTGCTTATATAGCCCGGTGGGATGCACGATGGCCGTTGGATCAAATCGACCTTACATAGGGCTGAGATGCATCTTTGGAGATGGTGGAGGAAGACTCCGGAAGGGGGGGAGAACCTTCCCCTCATAGGGGCCGGCCGGCCTGACAGGTGGGGCCAGGTGGCCCCACCTGGAATCCTCTCGCGCACCGCTTTGCTTCGGTGTATTCTGGATCCTTCTAGAGTAGTGTAGCGTATTCTTGAGTTGCGGATAATTCTGAGATGTATTTTGATAATGAAGTCCTTTTCTGCCATTTTCTAGAATAGTCCCTAGAAATTGATAAATCACCAAAACTCGTGGAAATTGTCAGATAAAACCCTAGACTTCTAGATATTCATGTGTTTCTCGTGTCTATTGATCTATTAAATGTTGACGCTATCCACCGTCAACAATTACCCTCTTCCCTGATATCCAAGTTAGGATCTTCATGTACTTGTTTGCCCTTCTTCACAATTGTTGAAGCAAGGGATGAAAACTGTGAATCATAGTCAATTTCAGCACTTTCCAAGCCAGGAGCTTCCTGTACTTGGGTGGGCTTCTTTTTGTTTTTAGTTCTAGCAAAAATTTTTATTCTTCTTTTTTTAGCTTTCCCCCTTTTGTGACAGTAACAAGATATTACTTTTAGTGCCAGATTCTTCATCCTACAACCATTCAATAAGCCTTTCATTTAGATCCTCCTCATCATTTTCCTCATCAAAAATTGCAATTATAGCATGCTCAGTTTGTTTATTATGTAATTCATGTCTAGCTAATTCCAAATCCTTTAGCATTTCAAAAGTACCAAAACTAATATCATTAGCTAGAACACCCATGCCACTAGGATTTGGAATTAGAGGGTGTGTAATTTAGACAAAACATTAGAGGATGGTATATTACCTCTCTCACTTTTTTGGTTTCTTGTAATGACCTAGCTTTGACGTTGGCCCCCTCCTTGATCTTTTCTTCTTCATGACCTGTATATTGGGTATCACCAAGACCACTTCCATTGTCAGTCTGGTCACCCTCACAAGCATGCATCAAAGCATTATTTGGATCAGGAGAAAGATCAGTAGGTTTCCTTTTGCTAGATGTCCTTCTGCTATCAATGATTTTTGTAGTGGGATCATCAATAGGTTGTTTACCAAGACACCATATTTGCTGAGATCATCCACTTCCCCATGCTTAGATCATCCCTGTTCGTGATCTCTAAAACCCACAATCTTCTAGATTTTGTCACCAAAGGAGTCACTATTAGATTGTCCATCATCAAAGTTATAGGAATATAGACTTTGTCTTTCTCATCTCTAGCCTTCTCTGTGTTCTACCTCCTATTCCTCCTAATTGTTGGAGATGTGACATGATCATGTCGGGAGAATAAGATTTTCTACTATATTTGTCAGCTTCAGCAAGAGGTCTCTTCCCTCTTGCCTTGTCACCATCTCCACTCTGAGCATTATTTCCTTTTTTCTCAAATTTGGTTTTCTTTGATGGGGTAGAGTGCTCATTGTTAGTGATCATGATACCACTATTGAGTGTTCTACCAGGAGCCTCCTCTTCCACCTCCCTTTCAAAATGAAAGTCCTTGATGAACATCCCAAGAGCAACCTTAGTTATTCTTAGCACCTTTATTATTGTTGACGGTTGTTAATGTATGAATTCAACCATCAACTAGCCATGGAAAAGGATGCAACTATGATCACTAAACAAGATATAGGGTTTGCACTAACAGAATTCCATGAGTTTTGGTGTTTTACTATTTCTACAGGTGTAAACTGGAAAAGACGCAATCCTAGGAGTTTATCAGAACATAGAACGGGAAATTGGGCGCCACGGCAACGCAAGAAGGATCTAGAAGAGACCAGAAGACACCGCACCGAAGTGAAGGGCCAGAGGACACCAGGCTGGACCAGTCGGTCTGGGCCTGGACCGGCCGCTCTGGGCCTGGGCCCATCTGGGGCCCACTTTGCCTAGGTTGCTCCACCGCCTTAGGGTTTCAATCTTAGCTGCACGTCAAGGTCGGTTTGATCCGATGGCTCACGATCATCGCCTAGGGCTATAAAAGAAGGGCAGGACCCCCTGGGAGGGAGGCATATTCATTCATTCTCATTCGAAGTCCGATCATCCGCCAAAAACCCTAATCAGAGATCCTTAGCTAGGGCCTAGATAACTAGTTAGAACTAGTGGGAGGCAAGCAAAGGCTTAGATTCCAGAGCCATAAAGAGCTTGGATTTGGTATAATTCTTACCTCCTCTCACCTTTGTTTCTTTCATTGTATAGATTATATGATTGCTATAATTAAATTGATGAATACTTATATGCTTATATTCATAGTTATTATGTTCTTTGTCTATTGTGGTTATATGCTTAGTATAGCTAGATTGACATTATACTTATTAATAGGTTCGTATAGCGCTCATCTAATTGATCGTTGGGTGAGTGGTCAACATTATGTGAGCGTGGTGCTTATACGTTGTTTACCTGTGAATGCACCCTATAGGCCAGGATTGGTAGATCACGGGTGTGACAATCCTGTTGAGTCCGATGTAGTCCAACCCCATTTATAGGCACAGTTGGACTTGTATACGAAGGAAGGACGTGCTATGTTCTCAAACTTCCCTAGTATGTCCACTATGAGTAGATATAATGCTAACCTTAGCGATGACTACTAAGTGTAATTACACTAACCATAGTATGCATTGACATGTAGCTAAAAATAACATAGGAATATCTCTTGATGTTCTGCTAGTAACCCTAATGATATAGCTAGGAGTCTCTATCTATTTATGCTGATGATTTATACTTATCTTTATCATTTATCTTGTGACTTACCCCTGCATTGAGTAGCGAGAACATGGTTTTGCCTATCTATTACACTCTAGGTATCCAGCTATCCTACACGTAAACACTGTAGACCTTCCCTTGGGAAAAATATAAATGACAACCTGGTAATATTCTGGGTAAAATGCTATAATGGTATTTGATCTGTGTGCTTGCGGATACTATTTCTATATTCTAAATGGTGGCATAATTTAATACCACACACCTGATGTCATAGTTAGGGATGACAACTTGGCGCTTTAGTGGTGATGCTATGATATGCTCATCTGCATTTCTGGCACCGTTGCTGGAGAGTAGATTTTACATCTATTGTCATAGTGATGTTAAGGAGTGTCAACAAGTATTTTTGGCGCCGTTGCCGGGGAAGGCAAATGGTGAGTGTAAAAAGGAATAGTGAGACCTAACAAACTAATGAGATAGAGGAAACCATAGACCCCTACTCAATCAGGCTTACCCTGTGGTTTCTATCTTTGTGATATCTTATGCAGGGTAATGAATGAGTGGTTTTGATCTGCCAGATAACTGCATTGAAAATTCAGAGAAACTCTTTTGAAGAAGGAAATTTGAGCAAGTGAGGGATATCTTTGAATCTCCATCAAAGACACCCACTGCTGAGGTTTGTTCTTTGGAGGAGCAAGCTCCAATAAGTGAAGAAGAAGAGCAACAAGAAGGCAACTTAGCACCGCTTTTGAGGAAATGGGCGATAAGTCATCGCGGCGAAGTTCTCCGCTCCAACCACCAACAACATCCGCACTGGACCTAACGTTAAAGTTGGGGAGAATGGATTTGAGCTCAAGCCGGCTCTTATCACCATGGTGCAAGCCAACCTGTTTTGTGGAAAAGCACACGAAGATGCAAGTGCTCATCTCCAACACTTTCTAGAGATTTGCAGCACTTTCAAGATGAAAGATGTACCAAGAGACGCCATACTACTGCGTATATTCCCCTTCTTACTGTTGGGAAAGGCAAAGCAATGGTTCTACTCTAACAAGGATAATCATACAACTTGGGACAAGTGCTCCACAACTTTTCTGTCAAGATTTTTTTCCATGGGTAAGACAAGTGCCCTAAGGGGGGAAGATCCCAAGTTTCCAGCAACAACATGACGAGTCAGTCCCAGAGGCATGGGAATGCTTTCAAGACTACATATCAGAATGTCCTCGTCATAGGATGGAGAATTGGCTTCTCATGCAGACTTTCTATCATGGCCTCATAAACAGCACCCATAACAACATTGATGCTGCTGCTGGAGATGCATTCATGTCATTTACCATACTACAAGCTACTACTCTTATGGAGAAGATGGCCTCTAATCAAGATTGGAGTGAAGAGCGCCAACCAACCCGTAAGAGGAGTGGAGGAATGCACCAGCTCGAGGAGGTAGACATGTTGTCTGCCAAGGTAGATCTGCTCATGAAGAAGCTGGAAGATAAGGCCAGCCTGAAACAAGATGTCATGCGCATCAGCGATTCATGCATGACTTGTGAAGTGTGTGGCAATATGTGACACTCAGGCAACAGCTGCCCTGAGACCCGTGAGGATGTGAACTTCATCAACAACAACAATAACTATCGTCCTCAAAATTAAGGATGGAATCAGCAAAGGCCCAACTATCAAGGTAATTTCCAAGGTAACTTTCAAGGCAGTAATTTCAATAGTTAGGCACAATTGCCTTTGAGAGAAGTGATCTCCAATCAAAAAAATTATGGAGGCTTTATCTAGAAAGGTAGCATCCAATGATAAAATGCTAGAAAACATAAAATGCCAGAAAACATAAACACTAAAATGGATAGCTTTACCTCTGCTGTTAGAAACTAGCTTAGCTTTAATAAAATGATAGAACAACAATAAGCTCAGCTGGCAGCCGTTGTTCCACCGACCAATGAAGGTAAGATTCCAGGGCATCCTCTAGAGTCCTAAACCACAAATCTTGTTAATGTACATGCAGGTTACTATATTGAAGCATCATCAGGAGGATGGAAGGATGAGTCTATGCCACCCAAGAGAGGTGATCCAGGGAGACCTGTGATCCCCATCTCTATTGGGCAGCATGACTTTCCTGAAGTTGTCTGCAATCTAGGCGCCAATGTCAACATCATGCCTAAGGTAATCCTTGACCAAGTCTTTCCATAGGCATCTTTATTGTACACGAATATGTGCTTGCAGCTTGCAGACCAGACCATTCCTGAGTACTGCAAAGGCTGTCATATACACAAATAGTGAAAAGATTTGTTTCACCATCAAGGAAAATAAAGAGAAGTTTAGTTTTAAGAACAAAACCCTTGAAGCTCCCTATAGATCCAAGAGGAGCTTACTTCCCAATCAAGCCAACAATTGAAGAAGCTAAGAAGAAGAATTCAAATAGGAAGAGGAAGAACAAGAACAGGAGGCAAGTGAGAAAGCAAGTCCAAATTGTCAAGGCTGTTGAGTATGAGCATAACCACCACTTAGCTTCACCATTCCTAATCAAGAGGGAGGATCCGGGCATACCGACCATCGATTGCACTATTGGACAGTGCTCCTTCTACAATGCTTTCTACGACACCGGATTAGCTGTCAACATCATGTCCAAAAAGGTATATGACTTATTATTCGATACACCCCTATACCCTACCTATATGCAGCTACAGTTGGCGGACAACATGACGAGATTTCTAGAGGGAGTAGCGAGGGACATCATGGTCAAAATCCACACCCACTACATCTCGACCGACTTCATGATACAGGACATGGGAGAAGAAGATGAGACACCCATCATCCTTGGGAGGTCGTTCCTCAACACCACCAACGCCATCATCTACAATGGATCGGGCTAAGTCCACTTCCAATTTTTAGGAGAAAAGGTACGTTGTCATTTTAAAGATTATAACTCCCCTGGACTAGCAGCTTTCACCCTATCCATGAGGAGACGCCAGTGCCGAAAGAATCACTCTCAAAAGAGCAATGTTGAGGAGGAGGCAATCAAAGAAGAATCTACTATACCTAAGGAACATCCCAAACCTACAAAGGTATGGAAGGAAAAGGTAACCTCAACCGAGTTATTATTACCAGGAGGTCCAGCATCAAGGTCCCCATCCTCGGGATCCAATGAAGCACCCTAAGAGTGACGACGACGAGAAGTCTTGTCCGGAGGACTCTAAACTCGAACCCTTGCCAAAAGGTAACAATGGTAGTTATCCATTTACTTTCTTGCACTTTTAATTCATAGTTAGTTTTTATTAGCCTTATATAGAAAACAACAAAAATATTTGAAAAACTCAAAGCCCCATGTGACATCCCTACAGTGCAAGCTAAAGGAGTGTTCACTGTGGTGGCCTAAAAATAAAATGAAAATTAGCATGCATATTTTCTTTCTGTTTGATAAATAGAAAAAACCCAAAAATAATCATTGAGCATCTTGCTGCACTGTATATAATGTAACAACCATTGAAAACCTCTCACAACAACAGTCCGCGAAATGGCTAACCATTAACTGTTTATCCTAATCCGTTCCACGAGTTTTGGTTTTTTATGAGATGTTTGCTGCAGGATGACTTTAAGAGCTAGTCCACCCAAGAATCATCATCTACATCACTCGAAGTACACCTTTCCAACTGTCGGTGTTTTGAGACCGGCAGTCTACCTCGGGGGTTCCCGAAGTAGTAGATTGGTGAGGAGATCGTCGGATCCGGAACCTGATGGTCAACGCAGGGAACACAAGACACAGATTTATACAGGTTCGGGCCGCCGGAGTAGCGTAATACCCTACATCCTGTTTTGGGTGGGTAGTATATTGCGCCCTGCGCCTGATGGTTTAGGCTGCTGAGCCTTGTTGTGTCTATCTGAGGTGAGATTGGGTGTCGATCTAGAGAGCCCTGCCCTCCTTTATATAGTCCAGGAGGCAGGAGTCCTAGTCGGTTACAAAGTAGTGATCCTAGTAGGATTGTGCGTAACTAGTCCTAGTAGGATTACATAAAAGGAATCCTAGTTGGACTAGGTCTTCTACTCTCTTCTCCATGGGGAGCCCTGTGTGTCCCCCGTCGACAAGCCCCCGAGCATTTCATGGTTGAGCTTCGGAAGCCGGGTTGTTGCAATCTTGCTCCGAGTTCTTTCGAAGTGAAACCTTGAGATGGTCTTCTTTTGGTCGGTTCGTCTTGACTAATGTTCTTTGATCCTGAGGTGAGTGCAATTTTCATGAAAATTGCACTCACTGAGTGTAGCCCCCCGAGCCTCTTGCTATTTGGCACAAAAAGCTGGAGGGTCCTTGAAAATTTTTGAAGATCTTCTTTGAGGGTATGTACCCTACAACCCCCGAACCTTCTCTGGGTTCTTTTCTTTAGAAAAGAACTCGATGAAGGGTCTTGATGTGTCGTTGGGATGTTGCAGTCTTGAATGCTTGTATTCTTGGTCCTTTGTCGTTGAATCCGAGCCCCCGGGCATTGTTGAGGTGAAGGCGAGCCCCCGAGCTTGATGCCCGGGTTCTTTTTAAACTTATCTTGATCTCTGTTTCTCCTCGTTTGGGTTGTTCCTGATCAATCCGTTTTTTTTCTAAACTTGTCTTGTCTACTTCTTAGCTGAGTAAGGTAGCTCTCAGGGTGGCATGGTCCAAATGTAGGCCCCTGCATGTTAAACATTAAAACATGTTGTAAATGACATTTCGAATATCAAGTCAGGATTGTGTCCCATATATGGATAATTAATTGGGGGCATGCCCTAGCATTATGAAATGCGTATGGACTTTTTTTTTTGCGTCTCGCTCTTGCTAGGCCATGCAAGTTCCTCAGGTAGTGTCCTGTTATGTTTAAGCACTTGAATCTCTGGCATACGGTTCAGAGGTTTCATGACGTGACCGGCCGTGTGAGTAGACAAGCTTCACGGATTAAGGCATGTGGTACCTGAGGACTTTAGTGACCGTTAAGAGAAGATTTAGAGCAGTGTGTTTGCTCGCATGATGATCTTTGATTTCTCGAGTAGTAGCCTGTTACGTTTAAGCACTTGAATCTCGGGCGTATGGTTGAGCTTCGTGAGTTGACCATGTGAGCCCGGCTTGGTTCGGAGGTTACATTGACGTGACCGGCCGTGTGAATAGACAAGCTTCACGGATTAAGGCTTACTACTCAAGAAAATTAAAAGCCATTTAAGAGAAGAGGACATAGCCTCGTAGCCATGCGGATAATATCCAGAAATATATGATGATTAAAGAATATTAAAAAATAATTTAAAAATAAGACTTAGCTTGATTTATAGCCGAAAGTGGAAAAGTCAACGCGTCGAGGAAGGGGCCGGCAAAGCAGAGTAGTCGGTAGCCGGGGTGTAATCAATCGGCAACCGAAAGTAGTCGGCGGCGGTGGACCAGTCCGTGAAGTAGTCGGCGTGTTGAACGGAGAAGTCGGCGGCCGAGTAGAGTGGTTGGCATGTCGAGCGAGTAGTCGGGGCCGAGAGTAGCCAGTAGTTGGATGTACCGGTCGAAAAGTAGTCGGCGTATTGAGTAAAGTAGTCGGCAGCCTTGCTTTGTGGCTTGTTTCGGTTTCTAGTTTGTCATCCGACGTAGTCGGACACGGGACTCTTGCTTGTTTAACATCACCTTGTATGGTATTATTTTGCACGAACTTGTTCAAAGCTTGCCGTTCTTTGAAGATTTGTATGTGGCCTCGTTTGTTTGTCTCTTGTGACGGAAATACATGTACATGCTTACTCCTTCGTTGGCTTGTGGTCATCTTGCATACGTCTTTGTAGATTGTTTTTGTACATTACATCGGTTTGTACAGCTCGGTGATTAATCCTCGTGTCGTCTTCTTGGCTTCTTTGTAATATTCGGTGTAAAGGACTTGTGCTTGCCATCAAGATTGTAAGTGCACATGGTACTCAGACTTGCCGTCTCCTTCTCGGTGTTTGAGTAGTACTCCGCATTTAACTTGAGCACGCCCCTTGGCTGGTCCTCCTCCTTCACACGAGCGGTGGGAGTCGGAGTCGAATTTGTGTATGCTCGATGCAAAGGTCTGTTTGTCATCTTGAAGTCGGACACCGCTGGTCTTGGAGTGGATGTACGTCACCTTTGAATTTGGATTTTCCAATCACGGCTTGTGCAGGTGAATTCGTTTCGGACTTGTATGCTGAGTCGCTAATTTGTCGACGGAAAATAGCAGCAACCATGTCGAGTCGACGAGATACGATTCTGCCCCACGGTGGGCGCCAGCTGTCGGTGTTTTGAGACCGGCAGTCTACCTCGGGGGTTCCCGAAGTAGTAGATTGGTGAGGAGATCGTCGGATCCGGAACCTGATGGTCAACGCAGGGAACACAAGACATAGATTTATACAAGGTTCGGGCCGCCGGAGTAGCGTAATACCCTACGCCCCTGTTTTGGGTGGGTAGTATATTGCGCCCGCTACCGATGGTTTAGGCCGGCCGAGCCTTGTTGTGTCTATCCGAGGTGAGATTGGGTGTCGATCTAGAGAGAGCCCTGCCCTCCTTTATATAGTCCAGGAGGCAGGAGTCCTAGTCGGTTACAAAGTAGTGATCCTAGTAGGATTGTGTGTAACTAGTCCTAGTAGGATTACATAAAAGGAATCCTAGTTGGACTAGGACTTCTACTCTCTTCTCCATGGGGAGCCCTGTGTGTCCCCCGTCGACACCAACATATAGCTAATCACTATGTGGAGGAAGCAACTTCTTTTTGGATGAGATTGAGGTTTCTGGCTACACTTGCTCTTGCAAGAATGAGCTCCACCGAGAGGACTGCTCAGCTTTAATGCTCAACCACGATAACAACTAGCTTGGGGGAAGGCATCCCCTAGTACCTAGGTAAGTGTACCTATGTGATTATCGAGTCAATCATAAAAATAGAAAATACCAAAAATATGTGAGCACATGAAGGTTCACTATAGTATCATAAGAAAAATTAAAAAATACTAAAAATATATAGGCACATGAAGGTTCATACTTTGTAGAGTCTTTGGAGTCTTATATAGTATGAGTCTTTAATAATGAAAAACCAAATAAAAATGTTTGTCTAGATAGAATCAATAAAAAAGGAGCTCTTGAGATGATCTGCAATGATGATAAGCTGCTCTGTTACAACACCATTGAAGTGCCTAGGGTTTAGACATAAGTTTTCCCATGTTTTAGCTCCAACTGTTTTGACATGAAGATTTGCTCTGAGCCTAAAACCTGTGGGTTGCATATGCTTGAACTAAGTCTAGGTACCTGATTGATAAGATTGAGAAAATCTGAGTTGCTATCTATCTTGTTCTAAGTGACACTAGAGTTCTGGAGATTTATCTTATGAAAAAAGCAAAAACATGATGAGTTCCTATATGACAAAGCTTACATTCCCACCAGAGCCAAACATGATGAGATAGGCTAGTTAAACTTCCACATTCATGCTGCTTGTCACATTAAGTTTTGTCAACCTTGTGACCCTAGTGAGAAATTTGTCATGCTCTTGAATCAAGATCCACCTCCATAGGCACTACTCTACACTAGAGTAGGCGCAACAACATGCCATTCCATCTATATCCATTTCAAAAATATTTTTCTTCTACATTGGAAGAGAACGCTAAAAATATTTCCATTAGGATAGCCACCCAATAAATGCTCCAAGTTCCTGTTGCTATCTCTTCAGTTCCATCAATGCCAAAAGGAGTGCTATGAGCTATGCAAAATGATATTTGAAAAAGAAAAAAAGAGAAAAAAGAGAAGAGAAGGGAGAAGAAAAGAAAAAAATGGACAAGTGTCTAAATGCTGAAAACAGTGGGTACTCAGATGCTCGACTCCCTGAGAAAAAGAAAAGAGAAAAAGATAGCTCATAACCTCTGGCCAGTTTTTAAAGTCCAAAAGAGAGATAGGCATCTAAGGAGCTGAGTAGAATTAGGTTCCACCATATATCCACCATATCCATCCACCTATATATCTTGATTCGAGTGTATGACTTGTTTCTCCATGGATCCATTGTTTGACTTTATAACACATGCATTGCAAGTTTGCTCTTTCAAGTTTTCTCCTTACCTATGAGCTCCACATAAGCTTTAGTTACAGGATGAGAAGAAAGGTAACCATCATCACTGTCTTGGTAAGAATCCATAAATACCACATATATTGAGAGACTTGAGAGTGTTATACATAGGAAGCTCTGAATTTTATTTGAAAACATCTAAAAACTCTAGAATGATAGTTGAGCGAAGAGCTTGAGACATAGTGATGAGGACATGACACATTTAGATACAACCATTGATTATAAGGTGAGCTTGTTTATTGATTTTTGGTGCAACTCACTTGGTTCCATATGTACATGTCCCTATTTGCTTGTAGGTACAAATATTTTTCAAGGTGCAAGTCAATCAAGGTTCGTCGGTGACCCGATAGTACCTCACTGGAAAGGCCATAACTCAACCATCCAGAGTGCGATTGAGGTCAATGAGCACTTGATGGAAAGCTTATTTGATAAGATTTCAAATATATCTAGTCCCATTTCAATCTCACATTGGCAAGGCCTCTAAATCATCAAGACATGCTGTCACTATTTCTGCCGGGAGCTACATCATCATCATGGGCTTATTATTCACCCTTGGGACCCTAGCCAAGTTGGAGCACGCCCCGTGAAGATGGAGAACACACCAAGAAAGCCCTTGGACGTCCTTCTCCTTGGCCACCACCTTAGGGGGACCAATAAAGGCGTCCAAGCCAAGCCGGAGGCCCAGTCCAACTCGAGTTCGCATCAATCTCGGCCTTCAGGACCAGCAAACGATAAACCGGACGCCCAGGGACACATCTGAACTCTATTTTTAATGATCCACATATGGATGGAAAGATAATTTCATAAGATAACTAATGGATTTGGTTTGAGGTCCAAATTCCATGGGAGTCAACAGGAATCGTCGAAACAAATAAGCGTCCAGGATCTGTTTGGGCGCTGCATTGCTGTCTTTTGGCCATCGGGCCATGTAACGTATAGGCCCATGAGGAGGACATGAATGAGGGTGCTTGCACGTCCCTTATGTAATGGAACCGTCCAAATTATAAGGGCACAAATATAAAAACAATCACCAAAGTGACTAAATTTTTCACACTTGAGCCCATATAATCCCAGTAGTCCACTAAAATCACGAAGGACTTCAAACCAACCAATATATAAGCCAAAATCGTACTGATTCAACAAAACAAGTCAAATGCTACATCAATTTCACAAATAGTTTAATATACATCAGAGTTTAATATAATTAATATAACATAAGTTCAAAAGTAGCGAAAGCAAAGTAATTCAAAATTAACATCCTTCTTAGTTTAAATACATGCCAGTACCAAGGTCAATTCCAATAAAAGCATTAATGATAAGAGAGATAAGAAGGTTCATGCCCATGATCATACACCTCCGCTATGGTAGGAGCCATCCAATTCCTGCAGTAATCATGATACATCACAACCTGCAACAAGTGGAAATAAACCCTGAGTACGAGAATGTACTCCGCTAGACTTACCCGTCAAAAACCAGAAATAAAGTGACACCAAGGAGTATGCAAGGCTTTCTGTAGAGGGGCTAGCTTGACAACATTTTGCATAAAAGCATGTTATATAAGAGCAGTATTTTATTATACTAGCAGCAGTTTAATATTAATCAACCTTTCATCTAAATTAGCACATGTACTAAACAATCACTTTATTATAACAAGCATTTATAACCATAGCCAGTTTAGTATAGCTATCATCATTATCATCATCATTAGAATCATTATTATTTAGTGATATCTATGGTGCCGCAGGCAGTGGTCAAGTTCCCACTTTCTGGGAGAGACGGCGATTTGAATCGATTTCTACTGAGCTCAGGGGGTATTCCCAACACACTCCCAGGCAGACTGGATCAGAGTCGCCTTAGGTTACCCTTGGTACAACTCAGGCGCGGGTCCAGTTTATACGTCGGCAAGACCGGAAAGACGGTAGCCAGGATGTTCAAGCCATGTTAACCCAAGGTCGACGCCAGGACAGTTATACATGTTTGCCCTTGGTCTAGTATGCCGCTTCCCGTGAATTGCCCAACCGCCCCCCACGTCCACGTCTTGAGTTGAGCTACTCGGCTTTGCGGTCAGACGCTCCAGTCCGGCCAACTATGTGTTGGGCTGCGTTCAACATGACCAAGAACGAACAACGCTTCCAGTCCTTAAGCGACAAGATAGGGTCCACTATCCCTGCCCAGTCTTCTTTTATTTTAACACATGGTTCTTGTAACAGAACCGCCCAATTTATAAAAACATAAGTGCAAAAACCACTCGCTAAGCAAGCGATTAACACACTTAAGTCCTTATAAACCCGGTAGTCCGGAAATCTTGAAGGATTTCAAACCAAACATCATCAACCAAAATCGTACAGGTTTAGCGTCACCATCCACACGTTACAACATTTCACAAATAGTTCGATAATATTAGAGTGCGGAAATAAAAGTTATTACAAACCCAGTCTTCAAATACGAGTAGCGAAAACAAAGTAGTTCTGAAAGCTCAACCCAACACACACTTAAGTTTAATACAGTGCCAGCTGAAAGTCAATCCACCAAAAGCTGTTGGGGAGAATATTAAGAAATGACCTTGCCCTTGGTCTCTTAATCCCTTTGGATAAAGACAGTCTCGCAAGCATGCGTGGAAGGTATGCCCGTCTGCACAAACAACAAGCGGGGAAAAACCCCGAGTACGAGAAAGTACTCAGCTAGACTTACCCGTCTGACTTAAAGATAAAAGACTTCAAGGAGTATGACAGGCTTTGTCAGGGGATAGCTTGACTCATTTGCGGAAAAAGCGGTAGTAACCATTTTATAGTGACTGCTCAGCTTAATCATCCCTATTTATGCTAGGTGGGCACCTATACTATACATCATTATAGTATATTAATCATGATTAAGCAATCAAGTAGTAACCATAATCATTTAGCTTAACTCATCATCATCATTATCAACATTCCATAATCATTACTACGATGGCGTAGCTCAAGTCAAGTGTTCACTGTCCGAGTCGATTACTACTGAGCTCAGGGGGTATTCCTCACACAAACCACACTCACGCGCGAAGTGAGCTACAGGTCACCGTGGCACATATCGGGAAGAAACGCGGTTTCGAAGCGGAAACCACCGTACCTGGGGGCCGCCCGACGCCTTTAGCCAGCCTTGCTTTGGACATCGGACTTACTCTTGGCGCCCCGTGGTCCCCTATCCATCTCAATGCGGTGCGAACGGGTCGAGAGCCGGCCTGGATAGTGTTAGGCTTCGCGGTTGGAACGACTTATCCGGCCAGCTAAGTGTGAGGCATGCGTTCAACATGACTCGAGGGACGCGCAACGGCACGGTCCTTAATCGACACAGACGGAATCACTATGGTCCAACAATCCTATAAGACTCCACCCGGCCTCCAATTCTCACACATAACCAATTCCATGATGAATATCAACATAAATCTTTTTCCTCAATCATAAGTAACCACCTATACTCGCGGATGACAGGAAATCACCCGACTTCTACCGTCTAAGCAAGCTAAGCAATTAACTCGTCCTAGACTAGTAGGGTAATCAAGGTAGGATAATTCAAGGTAAAACAAGGATATAATGCATCAATGGTTGCAATCATCTCCTATACTTAATGCATCAATCATAAAGCATAATTAGACTGTTAGAAAGAATAGGTAAGTGATGCTCCGGAGCTTGCCTTGCTCGAAGGTGCTGGCGTAGTGATTCGGGCACTCAGGCAATTTCTCTTCTTCCTCTCCTACGGGAACCTCCTGCTGGTGGTCCTCCTGCAGGCTCTCCTCGATCTCCAAACCTTAGGGCTCCTCCTGCGAACCTGTATGATGCAATGCACGGTATAAACATAAAGAATGCATAGGTGCGATGCTCATGAATGAAGATGATTAACAAGTTATTTGACAGAGTAGGTGCATATCTCCTCTCTAGTATACACTACTTCACTTTACTGAGTATGTGCATATCTCTTCCCTAAACACTTAGAGAAGTGTATAAAGAAGGTGGGCATGCACACACACAACACACATGTATAAAATAGAAGTAACACTACTCATAAGTCAGACATCACATTTCTGATTTGGCATTGCATAACATGACCAGCAAACAAAATATAATTAAAAGTGCTCAAAAAGCAATATCAAACTCATTAAAACAATTAATCCAAACCCTTATCATTTTCACGTGAAATTAAAGGCTTGAACTGTGACCTCTGTCTAAACAGTCCAGAAAAATTTACAAAAATTACAGTAGCTACATCATATTAAAACAGAGCCATGCTAAGATTTTCATCACATTCCATAGCATATCATGGTCTACACAAAAATAACAAACAACAGGACAGAAATGCACATTTAATTACTTTGTACAGTGAAAAGTGTTAAACAATAGATTTCATATTTTTTTTGGACACTTCTTAGCACAAAAACAGTCATCAAAAATTACCAGGTCATAACTCCCTATAATTTATTTATTAAAAATCATTCAAGAATCAGCCCAGAATTGAATTTAAATCATATTCCAACATTTTTTGCACAGGAACTGCATGATACATATTTTTCCTAGAAAGTACATCACATAGCAAGTCTAACAAAACAAGATTCACATTTTTCTGAGCAACATTCAATTTACTATGCATTTACTCAGTTTTCAGTATTTATAGCAATTAAATAAATCTATATAGAAAAGTACACCAAACATGGATTTCATATTTTTCACAGTTAGATCACATCACTAGGAACCTAGCAAAACAAACCTCATCAAAATTGGATCACATTTGCACCAGTTACAAATTTAAAATGATTTAAATGCATTTCTGGAAATTCTTTTAAAAAGAAAACCGGCCCTAAACACTAGGTGCACCTGGTCCATGGACCAGGGCTCACCGCCAGCGGGCCCGGTGGGTCAACCGCCCCACCGGTCGGCCGGGCCGGAGAGGGCGGCCGTTGACCGGCCGGATCTCACCGGCGGTGAGCTTCGGCCGGCGACGAGGATAGCACCGGCGTGCTCCTCGCGCCAAGACGGACCCGATGGCACCGACGGCGAGGTCGATGAATGCCGGAACGACGACGACGACGAGTGGCGGCGCTGGAGCGGTTTCTAAGACGCCACCGCCGGCGACTACTCCGGCGATGGCGTGGAGCGGTGAAACGCGCGTGAGCTCCGCGAGCTCACGGCGAAGCCGACCGAGGGGTTGGTTGCCTCGATTGGCAACCCGAGCCCTCGGCGGCGGTGGTAGCTACGCAGTGGCGCGAACGCACGGCGGCGAGGCGGTGGTCCGGCCCCGACGAGCCCTAATCGGCTCAACTAACTTGACTACCACACGACGCCACCACTACAACACAAGAAACGCACGACGGCGTGAAGAAAGAAGAAGAAGAACGCTGGGCGGTCTCGCGCGAGCCGCAACGGCGGTGGAGCTCCGCCGTCGGAGGTGAAGAAGACGGCCCGATTGGCCCTTACCGGCGTTTGCCGGGCGACCAGCGGCGCTACGGCGTAGAGCAGAGAGGCGAGCTGATTGAGGTTTCTAGCGCGGGGTTGGCGGCTTAGCGGCGGCGGAACACGCCGGCGACGGCGATGGCGTCGGGCGGCGGCGGTGCTGCAAAGGGCGGGCGTGCGAGGCGAGAGAGAGTGGCGAGGCAGGGGGTGAGTGGGCGAGTGAGAGTGATGTGAACCCGTTAGGGTTTTTGCCCGATCTTTCGATGAGAGGTGTGGGATAACTCGATTGGTTAATGGAGATGACGTTCACGGCTTGACTACAGTCTTCCAAGACTGTGCCTTAGCAACCGATACACCACCCCAATGGCTGTCACGAACTTGTGGACCGCGACACCTGGCCACTAGGGCACTCGTCCTGCAAGCAATCGAAGAACCAGCAAGAACAAGTAGAACAAGTACTAAATTAGTAGATGTAAATGAAGGTTTCAAACTCAATCTCCAATGAAGTGGGGTTCCGAAGACAAGAAGACGGGGGCCTGATCCAGCACGCGCGCTTACAAGCAAGTAGCGAAGGCTAAACTTGATCTAAATAAAACCCGAGTGTTCTTGGCAGCGGCCAGGGGGTATATGACATGGGGAGGACGACCACAAAGGTGTTTCGGTCGTGCTCCAACCCTAGGACATGTCCCTAATGGACCCTAAGACAATACACGACCCATCGGGCTAAAATAAGGTGACGCAAACAAGACGGACAGAACGACCTATCGGTGTTATTTGGGTCATTGCTGCTGCCTCCGAGAAGATATGGACTTGAGGTTGGATCCATAAGAAAGTAGACTTGATAAGCTTTCCAACAAGTCCTGAAACACCTCAATCCGACTGCACGCAATCGTGGTAATCTGCCACAACCGTGGCGCTTTGCTGCAGTCCGAATCCAACATCCAAACCGTGTTTGAATTGGACTCTCTCTTTCCTTGTGCCAAAAGTGACGTGGTGGCCTGGTTAAGGACGTTAGGAATAGATGGACTTGGTCCCCAATCAACTTCATTAACCATACATGCTTTCCATATGCAATCAAACCTTCCCTTGATCCTTGTAAGTAATTCTGAAAATAAAAATATACATAATTTATGCAAAGCAACAATTCTTCAAATATATAGAATGTAAATCTAACATGGATTAACTTCACCTTTGGTTTAGAAGTGGTTAACTTGATCATATCTGAGCCAGTCATGTCCTCATCATTCTTCCCCTTCTTGACAAGCAAAACCGTCCTCGGTTTGACCTTAGGTGGTTGATGTGTTGTAGATTGCAAAGCAAAACAGTTCTCCCCTTCTTGTGATTTATCCTGTTTCTTTGCAACAAAACTAGAGGAACTGGACATGATATGATTACAGCTATTGCAGCCTTGCGGTTGATCAGATGTTTGCACAATAAAAAGGAGACTTAATATTTGAACAAATATAAACTCGATGGATCATATACTCTTCTTCACAATTGTATTTGCCAACAGCGAAAAAACTTATAGTAGAAGAATATAGCAATTGAAATTTAGCAAACAGATTATTCTCTAAATAGCTAAACTCAATAAGATCATCAAATTCAATGTACCCCATTATATGTAATGATGACAACAATTGAGTTTCTTCATTTTCATTTGCAATATTAACAACGTGTTTATATTCAGTACTCATTGGTTCAAAATTTGTAGCTTTATTTACTTGTTGTGGTATGGATATAAGTGATGCATTAGTACAAAACTCGCTTCGTGTGACAAAGGCGAATTAGGAACTGGTTCCACAATTGATTGCTCTATGGTAGCATGATTAGTGGACAAATGCAATTCAACAAAAGAATGCCCACCTTGGGTTATGTGATAATCATTTGACTTACCATTGACATTGTGCTCAATTGATGTGCATGTAGCTACATTCACTTCTTTAAATGTTTCACTGTGTATCTAAAACTGCTCGCTCTCCATTTGTATATTGTTGTCTATTTGCTGCAAATTATTAATAATAGGAGAGACACATGCATCTATAGTATTTGTTAGATTCTTTCTAAGCTTTATTTCAGAATCGCAAGCAAGATCAAACAACTCATGAAAAGAGCTATAATGTTTATCAACAAGAATGTTCTGAATTTCCACATTAAGACCTAGTAAAAAATCTGTGCTCTAAAAAATTCACCGGTTTCATCTAAGCCACAACGCAGCAAACATAATTTTAGTTTCTCCAAGTATTACGCTACACTTTTGGTTCCTTGTTTTACGGATGTCAGTTTTGTAAATAGAATTTTAGAATAATACTCGGGAACAAAAACATCTCTAAAATGTATTTTCACATCTTTCCATGATTGAGGAGCCTTACCAAATCGACAAAGATGTTTCCATTCAGTTAAAGCATATTTAGTGAGAACACTTGAAGCAACTCTAATCTTTTGTTTTTTTCGGATAGATCATACTTTTTAAATTCATTGTCTACTATTAACTCCCATTCAATATATGCATGAGGATCATACCTTCCATCAAAATTAGGTAGTACAGATTTTATTCTTTCAAGCAATACGTGACATACCTCTTGAGTAGCATGCTTATTGTGTGCCACAACTTTAGCAAAGTGATGGGAATATTCAACCTGATCATCTCCTTTTTCCATGTAGATTTCTGCCATGATTAGAAGAAAACAAGAAAGACATAGTATATATGCTCCTATCAGCTACTAGAATGTTGTTGTCGTAATTCTCTCACTCTCAACCTGTTCAAACATGCTCTTAAAAGTTCTTACCAAGCAAAACAGGAGGGATCGGCTACCACAAGTGTGCAACAATGGAATGAAGTGTATCGGCGCCCGCAAAGAACAAGACCTGTGTCAAGTGTAGAATATGTGGAGCTATAGGAGGGTTGAAACAAGGAACGAACTAGCACCACGTTAGTTATACAAGCAAGTTGAACAAACGTTCAACGGCGGTACTGTGCTGGTCCTAGCCTAGACCGTGCTAGAGACGCGAGCCTAGACACAAAGGAAACCATAGCACACCACCGGAAACAAAATGAGCAGCCCTACTTGAATCAAAATGAACAACAAGCCCCCTTTTCTTTTGAATCTTTTCTCTTTTCTTTTGTTTTTTTTTTTTTTTTACCTTTTTTTTTTTCAAAAACTTATATATGAACAAAATGAGCAAATGAGCAACTTACCACACACACTTTTCTCTCTCTCTCTAGAGTAAGGCTAAATCTCAAAACTTAGTATGTCGAGCACAAGTATGAAGTTTATCTTTCCTTTTGGATCACATTGGTGGAACTCAGCACAGATCAACAAACGGACTCACCTATTGCCGAGTTAGACGCGATTTCCAGCCCAACTCAGATTGGATGCAATTCGATCTCGACCTAAACCAAGAGTTTGATTCAGACTTCACCACGGATTGGATGGAGAGGAGATATGGTGATGCACGGCTGTGACTAGATGGTGACAAGAACTCGAAACTCTAAAGGACTAGAACTAAAAACCAGCACTGGACACGACCGAAGCAAACGCAAACTCAGCAAGACAGAGACACTTTCTGGTGCAGCAACAATTTATCAAATATATAGAATGTAAACCTAACATGGATTAACTTCACCTTTGGTTTAGAAGTGGTTAACTTGATCATATCTGAGCCGGTCATGTCCTCATCAGAGAGAGAGAGGCAGAGGCGGGCGCTGGGTGTAGAGCGTTATGCGGCCGCCGAGGTGGGGCTCGCCGCCGGGAACGGGCCCCGCGCCACGACGACGACAAAGCACGGCGAAGCGCGTGGCGCCCAGCTCTGAGCCGGTCGGCCACGTCGCCTTGGCGTGGCGCTGGCGCTTGGCGGGCGGCGCGGGCGGGCGGGCCGCCGTGGGCCGAAAAACGCCCTACTGCTTGCGCCGGTAATTTCTTTTTTTTTGAATTTAAAAGCAAACCGATCAAAATGCATCTTTTGACCCATTTCAAAGCATTTTCAGAAAAGGTGCCCAAAATGAAAGTTGTAGAGAATTAAAAACTGAACAACTTTTATTTAAGGTCCAAGTCAAAATTCCAAACAGATTTTGAATCACAAATTTATTTTGAATTAAGGGCAATAAAAAGGATTTTCCAATTATTTTCTTTTGCTCCAAAATGCACCAAATCTTTTGCAATAAAATTTGACAAATCATTTCAAATTGCTGGGCAAGTGGATCCAAACTTGATCAAGTGATTTGCAAGGTAATTAATTAACTAATTAAACAAGCAAGCAAGCAATTAAGAATTTAAATGCAAAGCACATGAAATGACAATGCCTTTAGGGTTAGATGCTTGATGATGCTTATGCCATGATAAATGATGATCAAGTTAATTAATTAAGTGCCTAATGCAAGCTTAACACTTGAGGTGTTACAGTCCTCCCCCCTTAAAGAAATCTCGTCCCGAGATTTGGGTTACTAACCAGATTTTATGGAATTCGGGATAAACTTCTTTCAGGTAATCCTCGGTTTCCCATGGTGCATCTCTATCATCATGGTAGCTCCACACGACCTTGTAAGTGCGCACCAAGCGATTCCGAGTAACTCTTTCCTTACTGTCCACGATTCTCACAGGCTCTTCCTTGTAGATTAAATCTGACTCTAACTCTAGCTCCTGTTCTTCAACTTTCTTCAGGCACACGCAAACATTTCTTCAACTGAGAGACGTGAAAGACCGGAAAGATAGTACTCATTGACTCCGGTAACTGTAGCTTGTAAGCAACTTCACCTTTCTTCTCGAGGATTTCGTATGGTCCTACATACCTTGGTGCAAGCTTTCTTTTGGCCCCAAACCTTTGTGTACCTTTGATCGGAGAAACTCTTAGGTAAACATAATCACCTACTTCAAAAGAAAGGGGTCTTCTTCTATCGTCGGCATAACTCTTTTGTCGGGACTGTGTAGCTTTCATGTGTTCTTGAATAATTCGAACTTTCTCTTCAGCTTCGGAGACAAAGTCAATACCATAGTATCTTCTTTCTCCCGCTTCGACCCAATTCAACGGAGTTCTACACTTTCTGCCATACAAAGCTTCAAACGGTGCCATCTTGATACTCTCTTGATAACTGTTGTTATAGGAGAACTCGGCCAAAGGTAGCCAAGATTCCCATGAACCCTTAGCAGATAGCACACATGCTCTCAACATATCTTCAAGAACTTGATTAAGTCTTTCAGTCTGACCTGAAGTCTGAGGATGATAAGAAGTGCTGTGCAGTAACTCAGTTCCCATGCCTTCATGCAAGCGAGTCCAAAAATGAGCAGTGAACTGTGGTCCTCTGTCGGACACGATGGTCTTGGGTACACCATGCAAACGAACAATCTCAGTAATGTAGAGGTCAGCATACTGAGGTGGTCTGTAGGTAGTCTTGACAGGTAGAAAGTGAGCGGACTTGGTTAACCGATCGACGATCACCCAGATTGAATCATTTCTCTTTTGTGAAGTTGGCAAACCAGTGATGAAATCCATACTGATGTCATCCCATTTCCATGCAGGAACTGGTAGAGGATTCAGTAATCCTGCCGGCTTCATGTGAATGGCCTTAACACGACAACAAGTATCGCATCGAGCCACATAAGCTGCTATCTCTTTCTTCATCTTGGTCCACCAGTATTGAGGTCTCAGATCATGATACATCTTGTTGCTTCCAGGGTGAATGGATAGCTTAGAAAGGTGGGCTTCATCCATCATCTTGTTCTTGAGTTCACGGTCCTTCGGTACGACAAGACGGTTGTCGAACCAAAGTACACCATTATCGTCGAGTCTGAAATGTAGAATTGATTCCTTTTTCATTCTTTCTTTGAGGTGATAGATACCAGGATCAGTCTTTTGGCCTTCAATAATCTATTGATCTAGGGAACACTGAACTTGGATATTATGCATGACTGCAGGATGCAACGGATTGAACCCATCTTCAAATAGCGGCTCTACAGCATGGTGATGTGACTTACGGCTCAACGCATCTGCCACTACGTTTGCCTTGCCAGGGTGATAATGTACTTGCAAGTTGTAGTCTTTGATCAACTCTAACCATCTTCGCTGTCTCATGTTGAGTTCTGGCTGGGTAAAGATATACTTGAGACTTTTGTGATCAGTGTAGATATTGCACACATTTCCCAGCAAATAATGCCTCCAAATCTTCAAAGCATGGACAACGGCTGCTAACTCCAAGTCGTGCGTTGGATAGTTGACTTCATGTTTCCTCAGCTGACGTGAGGCATAAGCAATTATTCGTCCATCTTGCATTAACACACAACCCAAACCAATCTTCGATGCATCATAATATACATCAAAAGGCTTCTCAATATCTGGCTGTGCCAGAACAGGGGCAGTGGTTAGCAATTCTCGCAAGGTGCAAAAAGCTGCTTCACACCCCTCTGTCCAGACAAACTTGTGATCTTTTTGTAGCAAACTAGTCATCGGCTTGGCGATCTTAGAGAAATCTGGAATGAAACGGCGATAATACCCTGCCATTCCAAGAAAACTCCGAATCTCGTGAACTGACGTTGGTGCCTGCCAATCCATGACCTCTTGTACCTTGTTTGGGTTAACTGAAATACCCTTCTCAGATATGATGTGACCAAGGAAAGCAACTTCCTTTAGCCAAAACTCGTACTTTTTAAACTTGGCATACCGCTTATGCTCTCTAAGTCTGGTGAGCACAACTCTCAAATGCTGAGCATGTTCTTCTTCATTTGCGAGTAAAAACCGAATATCATCCAAGAATACAATCACGAACTTATCCAATTCTCGCATAAAGACTGAATTCATTAGATACATGAAGTATGCGGGGAGCATTTGTTAAGCCAAAAGACATAACAAGATACTCATACAACCCGTATCTGGTAACGAACGCAGTTTTATGCACATCTGACGGTCGAATCTTAATCTGATGATACCCTGATTTCAAGTCAATCTTGGAAAACACCTTAGCCTTGGACAACTGATCAAACAGAATGTCAATCCTCGGAAGAGGATATTTGTTCTTGACTGTTACGGCGTTGAGCGGCCGATAATCTACACATAGCCTTAAGGAATGATCTTTCTTCTTCACAAACAGAGCAGGACAACCCCACTCAGATGTACTTGGCCTGATAAAACCCAACTTGTTAAGCTTAAACAACTGCTTCTTCAACTCTGCTAACTCATTGGGTGGTATACGGTATGGTCTCTTGGATATCGGAGCTGTACCATGTAGAAGGTCAATTGCAAACTCAATCCCCCTATCAGGCGGTAACCCAGGCAAATCTTTAGGAAAAACATCAGGAAACTCACAAACCACTGGGATCTTAGAAAGGGAAGAAGCTTGAATAGCATAGGTTAACTTGGACATGTCTGCTACCCGAGGCAATAACACTTGAAAGGTGCCATCACCCCTAGGATCCTTCAAGGTAATTGTTCTATTTGCTGTATCAATCACCGCTTGCTTATCCTTCATCCAATTCATTCCCAGGATAACATCCAATGTTAAACCAGGCATGACTACCAAATTAACTCTATAGCACTTGTCGCCCATCATAAGGGTTGCTCCCTCAAGCAACTGATTAGATATAACTTCCGCACCGGCGAAACTTATACGGTATACAAACTCTAGTTGCTTAAGCTCTAACTCATGTGACCGTGCATATGCTTAACTCATAAAAGAATGCGATGATCTAGAATCAAACAAAACAACTGCAGGGTGTTGGTTGATAAGAAACGTACCCGCGGTAACTGGTTCTCCTTCGGGAATCTCATCCACGGTGGTGTGGTGCACACGAGCTAGGTAGGTTGCCTGCTTCTTGGGGTAGGGGCAGTACTTGGCAAAATGACCCATCTGATTGCAGTTGAAGCACGGGCCCCTCACGGCTGGTACTGCTGCCGTGGAACCACTGGTCTTGGCTCGAGCTTGTGGGGCGGGAGGCCGATACGCCCTCTGGTTCTTCGGGGGTGGTGGAGCTGTAGGATTCCTTCTTGGGGCTGGTGCTCGGAACCTCGAACCTTATGCAGGGGGATGGTACTATGGACGATCCGCCATTGGAGCTCTAAACTGAGAAGATCCCGCTTCAAAGTTCCTCTTGCGGTTCTTGGAGGCAGCATGAAGATTGTCGTTGTTTTCTTGGGTCAAGCAATCACTGATAAACTCGTTGAAGGTGGATCTGGAACTGATACCCATAGTCTTGGCCATCTTGGTGTTGAGGCCCCTCTTGAAACTGGCTATCTTGTTTTCCTCAGTATCCACATAACTAGGGGCATAACGGGACAAGTTGTTGAACTCGTGAAGATACTCATTCATGGTCTTGTTGCCTTGTGTAAGCTTCATGAACTCAGATACTTTCATGGCCATTAGCCCAGGAGGAACGTAGGTGCTGCGAAACACCCGCGTGAACTGATCCCAAGTGATGGGAGTATGAGGCGGAAAAGTGGTACTTGATGGGACCACCAAATCCCAGCTGGGCCTTGCAGTTGATGGGCTCCATACTCGACCTTCAAAGACTCCGTCATACGAAGAAGACGGAACTTGTCCTCCATCATGTTGATCCACTCTAGAGCTTCAAGAGGTTCTTTGGCTTGTAGGAACTTGGGTGGATCTGTATCGAGGAAATCCTTGAATGTACTATACTGGTTGACATGTTGATCGTGATGGCCTCCACAGCTAGTGTTGGCCGCAATATCGCGTAGTGTAGCTTCCATGTTGCGCTGACTGCCAAGGAACTGTTGGAACAACTGCTCCGCGGTCAACGGTGGGGGGGGTGGTGGTAGATCAGTCCTGGGATTTCCACCGTTGCTTCCGTTCCCTCCGTTGCCACCATTTCCACCATTTCCTCCACTACCGGCAGTGCCCTCATCGATCACATTGCTGCTAGTGGTGCGGCGCGTTCCCACCATCTGCATATTTCGGCAACAAGCAATTATTAGGTGATGTTACATCATTGTAAGCGAATGTAATAATTATGCCAATGAATTATTGAAAGAATTAAAATCCATTCAACAACACAAAGGCACAAGATTCATTTCCACAATTCATAACATCACTAATTAGATTACTGAGTAACATCCTTCGAGGCATACAACATCCAAAATTGCCAGCATACATACACTGGACTTTAGGCGTTCGGGTAGCACCACATACATGAAGATCCAACACATGAGTCACATCTCATAAAGGTTACATGTCGACAACAAAAGAAACAAAAGCGCAGCTAAGACTAGCGATGAAGCTACTAGCCTACTCGTGCTCGCTCTCTACGTCAGACTCAGCGGCGAGAACAACGTCTCCAGCAGGTGCAGGTGCAGAGGCAGGTGGTAAGTCAGCGTCCTCCTCTCCTCCGTCAGCGTCAATGACTCTAGGCTCCATCTCTACAGCTCCAGGCTGGTGGTGAGGGTGAACCTGGTTGTACAGCTGGTGATACTCCTCGTGCATCTGCTCAATGTAGTACTCCCTATCAAAGAGCAAGTGCCCCAGCTGATGGGCATCGTTCCGGGCTTCATTCCTCTCTACTACAAGGCGTGCCATCATGTGGTCGCCGTTTCTCTCACCCTCCTCCAAGCGTGCAACTCGTGCTTGCTTGCAGCGGGCTATCTTTCTATCATCTCTCTCTCTCGGCCGGGCGTCATCCCCTGTTAGGCGTGACAAGGTCCAACTGCAGCCTCAAATCTCGGACATGATCCGAGTGCCTTTTCTTCATCTTCAACTCCCTCTTCCTCATCACCTTGTTCCACTCCCCAACCTTGTACATAGCTGCCTGAGTGGCATCATAGGTCTTCATCATGGCATACATTGCACTCATCGCGGCGTTGTCACCGCCCTCGATCTCATCAATCCCGGGCCGGCGCCGAGACATCTTTGGGGGACTGCTCCCAAGCCGTGTCCGAAGGGTCACCTGCAGGGAAAGACTCACGCTAACGCCTACGCTAGGCTTAGTGGAAAGCGGTCCATGATAGTGTTGAGAACAAAGAAGGCGGCTCGCTAGCCCCTTCCCGAGGAGTGACTCCATAGGCCGGAGACGCCATCCCTCCCACTCGGAGTCCTCGTGTAGTGGAGGGACGGTCACCTCCACATAGACCATGTCGTCCCCACTGTTGGGTTCTTCTGTCACCCAAGAGTACACCGGTCGCTGCTCCTTAGTGTAGCCCACGTGACTCTGCCTGCGAGGTGTGGGCATACCAAACTCCGCTAAAAAGTGATCCTCCCTGACAACCGTGCGGGGAGCAAGCTGCCTGCAAGGTACTCTGCCTCATGTGGACTTGCGTGCGGTCTGCTTCGTGCGGGCCATCTGTTAGAAATTTATCCCGAGTGAGACAAGTGATTAATTAACAAGTTTTTATTTAACAGAAATGATCAATTTATAAGGGAAGGTAAATGCAATGACATGAGATGAACAAACATGATGTATGCACGTATCTTACGTTCTCACAAACTTAGCAAAAATAATTCTAGCGGTATAAACGGTGGCATACAACGTTCTCTCATAGCGCATAACTAGACGTTCTACACGAATCGCTGTTATGTACCTGCAGAAAATCCACTTCAGCCCATCCCAACAGTATGAATAAATGCATTGCGGAAATGTAAAGATTAAATACTCACACATACGTGCATTCCCAAATACATGCACATGTAGTACAACTACCCGATCCTCGTCCTCATGACGGCATCGTCTCAACAGACGGCACAACCCACAATTAAACAACTTGGTAAATACATGGTTTTGACATGTAAGTACTTCTGGCATCACACTAGCACTCCCCTAGATTGCCGGTTGGACAACCATGCTCTCACAACTCACACTTACCGAGGCATAGAGGCATTTTGAACCATACATTACCATTCAAGCGAATGGCACCCATACAATTACCTTGCTGCATGGACAACAGTGAAAAGAAAATATGATGCAAGCCCCAAGTTAGTACTTAAATGGCCACCTAGTGTCCTTAATTGGGCATAAAGGATATGACCACTGGCACACTCTTAATTTTGCAATAAGATTTTCTCAAAAGACTTATAGATCTATAAGTTAAAAATTCAGTTTTGAAACCAAATTCTTTTGTTTTAAATACACATGTGAACAGTAATCGCTAAACCTTGCTCTGATGCCAGCTGCAACAGAACCGCCCAATTTATAAAAACATAAGTGCAAAAACCACTCGCTAAGCAAGCGATTAACACACTTAAGTCCTTATAAACCCGGTAGTCCGGAAATCTCGAAGGATTTCAAACCAAAAATCATCAACCAAGATCGTACAGGTTTAGCGTCACCATCCACACGTTACAACATTTCACAAATAGTTCGATAACATCAGAGTGCGGAAATAAAAGTTATTACAAACCCAGTCTTCAAATACGAGTAGCGAAAACAAAGTAGTTTTGAAAGCTCAACCCAACACACACTTAAGTTTAATACAATTGCCGCTGAAAGTCAATCCACCAAAAGCTGTTGGGGAGAATATTAAGAAATGACCTTGCCCTTGGTCTCTTAATCCACTGGATAAAGACAGGTCTCGCAGTACCCGTGGAAGGTATGCCCGTCTGCACAAACAACAAGCGGGAAAAACCCTGAGTACGAGAAAGTACTCAGCTAGACTTACCCGTCTGACTTAAAGATAAAAGACTTCAAGGAGTATGACAGGCTTTGTCAGGGGATAGCTTGACTCATTTGCGGAAAAAGCGGTAGTAACCATTTTATAGTGACTGCTCAGCTTAATCATCCCTATTTATGCTAGGTGGGCACCTATACTATACATCATTATAGTATATTAATCATGATTAAGCAATCAAGTAGTAACCATAATCATCTAGCTTAACTCATCATCATCATTATCAACATTCCATAATCATTACTACGATGGCGTAGCTCAAGTCAAGTGTTCACTGTCCGAGTCGATTACTACTGAGCTCAGGGGGTATTCCTCACACAAACCACACTCACGCGCGAAGTGAGCTACAGGTCACCGTGGCACATATCCGGGAAGAAACGCGGTTTCGAGCGGAACCACCGTACCCAGGGGCCGCCCGACTGCCTTAGCCAACCTTGCTGGACCTCAGACTTACTCTTCGCGCCCCTGTGGTCCCCCATCCATCTCCAGTACGGTGCAAACGGGTCGAGAGCCGGCCTGGATAGTGTTAGGCTTCGCGGTCGGAACGACTTATCCGGCCAGCTAAGTGTGAGGCATGCGTTCAACATGACTCGAGGGACGCGCAACGGCATGGTCCTTAATCGACATAGACGGAATCACTATGGTCCAACAACCCCATAAGACTCCGTCCGGTCTCCAATTCTCACACATAACCAATTCCATGATGAATATCAACATAAAGCTTTTTCCTCAATCATAAGTAACCACCTATACTCGCGGATGACAGGAAATCACCCGACTTCTACCGTCTAAGCAAGCTAAGCAATTAACTCGTCCTAGACTAGTAGGGCAATCAAGGTAGGATAATTCAAGGTAAAACGAGGATATAATGCATCAACGGTTGCAATCAACTCCTATACTTAATGCATCAATCATAAAGCATAATTAGACTGTTAGAAAGCATAGGTAAGTGATGCTCCGGGGCTTGCCTTGCTCGAAGGTGCTGGCATAGTGATTCAGGCACTCAGGCAATTCCTCTTCTTCCTCTCCTACGGGAACCTCCTGCTGGTGGTCCTCCTGCAGGCTCTCCTCGATCTCCAAACCTTGGGGCTCCTCCTGCGAACCTGTATGATGCAATGCACGGTATAAACATAAAGAATGCATAGGTGCGATGCTCATGAATGAAGATGATTAACAAGTTATTTGACAGAGTAGGTGCATATCTCCTCTCTAGTATACACTACTTCACTTTACTGAGTATGTGCATATCTCTTCCCTAAACACTTAGAGAAGTGTATAAAGAAGGTGGGCATGCACACACAACACACATGTATAAAATAGAAGTAACACTACTCATAAGTCAGACATCACATTTCTGATTTGGCACTGCATAACATGACCAGCAAACAAAATATAATTAAAAGTGCTCAAAAAGCAATATCAAACTCATTAAAACAATTAATCCAAACCCTTATCATTTCATGTGAAATTAAAGGCTTGAACTGTGACCTCTATCTAAACAGTCCAGAAAAATCTACAAAAATTACAGTAGCTACACCATGTTAAAACAGAGCCATGCTAAGATTTTCATCACATTCCATAGCATATCATGGTCTACACAAAAATAACAAACAACAGGACAGAAATGCACATTTAATTACTTTGTACAGTGAAAAGTGTTAAACAACAGATTTCATATTTTTCTTGGACACTTCTTAGCACAAAAACAGTCATCAAAAATTACCAGGTCATAACTCCCTATAATTTATTTATTAAAAATCATTCAAGAATCAGCCCAGAATTGAATTTAAATCATATTCCAACATTTTTGCACAGGAACTGCATGTTACATATTTTTCACAGAAAGTACATCACATAACAAGTCTAACAAAACAAGATTCACATTTTTCTGAGCAATATTCAATTTACTATGCATTTACTCAGTTTTCAGCATTTATAGCAATTAAATAAATCTATACAGAAAAGTATCACCAAACATGCATTTCATATTTTTTACAGTTAGATCACATCACTAGGAACCTAGCAAAACAAACCTCATCAAAATTGGATCAGATTTGCACCAGTTACAAATTTAAAACGATTTAAATGCATTTCTGGAAATTCTTTTAAAAAGAAAACCGGCCCTAAACACTAGGTGCACCCGGTCCAGTGGACCAGGGCTCACTGCTAGGCGGGCCCGGTGGGTCAACCGCCCCCCGGTCGGCCCGGCCGGGCGGAAAGGGGCGGCCGTTGACCGGCCGGATCTCACCGGCGGTGAGCTCGCCGGCGACGAGGATAGCACCGGCGTGCTCCTCACGCCAAAGGCGGACCTGAAGTGGCACCGACGGCGAGGTCGAGGCGAATGCCGGAACGAGCGACGGCGGCGAGCGGCGGCACGGAGCGGCTCGGCACGTCACCGCCGGCGACTACTCCGGCGATGGCGTGGAGCGGTGAAACGCGCAGCGTGAGCTCCGTGCGGAGCTCACGGCGAAGCCGACCGAGGGGTTGGTTGCCTCGATTGGCAACCCAGAGCCCTCGGCGGCGGTGGTAGCTACGCGGTGGCGCGAACGCACGGCGGCGAGGCGGTGGTCCGGCCACGACGAGCCCTAATCGGCTCAACTAACTCGACTACCACGACGCGCGACCACTACAACACAAGAAACGCACGACGGCGTGAAGAAAGAAGAAGAACGAGGCGGTGGAGCTCCGCCGCGTCGGAGGTGAAGAAGACGGCCCGATTGGCCCTTACCGAGGCGTTTCATCGGTGACTAGCGGCGCTACGGCGTAGAGCAGAGCGAGGCGAGCCGATTGAGGTTTCTAGCGCGGGGGTTGGTGGCTTAGCGGCGGCGGAACACGCCGGCGACGGCGATGGCGTCGCGGCGGTGCTGCCTGCAGGCGCCGGGCGTGCGAGACGAGAGCACGCGAGAGAGAGTGGCGAGGCAGGGGGTGAGTGGGCGAGTGAGAGAGAGAGGCGAGGCGGGGCGCGGGGTGTAGAGCGTTGCGGCTGCCGAGGGGGGGGCCCGCCGCCGGGGAACGCCGCCACGCAGCGACGGCGGCCAGCAGCGGCGTGGTGGCGCCCGGCTCGAGCCGGTCGGCCTAACGCCCCGGGCGCTGGGCGCTGAGAGCCCTGCTGGTGGACGCTGGCCTTGGGTCATGGCGGCAACGAAAAACGCCCCGTTCTTTGCGCTGGTAATTTCTCTTTTTTTTTTGAATTTAAAAGCAAACCGATTAAAATGCATCTTTTTGACCCATTTTAAAACATTTTCAGAAAAGGTGCCCAAAATGAAAGTTGTAGAGAATTAAAAACTGAACAACTTTCATTTAAGGCTCAAGTCAAAATTCCAAATAGATTTTGAATCACAATTCATTTTGAATTAAGGGCAATAAAAAGGGATTTTCCAATTATTTTCTTTTGCTCCAAAATGCACCAAATCTTTTGCAATAAAATTTGACAAATCATTTCAAATTGCTGGGCAAGTGGATCCAAACTTGATCAAGTGATTTGCAAGGTAATTAATTAACTAATTAAACAAGCAAGCAAGCAATTAAGAATTTGAATGCAAAGCACATGAAATGATAATGCCTTTAGGGTTAGATGCTTGATGATGCTTATGCCATGATAAATGATGATCAAGTTAATTAATTAAGTGCCTAATGCAAGCTTAACACTTGAGGTGTTACAGCTCTTTTCCACGATAGCACATATAGCCAACCGTGACCAGAGAAGGTACAACTTATAGCTCGCGAATGACAGGAAATCACCCGACTTCTACCGGTCTAAGCATAGCTAAGCATTTATCTCGATTCATGAACTTAAATAGGATTCAAGGTATAATTTGCTGGACAAGGAGAGGATATATGCAACAAGTGTTTCCAATCAACTCCTATAACTTAATGCAATAAACAATATAAGATACTCGATTGCATTTTATAAAAGATGGGAGACTTAGAATGCTCCAGGACTTGCTTGGAAGATGACCCAAAGTCAGTCAAGTTAGCTTGCACCGTCTTCAGGTTTGACTCCAACATCTCGTCCTTCACGTAGTTCATCTAACATACCTAGATGAGATGCACAATGTATATGTATGAATACATGGAAGTACAATAGTTGATGCATCACTTACAATAAGCAAGACAAGCTAGCATAGTTACACTAGATAACAAGAACACATTAGAGAGCAAGCTATTCATAATCATGTCAAACATAAAGAGAACAAGCATATCAAACATAAAACTCATATCACAGGGTCTCAGGTATATTAACTAACCATCATCAAAGGCATGAGTCACACTTATCAAACAGAGCAGCAAACACTAGAACTAGAATCAATCAAACTACGGACTGCAATTAGTAGCTGCATGTTTTGATCATAACTGAAGCTATACACATCCAAATGATATGCAATAAGACAATCTGAAAATCTTATGAAATTGTCTACAATTAATCTTTAATCATCAAAGCATGATTCACAAGTTTAGTAAGTCTAAATTACACAAGTACAGGATCAGATCCCGACAAGACAGAGAGCAACCAAAACTGTTATCCAAATATATAGCTGTAGTTTCTAAACTACAGGGCTAAATGCCATCAAATTTTAATAGAAGCTAGATACATGAATTATCTACAACTTTTATATTCACAAGTTTTCAAAAAAAACATCATTTTGATCATGCAAACTTAAAGCCTTTCAAACTGTCTAGAAAGGCTGATTTTAAGAAATAATTATATTACTCATGTTGAGACTTGCAATTTGAGCATAACTAATATTACCAACAGTTAGAGAATATTAAATAAACACTAGAAAACATGATGACCACTCCTAAATAAATTATTTTCGTACCCTTTTCTATTTATTTATATAACTAGGTGGAATAAGGAGCATGTATGGAACATATATTAAAAGTGTACAGTAAATTCTAATAAAATTACAGTAGCTTATATACACTCTCAGAAGACTACTTCTCAAATTTTATAGCATTTGGATAAGCATAGCATCCTCTATGAAAAAGACAAACTTCTAATGCAATAAATCATATGAGAGCAAATTAATTCTAAAACTCAATACTTTCAGTAAATATATAGCCATGTTAGGTATCCACATGTCACAACAACATCATGAAAAGGTAGTGGAACCACATTTTCTATTTTTACATTTTTAGTTGAATTATTAATCAATTAATCAAATAGTTAGACATCAAGCAAGATATCTAAATAACTCAACCATACTGCATGAAATGAATCTCAAATTTTTATCATTGCACACACATATCACCAGTAGCCTACCATAAAAATTTCACATCAATTGGAGCACTACAACTTGAGATATGAATTTAGCAAGAGCAAACCCTAGGTAAAAAAGATCTATTTTTACTGTACAAACTTTCCACTAAAATATGCAATATTATCACACCACTAGATAGATCTACTCACAGAGATTCCAAAAAGTCCTCATTTGCTATTTTACGATTTTTCTACGAATTACTACGAATTTCCAAATATTCAGTCAGATATCACATAAAAGAAAAGAAAAAGGGAAAACAACTTTGCAGTAAGGCCCCTGCAGATTTCGAGAACTATTTGATACTATTCACATGAGTCATAGAGTTCACGGATAACCCCCTGCCTTTCTCCTAATTCAAGCCGGAGGTCCTTGCTTTCTTCAGGTCGATGCAGGAAATCGCAGAGGCGACGGAGCTCGCCGATTGCAGTGGTGAGGGCCTCCACTGGCGGCAGAGGATGGTGGAGCAGCCTCCGGGGCTCGCGCTGAGCCTGGGCGGGCGTCCGCAGCCTAGCTCCGCGAGGGGCTCGACGCGGCCCGGCCGCGCGTAGGCGATGCCGGCCGCAGCACTCCGGCAGCAGCAGCATAGGGGGCAGAGAGAGGAGGAGAAGCGGCGCGCCAGGTCCGTGAGACAAAGGCGAAGGCATTGGGAGGCACAGCCAGGACAGAGGAGGGTCAAAGAGGATGGAATGGCGAGGCTAGGAGCTTTGCTTGGGGCGGTCATGGCGACGGCGTCCGTTCTGGCGCGGATGAGGGGATGGAGAGCGAGCAGGGGCGAGTGAGGGAGTGGAGATAGAGCAGGGACCGAGCTCGGGCATCCACTTTGAGCAGCAGAGGCGCCAGGGCACGTGGCAAAGGAGTGGGGCGCGCTGCTCGCGCATGGGCGCCACAAAGACATTTCATCGGACACCTGGCGTGTGATGGTGTGCATGGTTTGGAGGTTGAGTTTGGGCCGGTTCTAAGCCGAACTGGGCCTTGGGCTTTAAAGCAAAGTTGGTCACCACATGATTCTCTACAACTTTGGTTAAGGGAGCAAGGTCATTAGGTCTTGGGATCAGCAGGTAATTAAGCCCCTAATGTGACAAGTGTCAGCATATCAACAAGGGTTAAGCCTCGGTTCAAAGGATCCTCAAATTGATAGTCCAAACATACTCAAATTGATCCCAACTTTTGGCATGATTTTCATCAAGGGATTACCTCCAACTTCTATTTTTGGATCAACTCTATTTGCTTAACACATTTTGGAGAACGGGGGATGCCAACGCGATGAACATGATTTCCAGACTTAGAATTTATAAATTCTAAGTGCTAAAACTGTAGCAGATTCAATATTTGAGCTCTTGGTTGACATATTTACAGGCTGAATTATGACTTAGTCCTTAAAGAAAGTATGTTGTATACAACTTAAACTTAAACTTTTATTTAAGGTCCATCCCCAGAATATAAATTAAAGAAGTAGTTATACTTTGATCAAGATAGCATCATGATAAGGCATGAAACTAAGGTTTTAGGCCGAGTGAGGTATTTTTTTGACATTTGCTCAACACGAACCCTTCATGACTTTTGTTCCTAAGTCCAGTTAGAGTCCTTTGGGCAGCATGACAAGGCTTGGTTGATACTCCAGATACTCATGCACTTGGTAAGGTCATTCAAGCGAGGATAAAGCTTATCATTTCATGTGACTAATTGATTCCAATCTTCACGAAACTTCTCCAATGATCAAGGTAGACGGAGATGGTATGAGCTAGAGATTAGGATCATCACTTAACATATCTTGCTTAAGTCTAATTTCATGGCTTAGCTCGTGGCTAACACCTAGGGTGTTACACCTTAGACCATATAATTAGTAGCCGCCGCCTATATTAGGGTTTGGGTTTTGCTTTAGATCAATTTGTCATCGAACAGTCACCATTATCGGTTTGTGAGACCCCAACTCGTGATCTTAATCATATATCTATAATTGTCACTTTACTTAAGTTGCGTATTATCTTGTTCTTACTTGTGTTCTTCGATTCGCAGTAGGGATTAGCCTTTTTGGTGAGATCGAGAGACGTGGTGCTAAGGTTGCAGGGTTCGGGTCTTTGTGATCTGAAGCTGGATTGGTGTGTCAAGCTCCGCCAAATCTATAGTTATCTTGAACCCGACGGAAGATTGGGAACCCTGTCCCCGTCACATAGTGCTTGGGTGGGATCTTTCTGTCTGTTAGGTATTCAAGGCCCAAGAAAGAGCTAATAAGCCCCATAGTCAAAGGTAACATGAGTAAGTTTGAAAGTCAACTCAGTTATTGCATAACTTGGAGGGAAATTTCTATCTGACTATAGGTATACTTCTAGGGAGTTGCTCCGAGATGGCTACAATGCTTAAACATATATATCTTACATTAACTTTTTCTAAGTTTTCTTTGATAAGGGACTAGCAAAGGTTAAGTTGGTGTTGACGGTCGTTATTGTATGAATTCAACCGTCAACTAGCCATGAAAAGGATGCAATTGCGATCACCAAAGTAGATATAGGGTTTACACTGACAGAATTCCATGAGTTTTGGTGTTTCACTGTTTTTGCAGGTGTAAACTGGAAAAGACGCAATCACCGGAGCTTCTCGGAACATAGAACGGGAAATCGGACTCCGCGGCAACGCAGGAAGGTTCTAGAAGAGGCTAGAAGACACCACGCCGAACCGGAGGGCGAGAGGCCACCAGGCCAGACCGACCGGTCTAGGCCTGGACCGGCCGGTCTGGCCTAGGGCCCGCTGGCGGCCCGCTTCGCCTAGTTTGCTCCACCGCCTTTGAGAATCGATCTCAGCCGTCCGCCAATGTCGGTTTCATCCGATGGCTCACGATCATCGCCCAGGGCTATAAAAGGAGGGCAAGACCCCCTAAGGGAGGCATATTCATTCATTCCTCATTCGAAGTCCGATCATCAGCTAGAAACCCTAATCAGACCTCCTTAGCTAGGGCCAAGATAGCTAGTTAGAACTAGAGGGAGGCAAGCGAAGGCTTGGGTTCTAAAGCCATCAAGAGCTTAGATTTGGTATAGTTCTTACCTCCTCTCACCTTTGTTCTCTATCCTTGTATAGTTATATGATTGCTATAATTGAATTGGTGAATACTTATATGCTTATATTCATAGTTATATTGTTCTTTGTCTATTGTAGTTATATGCTTAGTATAGCTAGATTGACATTATACTTATTCATAGGTTCGTATAGCGCTCATCTAATTGATCGTTGGGTGAGTGGTGAACATTGTGTAAGCGTGCTGCTTATACGTTGTTTATCTGCGAATGCACCCTATAGGCCGGGCTTGGTAGATCGCGGGTGTGATAATCCTGTTGAGTCCTATATAGTCCAAACCCCGTTTATAGGCACAGTAGGGCTTTTGTATGAAGGAAGGGCATGTTATGTTCTCAAACTTCCCTAGTATGTCCACTATGAATAGATGTAATGCTAACCTTAGCGATGATTACTAGGTGTAATTGCACTAACCATGATATGCATTGACATGTAGCTAGGAATAACACAGGAATATGTCTTGATGTTCTGCTAGTAACCCTAATGATATAGCTAGGAGTCTCTATCTATTTATGCTGATGATTTATACTTATCTTTATCATTTATTTTATGACTTACCCCTGCATTGAGTAGCGAGGACATGGTTATATCTATCCATTACACTCTAGGTTATCACGCTACCTTACACATATGCCATGTAGACCTTCCTTTGGGAAAATATAAATGACAACCTAGTAATACTCTAGGTAAAATGCTACAATAATATTTGATCTGTGCGCTTGCGGATACTATTTCTATATTCTAAATGGTGGCATGATTTAATACCACACCTCTTAGTGTTATAGCTGGGGATGACAACTTGGCGTTCTAGTAACAATGCTATGCCTACAACCATTTTTAGCGCCGTTGCTAGAGATGACATTAAGAGGTGTCAACAAGTATTTTTGGCACCGTTGCCGGGAAAGGCAATTGGTGAGTAAAAGGAATAGCGATAGACCCACAAACTAATGAGATAGAGGAAACCATAGACCCATACTCAATGCAGGCTTACCCTTGTGCTTTCTATCTGTCGAGGGTCAAAACCACGGTCCTCTAAGGGCCCGATTAAAACGGCTCTCAAAAACAAAATTGCCAAGCCAGGATCAGCACACTTGTGGCCCGGCCCTAAGGTCGGCGTAGTGGCGCCCCGGCCCAAAGAACGACCAATTGGCTACATGACCAAGGCCTCCCAGGGCCCACGGGACGAGGCCGCCACCCGGAGCTCGACCCACCAGGCGACCTCCGATTCGTCCGACCCCCTTCCGCTAAGGAGGGTCAGAGGACGACCCTGTCCTGTGAACACCAGCCAGGGTGTATCACGCGGAGCCATTGTACACACGCGGCGTACGGCAGAATCTGTACGATTCCGTGGCGGGCACGAGGACGCGCTGTCACCGTCACCCCCACACCTGAACAGTGGGAAACAGGACCCTCAAGTAACCCATGGGTCTTGCGTTGCCCCCACGCTTCTACCCTAGCATATACGGAACTGGCTCCCCTGTACCGCGCCAGTACGGGGGCATCCCCTTGTACAAATCCCCGCCAGGGGCGTCGGGTTTCGTACCTCCCCGCAGGCGGTCGCCTCGATGGCACAGGGAGCACGGGGAAGGAAACGCCGCTCGTACCAACACCGTGGCCGACGTACCCTAGCGGCGGCCGTGCCAGCCACTTTCTGTAGGAGGGACCAGGCACATCAGGAATCAACCCTGCCCGTCTGGCCTCGCTGCAGCCTACGCTCCTGCGATCGGAGCCTTGACCCACGGCATTCGTTGTCAACAACGCTACCCCGGCATCTTCAGGTATAGCCCTGTACACCTGGAGGACTACGACGCCAAGGAGGAGACCCGCGGAGGGAAAAGATAATGTCGACTACAGTGCCCATGACACCTGTCTAAATTATCAAGTCCTTACTCCTCACGCCTCCTCGATCTCCATGCATGCTTGCCCTTCCCTGTGAGCCTCCCTTCGAACTATAAAAGGGAGGACTTGGGCAACTGAGCACGTGTGCGACTATCGCCCTATTCTCACTCCACATACGACACAAACTCACCTCAAACCTAGATTCACACTAAGACTTGGGAGACTCTCCCTCTCTCGACCCCTCTTGTACTGCCCCATACAAGCTCCTGAGTAACACGACCCCGCTCGCACTGGACGTAGGGTGATTTGTCCGAACCAATATACATCACCGTGTCCACTTGGGAAACCATCCAGAGGATAAGTACGCTCTCATTTCGATTACTCGTTGGTGTTCGTTCTTGACACTGACAGTTGGCGCGCCAGGTAGGGGGGCAAGCGCACTTCTACGACTCCAGCAAACCTCTGGATGGCCATGCATCATTTCAACCTCGTCCCAGGCACCCAAATCCACTTTGGGAACCTGGACTTCGTCCTCAGGGAGGATGGCGTGACCTGGCTCGCTCCTGAGCCGTTGGTGGACCTCCCCGACCCCGACAACATTGCCCTAACTCCTACGTCGGAGCCACGGGCGAATGGCACGAGCTGTGGTCTCACCCACGGTTCTATCGACAATCTTGTTGCAGCCATGGACGATGTGAGCCTTCGGTCTCCTCCGTCGCCACGTGACGCAGGGCCCGCTTGACCGTGGGCACCGACTCCCGCATCGCCAAGGACTGCTCACCGTGTGTCGTTAGCACCGGAGCGGAGCCATAACGTCTCGATCATACGTGAGCTGACAGAGCTGGACCGATGGCTCTTGCCTCACCTGGGGCCGTACCCCACCACCGAGGAGATATTTGCTCTCTAATATTGGTACGAGACTATTATGGTGAGCCTCACTGGGGGGCGATCCCATCCCCCGAACAGTCCTCATACAGGAGGCATCTACATCGGCCCCGTTTGGGTACCACAACGCCTTGGCGACCATGGCGCACCTCATCATGAGGTGGATCGAGCCTACCCACAGCCGAGCCTCTTGTCGAGCCCATCTTCATGCCGGACTTCGACGGCTACACCGGCACCGACGACGATGGTGACGGCGACTTCGACCCATTTTGGGAATGTTTCATGGCAGAAACTCCCGAGGGTCAGGTTGACGACGTCGTAGAAGACGAGGGCATGCTCAACCCGGCGCTTGAGCGAATCCTTCACCACGACGGTCTCCGACTCTCGCTACCTCACACTCCGACAGCTCGGAGGAGCGGCGAGAGCTCACGCGTCGCGCTGAGCTCGACGACGTGCGCTGCAAGGCTGGGCGGGATCGGGAGCACCTCAGGAGGGAGGATCCCTCGCCCTACCACCACGTCGGGTGAGCTCGCGGCATGGCTCGTGACGTCCACTGGCGGATCCTGGAAGGCGACAATGGCCCTCCACTCTTCACATGCGCGAGCCACAACTTCGCAGCTGCAACGGCCCTACTTCAGCAGCTCCCTCCACCGACCACCCCTGCTGAATGGCGGACTCAGCAGGAGATACGGCAGCTACTGGATCGAGCGGCCGCCCTGCAGGCTAAAAGTTCACGGTTGCGACGCCGCGGTGCATCCCCGAGCCGCCACACGTTCGACGGTCGCAGAGATCGGGAGCCGTCGGTGCTCTAGCCCGTCCATGCGGCCGCCGAGAGCTTGCCACCCATGCAGGAACGCGTCGCACCCATCCGGGACGCCCGCGTCATCCTCAACGCCCGGGCTAGGGAGTACAGCCCGCGTCGAGGAGGACGCTTCGAGCCAGAGGAGGACAGAGGGCGGAGCCCTCCCCCTCCGGGCCCGCCGGCGTTCGAACGGCACATTCTCCGCTCACCCTTCCCACGACGCTTCCGTGCGCCGACCACCATCGTCAAGTATTCTGGGGAGACGAACCCCGGCACATGGCTGGAAGACTACCGCCTCGCATGCGAAGCAGGCAGGGCCGACCACGAGTACTTCATCATCCGCAACCTCCCTCTGTTTTTGGCCGATTCCGCGCGGACTTGGCTGGGGCACCTCCCCGAGGGGTGCATCAACAGTTGGAGGGACCTTGTCGACATCTTTGTCGGCAATTTTTAGGGCACGTACTCGCGCCCTAGAAACCCCTGGGACCTTTGGAGCTGCCAGCAGAAGCCGAACGAATCCCTGCGTGACTACATCAAGCGCTTCTCCAAGCAGTGCACGAGCCTCTCTCACATCACCAATGCAGACGTGATCGGGGCCTTCATCTCTGGCATGTCCTGCAAGACCTTGGTGCACGAGCTGGGATGCCGACCCCCTCGTACCACCAAGGAGCTCCTTGACGTAGCAACGAGCTTTGCGTCAGGAGAGGACGCGGTGGGCGCCATCTTCAACTCCCACGGCAAGGCCAAGCGAGAGGAGGACGTTGACAACGACCCATCTGACCGCAAGGGCTAGAAGAAGAAGAAGGGCCGCAAGGGGCGACGGTAGAGCGACTGTGAGTTGGTTCCTGCTATCGACGCAAAAGGCAAGAAGAAAGCCCCTGTCAAGCCGCCGAACGACTACTTCGAGAAGAAGCTTGACGAGCCGTGCCCGCATCATGAGGGTGCGGTCAACCACACTCTCCGAGAGTGTCGACTCATCCCTAAATTCTTCGGGGCAGAAAAAGGCAGAATGGAGACCAAACGAAAGATCAGCTCACCTCCCCAAAATGACGCCCTAGGGGAGGACGGGTCAGGATTTCCTCATGTCACCGACTGCCTCATGATCTTTGGAGGCCCAGACTACTACGCTACGCGACGGCAGCGCAAGCTCGAGCAGCGCATGGTCTGTCAGGTCAAGCCGATCATCTCGGCTCCCTCCAAGTGGGCTAAGCACCCCATTACCTTCGACTAGTCCGACCACCCGGAGTACGTGCCAAATCCGGGACAGTACCCCCTCGTCGTCGACCCCATCATCGGCACCAAGCGGCTCACCAAGGTGTTGATGGACGGAGGGAGCGGCCTCAACATCATCTACCAGGACACCCTCGATGCCATGGGGGTCAGCCGAACGAGGATTCGTCCAGGAGGGGCGCCATTCCACAGTGTCGTCCCCGGCCAACGCGCCGTACCAGTCGGACAGATTGATCTGCCCGTCACCTTCGGGACCCACACTAACTTCTGAAAGGACACATTGACCTTTTAGGTGGTGAACTTCCCCGGCTCTTTCCATGCAGTTTTGGGCTGGCCGTATTACGCCAAGTTCATGGCCGTCCCGAACTACACCTACCTCAAGCTCAAGATGCCGAGCCCTCGCGGAATCATCACCGTGCACTCATCCGTTCAGCATGCATACCCGTGCGACATCGAGCAGTGCGACGTCGCCGATTCGTTGCTAAACTCCCATGAGCTATACGTCGTCAACACCCTCACCGGCACCGACCAGGACATGCCCGATGTCCCGAAGGCCATCAAGGCCCTTCACGCCCGCTGGGGACACCAAGCTCGCCCCCTTGACCCCGGTTGTCCGACGGCATGACGGTGCGTATCGGCACTGCCCTCGAGCCCAAATAGGAAGACGCGCTCGTCGACTTCCTCCACGCGAATCGTGATGCCTTCGCGTCGAGGCCTTCGGATATGCCTGGCATACCGAGGGATGTCGCCGAGCACGCCTTGTGGATCAGGTCCGACTCCAAGCCAACAGCGTCTTCGACGTTTCGACGAGGTAAAACGCAGGGTCATCGGCGAGGAGGTGAAGAAGCTCTTAGCAGCCGGATTCATCAAGGAAGTGTATCACCCCGAGTGGTTAGCCAATCCTGTCATTTTACAAAAGAAAGGTGGGAAATGGAGAATGTGTGTTGACTACACTGGTCTCAACAGGCGTGTCCCAAGGATCCGTTTCCTTTACCACGCATAGATCAAGTTGTGGACTCCACTTCTGGGTGCGAAACCCTATGCTTCCTCGATGCTTATTCTGGTTATCACTAGATCAAAATGCGTGAATCTGATCAACACGCTACCTCGTTTATCACCCCGTTTGGTTCGTACTGTTACGTAACCATGCCTTTTGGGTTTAAGAACGTGGGTGCCACCTTCCAAACAAGATGGTAAAGGTCTTCGGCGAGCTCATCGGAGAGACCGTCGAAGTTTATGTGGATGACATCGTTGTCAAGTCTAAGCAAACCGGCGACCTCGTAGTCGATCTGGAGCTGGCTTTCGCCCGGCTCAAAGCAAAGCACATCAAGCTCAATCCTAAAAAATGTGTTTTCGGGGTTCCTAGAGGGATGTTGTTGGGGTTCATCATTTCACAACGTGGCATCGAAGCCAACCCCGACAAAATCAAGGCAATCACTGAGATGAAGCCTATTCGGGACCTCAAGGGGTTGCAAAGATATCACGGGTGCCTCGCCGCTTCGGTCGGTTTATATCACGCCTAGGTGAATAGGGGTCCGCCCCTGTACCGGCTCCTCAAAAAGGCTGATCAGTTCACGTGGACTGACAAGGCTCAAGAGGCGTTAGATAAGCTCAAGGAACTGTTAACCAGTCCCCCGATTCTTACTTCGCCCACGAAGGAGGAACCCTTGCTCCTCTACATTGCCGCAACCACTCAGGTGGTTAGTACTGCATTCGTCGTAGAACGGAATGAGGAGGGACGTAGTCTGAAAGTGCAACGCCCAGTCTACTTCATTAGTGAGGTGTTGTCCGACACCAAGACACGCTCTCCGCAAATCCAGAAGCTAGCATACAGCCACCTCATTACGAAGAGGAAGCTTAAGCACTACTTCGAGGCACACCACGTCACTGTGGTATCATCTTTCCCCCTGGGGGAAGTGATTCAGAACCCTGAAGCCACGGGTCGGATAGCCAAGTGGGCACTTGAGCTGATGGGCTACGACATCACCTACGTGGCTCGCACGGCGATCAAGTCGCAGGTCCTGGCTGATTTCATTGCGGAATGGACCGAATTCCAACTACCTCCGGCTCCCATCCAACACGAATGTTGGAAGCTTTTCTTCGACGGCTCGTTAATGAAAAGCGGGGCCGGGGCCGGGCTGGTCTTCATCTCCCCTCTCAGGGTCAGAATGAAGTACGCCCTTCGACTCCATTTCAAAGCTTCCAACAATGTCACGGAGTATGAGGCCCTGGTAAACGGCTTGCGCATAGCCAAAGAGCTCGGCATAAAACACCTTGAGATCCGCGGTGACTCGCAGCTTGTCGTGGACCAGGTCATGAAGGAGTCGAGCTGCCACGACCCGATGATGGCAGCATACTGCCATGAGGTACGCAAGCTCGAGGAATGCTTCGATGGCCTCAAGCTCTGTCATGTCCTCCGTCGGGACAATGAGGAAGCGGATGCCTTGGCTAAGATGGCCTCAAATCGAGAGCCCATCCCTAGCGGGATATTCGCCAGGGACCTCACCCAGCCGTCGGTGAATTATGGCAAGGGAGGGATCGACCCCTCTCTCTCCAACCCCGGGGTGATTCGTCCGACCCTTAGAGACGACCCTCTTTCCTCTGACCTAGGGGCGATACGTCCAACCCCTGGAGACGACCCCTTCCCTGAACCGGCTGTCTTCGTAGTGACACAGGTGGATGAGGAGGCAGTTCCTGATGCAGGGCCTGAGAATGATTGGAGAAAGCCGTATCTCGACTGCCTCATTCGCGAAGTCTTGCCCACGGACAAGACTGAGGCACGACGGTTGGCTCGTCGCGCATTCGCCATTATCAACGGTGAGCTGTACAAGAAGGGACACTCGAGCGTCCTACCCCGATGCATTCCTGTCGCCCACGGATACGCCCTGCTGGAGGACATACACGCAGACGTCTACGGGCATCACGCTATGCCATGAACTATCGTGGCCAAGGCTTACCGCCAGGGCTTCTACTGGCCTACGGTGGTAGCGGACGCAACGAAAATCGTCCGCTCCAGTGAAGGATGCCAGTACTATGCCAAGCAGATGCACCTGCCTGCGCAGGCCCTACAGACAATCCCCCTCACGTGGCCATTCGCGGTCTGGGGGTTGGATCTAGTCGGACCCCTCCAGAAGGCGCCCGAGGGCTTCACCCATGTTTTGGTCGCGATTGATAAATTCACTAAGTGGATCGAGGCTCGATCCCTCGCCACTATTAAGTCCGACCAAAGCGTGCTTTTTTTCACAGACATCATATACTGCTTCGGTGTGCCCAACTCGATCATTACGGATAATGGGACACAGTTCACTGGGAAGAAGTTCCTGCTGTTTTGTGATGAATTTAACATCCGTGTCGATTGGGCATCCGTCACGCATCCCTGCACTAATGGGCAAGTAGAACAAGCCAACGGCATGATCCTCCAAGGTCTCAAGCCTCGGATTTTTCACCGTCTCAATCAGTTCGGCTAACGATGGCTCACTGAGCTCCCGGCAGTACGGTGGAGCTTGAGAACAACTCCGAGTAGAGCAACGGGACATACTCCATTCTATATGGTCTATGGGGCACAAGCCGTCCTACCCACAGACCTCAAGTACGGGTCCCCGCGCGTCAGGGCCTATGCTGAGCCCGTGAACCAGACTTACTTGGAGGATGCCATGGACCAACTCGACGAAGCCCGCGACGTCGCGTTGCTACACTGCCAAATATCTACAGTCCCTGCATCGGCATCACGGTCGACGAGTGCGGGGGCGTGCGTTCAACGTTGGTGACCTTGTCCTACGGCTTCGGCAAGACAACAAGGGACGCCACAAGCTCACCCCACCATGGGAGTGTCCCTTCACTATTGCTGAAGTCCTCCGACCAGGGGCTTACAAGCTCAAGGACGACAAGGGGCAGATCATCAAAAATGCCTGGAACATCGAGCAGTTACGTCGTTTTTACCCCTGAAGATTTTCCTCTTCCGTTTCATATCATGTATTTCATTCTGTACTAGTGCTTTTTCCGCTTTCAATAACTAGATGCTTAATTTAGAAGTTTTCTCTAAAAGAAATCTCGATCCCTGAGGTCAACTCATGTTCCTTTATTAAGCAAAGAAAAAGCAACATGTCTAGTTTTAGATTCTACCATAACTTTCTTATTCTAGGGATTACGTTGGGGTAAGAAATGGTCCTAGCACCCAAAAACCGTCCTGGTTGTCCTGTCAACGCCCCAGCGGCTAACGACACAACCGGGTGAGGGTCCGGCTAGCCGTCTCGGGCACCAGTATAGTCCCTAGAGCCACGATGGTTATGATAGAAAACGGCCGATTTACTACCTTCCTAAGCTAAGAAAAAGCCTTGAAGGGCAGGATCTGCTAAGTTTTGACACCAGATATCATGAATGGGACGGCGTACCTACGTAACGAATTCTAAGGTACCACTCGGCGGGTGTTCAGAACCAAAGCAATCCAATTTCAAATTTTTTTAGGCAAAGGGATTAGTTCGAACTAAAACAAAACAAAACGGTTATTATTACAAATGTTTAAATAACAGTTTTCGGGCATTGAAAGCCCATTGTCAAAAAATAAACAAATACTTTGACTCCCGCTGAGGGAGCACTAGGTCTGCCAGCCGCTCAGCAAGGACTTCGGCGTTGTCCGCCACCAGCGCGCGAAGAGCTACGATCTCCGCCTCGGAGGTTTCTCCGAAGTACCCCTCGCTGAGGCCGTCGAGGTCGAAGCTCCTCCCATAATGCGAGCGCGCAATGGTGAACGACTCCTGGATCCTGGTCCTGAAGGCGCCATGCTCCAGATGCCCAATGCGCCTAGGCAGCAGGGACACTCGTGATCAGGGAGTTGTCCGGAGCAGGAGCAACACCAAGCCCATCGAGGGCACCCTCCACTGCGGCACGCAAACCGGTGTTTTGCTACTGCAGCTGCGAGACAGACTCCCGAAGGGTCACCACGTCATCGGACATCAGCTGAGCCGCATTCTCAGCCTCTTGCTTTTGGCGGCGCTCCCGCTCCAGCTCGCCATGGAGAGCGGCAAGCTCATCCCGGAGCACATTCCGCTTCTTCCGGAGGCGGGTCTTGGGCTCACGGCTGTTGTCGCGTTCACGACGAAGCCACTGCACCTCGGCGCGGTCATGATAGAGATCCTGCTCCGCCCGCAGCAGCCGGCTGCGCAACTGCTCCGCCTCCTGGAGCAACTCCTGGATGTGGCTAGCACGCCGCTCATGCTCCTCCTGGGCGCGCCTCGCCTTAGCATCATCCACCTCCTGCCTACGCAGGAGAGCCAGGTACCCCTCCTCCGTTGACTCGGCGTCTTGAATGGCGTCCCTCAGCCGAATGCGGAGGTCTTGGATCATCCCCGCAGCCTCCTCCCACCGAGGATATCGCCGGTACTAGAGCCGAAACTTCTCCCGGCTGATCCGCATCGACGCCTAAACAAGAAGCGATTCATGGGCAAGTTGAGGACTCCGACATCCATGAGGGAAAAGCACAAGCTGAAATACCTGGTAGAGTTCCTCTGCCTGCCTAAGCCTCACCGTCACAGCGGCGGCGTCGCGGCCCACGACCGCCATCATGGACTCGAAGGAGACGACGACCTCCCTCTCGACGCGATCATCAATCACCAGGGGCTCCACCTCCGGATTGAAGGGCTCAGAGAATTCTAGGCGTGACTCTCCCCAAAAGACAGGGGGAACCCTGGCTTCTTCAACCGCCGCCCCAGCAGGGCCACCTGTAGCCGAAGTCGATTGCTCGTCCCCCGTCGGCTTCGGAGGTACTGGTAGAGACGCGGCGCCCTCGTCGCCCGCCTTGTCTCCCCTGGTATAGGGCACCTCCACCACCGCAGGAGCCGCCTGAGTTGAAGCACTCAGGGGCTCGGACCACCGAGGCTCCTCATCCTGTGGGCCTTGCGTCAGAAGCAAGACCCCCTGGCCTCTTCACCAGTGGCTCCGCCTCCGTGGGCTCCGCCTGGGACGGAGCCATGAAGGGCACCATCGCGGACCCCTCTCCGGCGGACAAGGGCTAGGACGCGAGCCCGCCAGCCTCCTGCCGCTTCTTCAGCGCCTTCTTAGGCACAAAGGAGAGCCGCCCAGGAGTCCGGACATGACTACAACAAGAGAAGAGACTACGATTAAAATCGAATTTGCACATGCGCAAGGCAAGACAGGAGACCCGGTTGGAAACTCACCTCCTGGGCGCGGAGCACGGCATTTTGGGGACCGGCCCCATCGACGCCGACTCCGCGGTGTCAGGGCAGGGGCGTTTTCGGCTGTGCACCTTCGCCGCCCGCACCCCCGAAAGCCGTAGGCGCGGCAACGACAGGGTCGGGACGAACCGACCCCTCCTCCTCGGAGGCCACGGGTGCAACAACGGCGGGGTCGAAGCGAGCCGACCCCTCCCCTTCGGGAGCCACCGCCTGGCTCAATGGCTCCAGGGATGGACCCTAGGATCCCATCACAAGCACGGCTCCCACAGTGTGAGCCATCTCGTCGAGGTCCACGGGGTTGTCCCCAGCATGCTCCTCCATATCCTTCTCCCCCTCCCCGTCGCCAGGGATGGGGGCCCTCGAGCAGCTTGCCGCGCCGCTCTAGCCCTCCAGGGAAGGATCGACGAAGCCTTGACTGGACCCGTCTGGCCGGATGCTGAACTCTCCCTCATCTGAGTCTGTGAGAGGGGTCTGGTCCCGTTCTTCCCTCTAGCGGTTTTCCGCCCTCTTCTCCTTGCGCCTCACCTTCTCGGTGTGGCGAGCCTCGGCGCTCGCCACGTTCGCCGCCCGCTGAGCCGCCGTACGGGGAAGAGGCATCGGATCCTCCTTCAAGGGAAGATCAGGGGGCTGGGCAGAGATGGCAAATCATGAAGGACTTGTGAAAGAATAAAAAGGAGAGGAAGGAATTCACAACGACTACACGCTATTTAAGTTCACCGAGCCGACATCGGCTTCATAGGGGGCTCAAAGCACCGTGACTCCAAAGGAATCAGTGCACCGGAGGCATCCGTCGGGGCCGCCAAGAGGTTTCGAAGGCGCCTCGTGGCTGTGGCAGCCGAGAGCAGGCCGCCCCGGAGCACGGTACCATCGAGGTCCGCGTCGAGGGCCATCTCCCACAGCCAAAGGCGGCGCGACATCAGCGGCGCCACCCCTCGCCAGAGCCAGGCATCCACTATGCCCGCCCCCGTGAGGCCGTGGTCCTGCAAGATCCTGATGGCCGCCAGGTGGTGCTCGAGCTTCTCAATCTCCTTGCGGTTCACCCCGCGACTCCACCACGGCGGGCGTTCTTCGAACGTCACGCCGGAGAAGTCCGGGAGCGGCGCCGTCTCGGAGTTCTTGAGGTAGAACCACCCCGAATGCCACCCACGATTCGACGTGGACATCTTCAAGTCCACGTACCACTTCACGCGCTCCCCGCGGAGAGCAATGCCGGTGCACCCTGCGGGGAGCCCACGCTCCAGCAACCCCTCCTTCTCCTTCGCCCCCACTTCCGCAGGCAAGGCGAAGAAGTACTTCCAGAGGCCGTAATGGGGGATCCCCAAATACCCCTCGCCAAACAAGAACGAACACCGCCATGTGCAGAATCCCGTTCAAATTCAGGTGGTGGAGCTAGAAGTGCTGGAGCACCCCGCGCACGAAGTCATGAACAGGAACGCCTAGTCCCCGCTCATGGAAGGCTGTAAACGAAACGATGTACCCTATCGGTAGCCGAGGGGAATCATCCTCGAGCAGCAGGATCCACTCCCCCGCCTCCGTCAATGGAGGCAGAACGCCCTCCGCCACAAGGCGCTCCATCTCCGGCGCCGTCACGATGCTGCGCGGCCACGGAAACGCGTCTCCACCTGCCATCACGAGTTGCAGCAGGACGCAGGGAGAGATGAAAGAGCTAAGTGGCGGCGGCGGCGGCGGCGGAAGAAGCACAGGAAACAGGGGGAGACTCGGGGGCTTTTCTTCTGGCTTTGGGATGGAGGCGCAGAGGCGGCTGGAAAACCCCCTCTTCTCCTTCCAACGTCTTTAAAGGAGGAAACCACCCGTTCGGCCACCCTCCAGATTGTGGGCGGCGCGGCCCGGGCCCACCAGGCAACGGATAGGCGAGCGCACGCCCTCTGAGCGCCTTAATTCCGCTCAGTGGCGTACGACTGTCAGCCCACGCGTGCTGACGGTTCTGTCCCGTCCCATCGGAACCCTGTGCAACCCGTCATCGTGTGATCCCCCTAACGGCTTCGGGCTTCGCGTTGACTACGCGGGAGGTGGGGCGGCGTGCCTACGGAGCAGGCTACGACGAGTAGCCATAATCATGGTTGCTGGGGTCAAAAGGGAACCCAGAGATGCCTTGTCCACTACTGGACCCTGGGAAAAAAAAAAAAAAACCCTAACCGGATCCGGCTCCATGGCTCCCAAGTGAGCAAGAAAAACCCTAAGGGAAGCACTAACGCTACCTATTAGTCTCAACGGCACGAACGCCGCCAAGATCAGCAACGATGGAAATACAAGCAACAGACTCAGAAGGTCATGACAGATGAACTGGAATGAGCATTTTCATAGTGCTGATTATAAGTTAAAGCTTGGGAACGCCAAATCAGCGTCCCAAAGCACAAAATAACCGCCTCAAGACTGCATAAAAGCCCCTCGGTGTGGCTTTCCTAACCTACGACTACCGCCGGAGGCCGGTGGCCGGCGGAACGCGACCGCCGGATGGACTTTGTCCCGGAGGCGGCGGCGCCCCGGAGACAAGGAGACGATGGAGATAATCGCGCCGCCAACCGACCGACGCCACGGCGGCTACGCCGACGCCTGGGGGCGCCGCGATCACCTCCTCCACCGTCACATCCTCCGCGACGGTGCCGGTGTCGTCCAGGAACTGGCACACCAGATGCTCCAGGTCCCTGACACGCTCGCCCTCCGGGAGCCTGATGAACCCCCGGAAGTCGACTCGGAAGCGGCGATGCGCCACTGCCAGTGCGGATGCCACCCCACGGTGCACACCGTGGGACACCAAGTCACAGATACGATCGGGCACATGGCCCAGCCGCTTCGGCAGGGAGTTTCTAGGAGCCCGAACGTAGGACAAAATGGCCTCAATCGCTGGAAGCACGGGCTGGAGCTGGGCCTCCAGCTCCGCCACGCACTCATCGGCGTCCGCCAGATTGGCTTGGGTGTCCTCTGCCTCCTCTTCCGCGTGCCGGAGTGTGACAAGGGCCGCATTGAGGCGGGCTTGGAGCTCGGACGCGAACTCAGCTCTGGCCCCCTCGCTGGCCCCCTCGGCGCTCCCTTGAGCAGTGATCCTACGCCCGGCGCCTCCGGCCGAAAGGAGGTGGCGGGGAGTAGGCACGCTGGAGAGCACCCTGCAAGAATGAAGATTCAAGATCAGTTCAAAAAACCCTCTCTGATCAAGGCGCCGGTTAAAGAAGAAAACCCTCTTCTTGACCGGTCCCGCGGAAGATTACCCCGGAATGCGGCGGCGGCCCCGGGGCGGCTCCTCCGACAAACTCTCCGCCGGGCGCTTCCGGCGATCCATTCCTTTCTTCCTCTCTGCTGCTGGCGGAGGAGGAAGGGAGAACAGGAGAAGAAGCTAGCAGCTGGAAGTCAGAGCGACGGCGAGGAGCGGGATGAGTGACTCCACTCGCCCCGCGGCTTACCCTTTTTATAGGCGGCCGACGCCCCGGGAGGATCTGAAAAAACGCCCCTCGGCGTTCCACGTCGCCCACTTCCCTGTTCGTGGCATTATTAACGCCGCGACGGAAGAAGTACCATCGCGCCGCGTGCCCTGAAACGGCCCTCACCAATGGCCACAAAGCCTCCGGGCTCCGTCGCCTCGGGCGCCAAAACGGGACGTACAAAGACTAAAACGCCCTTGTGCTAAAACGGGAAATTAAAAGGCGTAAGTTGAAATTGTTCACGTAACACGGTCTGTTCGACGCTGCGTTACCAGTATTGATGGGTACACGCTATTCTTCGAAGGAGAACTCGGGGGCTACAGCCGGCGCTTGTGGCTCAGGTGCAGCCGTCCGACGACCCCGGGCTGGCCTACGTAGCCTAATTTAAGAATTCCCCTGACGATATTTGAGCCTCCATAGGAGTGTACCACTCCTGCAGAAGGCTCGGAGGCTACACCCGGCGGGTGCACTCACGCGCACCCCCCGGACCGACTCTCGGATCGACCCTCCGCTATTCCTTCGACAGATGGCTCAGCACGAAGGGGACCCTCAGGCTCCCCTCCATGCTCGGGGGCTACTGTCGAGGGTCAAAACCACGGTCCTCTAAGGGCCCGGTTAAAATGGCTCTCAAAAACAAAATTGCCAAGCCAGGATCAGCATACTTGTGGCCCGGCCCACGAAGGCCTAAGGCATAGTGGCGCTCCTGGCCCAGCAACGACCAATTGGCTACATGACCAAGGCCTCCTAGGGCCCACGGGACGAGGCTGCCACCTGGAGCTCGACCCTCCAGGCAACCTCCGATTCGTCTGAGCCCCTTCCGCTAAGGAGGGTCAGAGGACGACCCTGTCCTGTGAACACCAGCCAGGGTGTATCACGTGGAGCCATTGTACACATGTGGCGTACGACGGAATCTGTACGATTCCGTGGCGGGCACGAGGACGCGCCGTCACCGTCACCCCCGCACCTGAACAGTGGGAAACAGGACCCTCAAGTAACCCACGGGTCTTGCGTTGCCCCCACGCTTCTACCCTGGCATATACGGTACTGGCTCCCCTGTACCGCGCTGGTACGGGGGCATCCCCGTGTACAAATCCCCGCCAAGGGCGCCGGGTTTCATACCTCCCCACAGGCGGACGCCTCGACGGAACAGGGAGCACGGGGAAGGAAACGCCGCTTGTACCAACACCGTGGCCGACGTACCCTAGTGGAGGTCGTGCCAGTCACGTTCTGCAGGAGGGACCGGGCGCATCAGGAATCAACCCTGCCCGTCTGGCCTTGCTGCAGCCTACGTTCCTGCGACCGGAGCTTTGACCCACGGCATCCGTCGTCAACAACGCTACCCCGGCATCTTCAGGTATAGCCCTGTACACCTGGAGGACTCCGAGGCCAAGGAGGAGACCCGCGGCAGGGAAAAGATAACGTCGACTACAGTGCCCACGACACCTGTCCGAATTATCAAGTCCTTACTCCTCACGCCTCCTCGATCTCCACGCAGGCTTGCCCTTCCCTGTGAGCCTCCCTTCAAACTATAAAAGGGAGGACTTGGGCAACTGAGCACGTGTGCGACTATCGCCCCATTCTCACTCCACATACGACACAAACTCACCTCGAACCTAGATTCACACTAAGACTTGGGAGACTCTCCCTCTCTCGACCCCTCTTGTACTGCCCCATACAAGCTCCTGAGTAACACGACCCCGCTCACACTGGACGTAGGGTGATTTGCCCGAACCAGTATACATCGCCGTGTCCACTTGGGAAACCATCCAGAGGATAAGTGCGCTCTCATTTCGATTACTCATTGGTGTTCATTCTTGACACTGACACTATCTTTGTGATATCTTATGTAGGGTAATGAATAAGTGGTTTTGATCTGCTAGATAACTACGTTGAAAATCTAGAGAAACTCTTTCGAAGAAGAAAATTCCAGCAAGTAAGGGATATCTTTGAATCCCCATCAAAGACACCCACTGCTGAGGTTCGTTCTTTAGAGGAGCAAGCTCCTATAAGTGAAGAGGAAGAGCAACACGAAGCCAACATAGCACCAGCTTTTGAGGAAATGGATGGTAAGTCACTGCGTGAGTTCTCCACTCCAACCACCAACAACATCCGCACTGGACCTAACATCGAAGTTGGGAAGAATGGATTCGAGCTCAAGCTAGCCCTTATCACCATGGGGCAGGCCAACCTGTTTTGTGGAAAGGCACATGAAGATGCAAGTGCTCATCTCCAACACTTCCTGGAGATTTGCAGCACTTTCAAGATGAAGGATGCACTAAGAGACGCCATCCTGCTGCGTCTGTTCCTATTCTCACTGTTGGGAAAGGCAAAGCAGTGGTTCTATGCTAATAAAGATAATCATATAACTTGGGACAAGTGCTCCACAGCTTTTCTATCAAGGTTCTTTCCTATGGGTAAGACAAGTGCCCTAAGGTGGAAGATTTCAAGTTTCCAGTAACAACATGACGAGTTAGTCCCAGAGGCATGGGAACACTTTTAAGACTACATATCAGAATGTCCTTATTGGTGCTAAAACTGGCGGTCCTAGCACCAACGAGTAAATTTGTGGTGCGTGTTCCCAACCCCGGAAGGTGTGCAGGAGGGACACAAGGGAGGCTTGTATTATCCTGCACCTGAGTGCTTGTAGGTAGGGTGTACAAGCGAGTGGAGAGAGGGAGCTGGTCCCAAGTCTCGTGTGTGATTGAGGCGAGTGCCAATATCGTGCTCGTGTACAAGTGCTCAAGGTTGCTTGTGTGAGTCCACCCAAGAAGGGGCCCAGTCCTCCCCTTTTATGGCCGCAAGGGGAGGGTAGGTTTAGAAAGAATGTCCGTGTACATGGAAGAGGCCGTGTGTGCTTCTCCTCCCTGATCTGAGGCCTCGGAGCCTGCCGTCTTTCTTATGCCGAGGTCCCGGAGTGGGCGCCGACACTGTAGAGCCTGGTCGCTGCCGTGAGTAGTCACGTCCTCTTATCCTGACAACGGAGAGGACGGCTGTCCCTGTAGAAGTTGATGGAGAGGCCAGGAGAGGCGTATCTGACCCCCGTAGCGTGCTGTAGCTTTGACTTACTTCGGTTTCAGGGCTCGGAGGGCCTCGGAGCCCAGGCTTGCCGTGCGCGGGGCCGGTTGGCACGGGGGGAGAGGGGCCGTCATCGGGGCAATCGCTGCCCATCCCGGGCTCGAAAACCCGAGAGGGACTGTTGTTTGACCAGCGTCAGCCGACGACTCCCGCACGGAGGATGACAATGGATGATGGCCCTGTTGTGGCGCTTAACGCCTTGAAGCTTCGGCGACTTGACCCGGGCAGCCAGGTTAGGCTACAGTGCTGAACCACAGTGGCGTGTGCCTGACCTCCACCGTGGAGGATAAAGTAATCATGAGCGCGGGTGAGGGTTGTGACAGGGACGGCTCTTATCCCCCTGTCAAGGGATAACGTCGGCCCGACGGGAACCGTGGGAAGGCGGCAGATATACGTCAAGTCGAGGGCGGGTTTGACCGGGAAGTGCGACGCGCCCCGTCCGAGGCCTAGGCATGGGGCTCTGGCGGGGGACGGAAAAGTGGGCGCTCGTCCGAGGCGTTTACGGAGAGGGCTCGGGCGAGGCGGGGAAGCGCTTGTCCGAGGCCCTCGGGGAGGGCTCGGGCGAGGCGGGAGCCAGCCACCGTCCGAGGCCTTGGGCGGGGGAGGCTCGGTCGGGGGGCGGGGGCGTTAGCGCCCGTCGAGCCCCGGCGGGGAGGCTCGAGACAGGTTGGTGGCAGTGTCTTTGGGCCTTGGCGGGCGCGTTTTTGCTCTTGTGTGGCCTTGGTTTTGCGTTCGTTGGGCCCGATTGTTTGGAGGGCCCTTATTTTGGTACCGACAGTAGCCCCCCGAACCTTCGAAGGAGTGAGTACACTCGTTTGGAGGTTGTGGCCTTGAGCTAGGTTCCTGTCAGGCACGTTGTTAGGCATTTCGGGCTTTCCTATGTCGGGTGCCTTGAAGCGCACCCGGGCGGGTGTAGCCCCCGAGGCCTTGGAGGAGTGTGGGTACTCCTCAGAGGGCTTGCACGCGTTTTAGTTGGTGTGTACTCCTAGAGTTTTACGAATCACTATGATTGCCCAATGCCATAAAATGGAATCTCCGGAGGAGTGTGGGTATTCCTCCAAGGGCTTGTGTGTTTTGGATGGATTGTTCCTACCGTTTGCCGAGCCCCCGGGCCCGTCGGCTCGTCCGGGAGTTCGGTGAGCGGGTAAATTGACGTTTCCCAACCTCAGCTTCTGCGCCGGGGGAGCCCCCTAGCCCCGTTCTGGTGTGGGGCAGCCGAGCGGTACTTGGTCGTTAGTTTTGTCCACACCTCTGCATCCCTTCCGTAGGGAGGAGGGTGGATTTCGCCACGATGTCGTCGACGAGCGTCGAACATGGCTAGATCCGGTGAGCTGTTAACGGGTCAGACCAAGTGGAATGCCTGTGCCCCGTTTGCTAGGGGTTGACTGGGCCTGGATGCGCATTCCATTAGAGCCTGCAGGGTGTGTCTGAGGCGGGGCCCAGATCCCGTCCGCCGGGTTCCGAGGGCTTGGTGCACTCCCACGCGGGATCCCCCTAACTCAGACTGCCTTGCTGGCCTCGGACACGGCATGGGACGGTCCCTGCTTGCACAGGGCTGGGCCGTGTATGAGACCGTCCGAGCCATCCCCGACTGGTGGCCTCGAGGCGGGCTGCCGAACCCACGGTGGGCCAGCCTCCGAACCCACGGACCGTAAATGGCCGTCGCCTGTGCTCCTTCACGGGGGAAGGGAGCCTATGGTTCATCCCGACGCGGGGACATGGGTGCGCCTTTTGAGGCGCCCTTCTCGGAGCGTCCGGCGTTGTGGCGCCGCCTGCTGCGGGAGAAGTGGCGGGCCCCCCACGTCCAAGGCGGTTGGCGCACAGCGCGTGCGTGCTCGTGGGTCCCACGCGGGACGTGACGGTGGCGTGCGCCGCCGTGGCTGCCACTGTGGCCACGCGCGGCGTCAGGGCCCGGGCTCGTGAGCCGGGATCCCTGTGGGGGGATTAACCCCGCAATGTGCGTGTGTTTTCCTAACCCCGTGTGTGGCTGTGGCGCGGCGCCGGGGCTCCGTGTGAGACGATGTCGAGTAGGGAGATACGCATTAAATCTTTGGAAGGTGAACGGGCTAGGGTTTTACCGGGTATAAATACCTGGGTGGTGGCAGCCGCTGGCCCTCCTCCTGTTTCTCCAGCCATTGCCTCTGCTCTTGCCGTCGTTGCTGCTGGGAGTTTGCTCGAGCGCCGCCGAGAGAGGAGGAAAAAGAAAGGGGAGAGATAACCTTGCCGCGCAGCCGCTCAATCCAGCCCGCCTTCCTGATGGCGCCGAGGGTCGAGATCGTCGGTACGGAGGACTGGGAGTCGTGCTCGGTCACGGAGGCCGAGCTAGCGGAGAAGGGTCTTCTCCGTGCTCGCTCCGACATCCGGACGCCGGAGTGGATCGTGCCGCCGCCCGAGCACCGGTTCCCGATGCCGCCGGAGGGATACGTCGTGAGCTTCACGGCGTTCCACAAGCGTGGGTTCGGCATGCCGGCGGGTCGGTTCCTCTGGGCACTCCTGGAGTATTACGGCCTGGAGCTGCACAACCTCGCCCCCAACTCGATCACGCAGGCGGTGGTGTTCGTCGCGCTGTGTGAGGGCTTCCTTGGAGTCGAGGCCCATTGGGACCTCTGGCTCTACTTCTTTGAGGCCGCCCTCTTCTTGAAGGCTCCCAAGGGGTCGGAGAAGGGGAAGAGGCTAGCCGTCAGAGCTGGGAGCTGCACGTTGCAGCTGCGGGCCCGCACTCGGGATTCCTACATCCCGACGAAGCTCTCGTCCTCCAATTGCGGCTTGCACGCGAAGTGGTTCTACCTCCGGAATGAGCACGGCCACCTCCTGGCCTACACCGGGAAGTCGATCGACGTCGAGCCGCCGTCGTGGAAGAAGGAGCTGATCCTAGAGAAGGTGACGCCGCTGAGGAAGGTGATCGCTGCCTTGGCGCATCTGACCCGGGCGGGTTTGACGCATCGGGGGTGATCGCCCGCTTCCACCAACGGCGGGTGCTGCCCCTCATGTCGAGGCGGTATTCCCTGTACGACATGAAGGCCGGCACTGAGTGGAGGGGCACCCGGATGGCGCCCGAGGATCTTGACCATGACGAGATCCTCGAGCGGATGAGGAAGGCTGCGGCGGCGGACCTCGCCGTGATGTGCAAAGTGACGATGTGGCTATGCTCGAAGCCTGCCCTCTATCTCCTTCTCCGGCCTTTCCCTTCCTTCCGTTCCGCAGGGGCTTTCCGGGAAGCTGACGGCGTCCAAGCCGCCTATCGCCGCAGAGAAGGAGGCGAATCGGGCCTACTTGGAGGCGAGGAGGAAGGAGAAGGAGAGCCAGAGGGAGCGGAACGTCCGCAAGCAGCGGGAGAGGGATGACCTGGCGAAGCGCCGGCGTCGTCAGGAGCAGGAGGGCCTCCCGCGGGAGGAGACCCCATCGGACACCACCAACGGTGACGATGACGACGACGACGCGGAGGAGAGGTGGTACGACGACGACTTGAGCCGCTTCTTGGGGCTGGATCCCCCGGAGGAGGCGTTGCACCCCCAATCCTCTAGTGGTGCGCAGCACGCGCAGGTGGCGGAGGACTCCGCCGCAAGGGCCTCGGCCTCGGCTTCATTAGAGCCGCGGCCGCGTGCCGAGGGCGAAGCTGCGACGCCCCCCCGAGGGGAGACGGAACGCCGCGGGGAAGGTAATCGCCGAGGCCACCCCCACTCGAGCGAGGGGGGCGCAGGGTCGGCCGAGGTCGTGACCTCATCGGAGGAGGCGCAGGCTCTTCGAGGCCATCCCACGCCAGTGGGCCCGCAGCAGCGGCAAGGGCCAGCCCCCCCCAGGTCAACCCGAGGCGGCGAAAAAGGAGGCCCGAGGGCGAGGGTCGGACGCCTGATGAAGGGGCGAGATCGGGCGGAGCGTCCGAGGCCCTTGTCCTCGCCGATGGGCATCAAGATCAAGGTGCCGGTTGCCAGGTAAGCGCTGCTCGGCCACCGAACCCGTCTCTTGGGGTTGTTCTTCTTCCTTCTTTTCCTCTGACTCTCCCTTTCTCCTCATCGCAGCGTAAAGCATAAGGCCGGCCCGGCTCCGCTGGCGCGAAAGAAAGAAGCCGCGGCCGGGAGCGGGAAGCGCGAGCTCGGGGGCCACCCAGAGGCGGTGGCGCAGCCCGGCAGGGAAAGGGGGCGGCCGAGGTGTCGCCGGCCAAGGAGGCGCCCCTTGGCCAGCGACGAGGACGCAGCGAGGACGCCCGTGAGGCCGAGGCTGTGGACGTGGCCATGGCGAACAGCGCCGGTTCTGCCCCCGCCGAGTCACGGCGGACGAGGCGGTGGAGATTGCCTCCTCTGAGGAAGCCACCGAGGCGCGGGGGCGTGAGGCGCTTGCCGAGGACGCGACTTCCTCCGGTGGCGAGCCGGGGAAGTCGTTGGGTCGAGGCGGCCCGCCGTGGCGGAGAGCAACTGGCCGAGGTGCCTGTCGGGCTAGAGAGCACCGGCCGAGGCCCCCCTGCTGTGAGTGAGGGGCCGCCACCCAAGAGGCCGGCTCGGGGAGTCTCGACGGGCCGCGGCAGCACCCGGGAGGGGCCGCCATGATCCGCAGAGGCGGCCGGCTTCGTGGCCGGACGACGCCAAGGAAGGGCAGCCGTGGGAGCAAGCGGCGTTGTGCCGTGATCCGAGCGAGAGGTCACTTAAGACTCTCTCGTCGGTCCTGTCCACCCAGCTCCCTGGCGCGCTGAAGGTAACCGGCCTCCCGCGGTTTTTTCCATTTCTAAGGGCTCTCTCGTGATGGCTGGACGATTGGACCTGGTTTTCAGCAGAGCCGGGCGCAGTGTCCCAAGCGAAATCGGAGTTCATCCGAAGGCCGGCCGGCCTCACCAATGAGCTTAATCGCCGGAAGGATCTTGCGGGCAAGCCGAAGCGCCGAATTTGCCGGCCAGGGATAACGAGGTCAAGAACCTCCGCCTCCTCGTCTCGAAGCTAGAGCGGCATGTGAGGAGGCCACTCTCTCCAAGGGGATTGTGGTGAAACACGCGACGGACCTCGACCGACTCTGGGCCGAGAGGGATGTGATGAGGGCCGAGGTTACCTGCTCGGCTGACTCCGTTCAGGTCCTGTCCGAGAGGCTGATTACTCTCGAGACTGACCAGCGGCTCCTTGCCGACGACAACGCCCTGATGAGGGTCGAGCTTCTGCAGGGGATGTCCGAGGCCGAGGCCCTTCTCAACCAGCAAGAAGGTAAGCGTCGTACGTGTCTGTCATACCGTTGCTATCTTGCCTCGGATTTTGACTTTCAGGCTTATCGCAGGCCTGAAGGGGAAGGTGTCGGAGCAAGAGGCGGACATCGTCGCGTCGCAGGCGGCCTACAACTCGGCACAGAACGAGCTCGACGCTCTGTCGTAGAGGGTCCGGGCCTTCTGTGATGAGGTTGAGGCTGGCGACGCCACCGGGAGTAGTCTGCTGGGGCGGCTGGCTGCGCTACCCAGACGGATGGAGACGCGCACCCTGGACGCCCTTCGGATCGGTGTCGTCGACACGCCAAGGCTAACCATGTCCCACTACGAAGCTCGATCTCCTCGGATATCCGAGGGGCTCGTGGTTGCGGAAGAGGAGGTGGGCCGCGAGAGCAAGGTGCTCGCCGAGCTCGCCCAGAGGCCGAGGCAAGCGGGGGCTCGTCGGCCCTGGTCGGGATCTTTGCGCCCGCTGTCGTCCCTGCTCCCGTAGTTGAGGCTGGCACCATGATGCCCCGGATGCCGACGCTCAGGGTGCCGGGGGGCCAGACGCCCCGTAGTAGGTTCTGTAGCTTGGGCCAGAGTGCCCGTGTAAAAAAGAAAAACTATGTTAGTTTCTTTTTTGGAAGTACTTATGCCGATGGCCCAGCGTGGCCTTATGTTTTGTGTAATTGTTTCCGTTTATTTCTCGCGCCCTTTTCGATCTCAATCCACACTTAGGCTTAGTGTTTTGCGAGACTTTTTTGAATTTAGAGGCCGTTCAGAACAACCCTCTCGCAATGGAATCGAAAAGTGTTTTTGGGCTGCCTTTCAGGAGGGGGTTCCCTCCTTTCTAGCCCCCGAGGGAGGCTCGGTTTTGGTAGATCAAAACTGAGTCTCACTGACCCCTTGCGGGAGTGCTGTCGTGACTAAAGTCTTGAGCCCCGAGGGCCTCGGATGTGCGTTACGTTTGCGGAAAAAATGAACAAGTGCTAGCTGCTTTTCATTTCTCCGGTAAAAAGCATATGGTACAAAAGCATGTACAAAGCTTGGAAATTTTAAGGGTAGAAGCGACGTAGCTGTTGTATGTTCCAAGCGTTGTTGAGGATTTGGCCGTCCTCGTCGGTGAGCTTGTAGGTGCCCGGCTTGAGGACCTCGGCGATGATGTAGGGTCCCTCTGATGGCGGCGTGAGCTTGTGGCGGCCTCGGTTGTCCTGGCGAAGACGTGGCATCAAGTCGCCCTCCTTGAGGTCTCAGATCCGGACTCGTCGGTCGTGATAGCGTCGGAGGGATTGCTGGTATCTGGCTGAGTGCAGAAGGGCAGCGTCCCTTGCTTCCTCAAGCATATCCAGCGAATCCTCCCGAGCCGTCTGGTTGCGCCGCTCGTCATAGGCCTTGAGCCTCGGAGAGCTGAACTCCAAGTCAGTGGGGAGGACGGCCTTGGAGCCATACACCAGGAAGAAAGGCGTGAATCCTGTGGCCCGGCTGGTCGTCGTCCTTAGGCTCCAAAGGACCGGGGGAGCTCTTCGAGCCACCTTTTGCCGAATTTGTCGAGCTTGTTGAAGATCCGAGGCTTGAGCCCCCCGCAAAATCATACCATTGGCACGTTCTACCCGCCCATTTGTGCAGGGATGGGCGACGGCGCACTGCACAATGCGTATCACGGTGCCCTGCCGCGAAGTCCCGGAACTTCTTCCCCATGAACTGGGTGCCGTGGTCGGTGATGATGGAGTTTGGGACCCCAAAGCGGTGGATGATGTCGGTGAAGAACAGCACCGCCTGCTCGGATCGGATGTTGGTAACGGGGCACGCCTCAATCCCCTTGGAGAACTTGTCGATGGCGACTAGCAAGGGGGTGAAGCCCCCGGGCGCCGTCTTGAGTGGTCCGACGAGGTCAAGTCCCCATACAGCAAACGGCCAAGTGATGGGGATAGTCTGGAGCGCCTGGGCCGGCAGGTGCATTTGGTGCGCATAGTACTGGCAGCCCTCGCAGGTGCGCACCACATGAGTGGCATCAGCGACCGCGGTAGGCCAGTAAAAGCCCTACCGGAAAGCATTGCCGACGAGGGAACGGGGAGCGGCGTGGTGGCCACAAACATCGGCGTGGATCTTGCGGACTAGCTTTAGCCCTTCCTCGGTGGAGATGCACCGCTGCAGGACCCCTGAGGGGCTTCGCTTGTAGAGCTCATCCTCTATCACGACAAAGGACTTTGCTCTCCTCACGATGCGTCGACCCTGGTTGAAGTCTTCGGGGAGCACCCCTCGAATGATCCAATCGAGGTACGACTTCCTCCAATCTTGCTTAGGCTCGGCCTCGGGGCCCTCCTCGTCAAGCTCCATGACCTCGGCGTCGGCTGCCGAGGGGGCCTCGGCCTCGGAGGCTGTTATAGCCCCCGAGGAGGGGTCGGGCTTGTCGCCCGCCGCCGTGCCTTGGTCCTCGAAGCTGACAGAGGGGGCCGCAAGGTCTTTGGTGAAGACGTCCAGGGGGACGGGGGCCCTCCCGGCCGCAATTTTGGCGAGCTCGTCGGTGGCTTCGTTGTACCTCCGGGCGACGTGGTTGAGCTCGAGGCCGTCGAACTTGTCTTCCAGGGTGCACACGGCCTTGCATTATGCGTCCATCTTTGGGTCGTGGCAGCTCGAGTCCTTCATGACTTGGTCGATGACGAGTTGCGAGTCCCCTCGTACGTCGAGGCGCTTGACGCAGAGCTCGGTGGTGATCTTTAAGCCATTGAGGAGGCCCTCGTATTCTGCCATGTTATTTGAAGCAGGGAAATGGAGCCGGACCACGTACCGCATGTGTACCCTGAGGGGTGAGACGAAGAGGAGGCCGGCGCTGGCGCTGGTCTTCATCAGAGACCCGTCGAAGTACATGGTCCAGCACTCCGCTTGGATCCGAGGCGGTGGAAGCTGGGTTTCAGTCCACTCCGCGAGGAAATCTGCCAAGACTTGAGACTTGATGGCCTTCCTTGGTGCGTAGGAGAGAGTCTCTCCCATGAGCTCGACGGACCACTTGGCGACCCGTCCAGAGACTTCCCGGTTCTGGAGGATCTCCCCCAACGGGAAGGAGGAGACCACCGTCACTGGGTGGGCGTCAAAGTAGTGCCGGAGCTTGCGCCGAGTCAGGACCACGGTGTAGAGAAGCTTCTGGATCTGCGGGTAGCAGATCTTGGTCTCGGACAGCACCTCGCTGATGAAGTAAACCGGTCTTTGGATTGGCAGGGTGTGGCCTTCTTCTTGTCTTTCAACAACGACGGCCGCGCTAACCACTTGGGTCGTCGCAGCGACGTACAAGAGGAGGGGCTCACCTTTGGCTGGAGGGACCAGTATCGGGGCGCTGGTAAGGGCGACTTTGAGCTTGTCAAGAGCCTCCTGGGCCTCGGTGGTCCAGGAGAAGCGCTCCGTTTTCCTCAGGAGGCGGTACAGGGGCAGTCCCTTCTCACAGAGGCGTGAGATGAAGCGGCTAAGAGCCGCAAGGCAGCCCATGACCCGTTGTACCCCCTTCAGATCTTTGATAGGCCCCATGCTAGTCACCGCAGTCACCTTCTCTAGGTTGGGCTCGATGCCGCGCTTGGAGACGATGAACCCCAGGAGCATGCCTCGGGGTACCTCGAAGACGCACTTCTCAGGGTTGAGCTTGACTTTTTTGGCCTTAAGACACCGAAAGGCAACCTGAAGGTCAGTGATGAGGTCGTCGGCTTTCTTGGTCTTGACCACTATGTCGTCTACGTAGGCCTCTACGGTCTCTCCGATGTGATCCCCAAAGACGCCGAGCATGCACCGCTGGTACGTGGCTCCGGCGTTTCTGAGTCCGAAGGGCATTGTCACGTAGCAATACATGCCAAAAGGGGTGATGAAGGAAGTCGCGAGCTGGTCGGACTCCTTCATCTTGATTTGGGGGTAGCCTGAGTAGGCATCAAGAAAGGACAAGAGTTCACACCCCGAGGTGGAATCAACAATCTGATCAATACGTGGTAGGGGAAAGGGGACCTTTGGACATGATTTATTTCAGCTTGTGCAGTCTACACACATCCTCCACTTCCCACTTTTCTTTCTAACTAGTACGGGATTAGATAACCACTCAGGATGGAACACTTCCTTGATGAATCCGGCCGTCAAAAGCTTGTTCACCTCCTCGCCGATGGCCTTGCGCTTCTCCTCATCGAATCGGCGCAGACGCTGCTTCACCGGCTTGGACCCGGCCCTGATATCAAGGGAGTGCTCGACGACATCCCTCGGAATGCCTGGCATGTCCGAGGGACTCCACGCGAAGATGTCGATGTTCGCGTGGAGAAAGTCGACGAGCACAAGTTCCTATTTGGGGCCGAGGGAGGCGCAGATCTTCACCGCCTTGCCGGATGGAGAGGCGGGGTCCAGCAGGACCTCCTTCACCCCGTCGGACGGCTCAAAAGTGCCGGTGTGGCGCTTGGCGTTAAGGACCTCAGAGACCGCCATGGCCTCGCGTGCTCGATCGCCTCAAAGTCGCAGTTGAACGCGTGCTCGTAGGAGGAGTGTTGACGGTCATTAAGTACAAATTCTATATCGTCAACTATCACTTGCAAAGAACCAATAATAGAAACATAGGGGTTATTACTGACAAATTCCACGAGTTTTGGTGAATTGTCTATTTTTCAGGGAATTACTCAGAAAAGCTTAAAAGAGGGATTAGAGTGCATATTTGCTACAAAACTTAACCGCGACGGAAAACATCGCCATCTGGACCGGGAAGGATCTAGAAGACACCGGCGGCGGGACCCAGCAGACAGTGGGGGGTGGGGCCGGCCGGCCCCACCATGGCACCGCCCGGCCCCCTGAGGCTAGGGTTTGGCCTCCCCTTCTGGAAGCTTCCTCCACCGCCTCCCACGGTGCATCTCGGCCCTTGGTTAAGTCGGTTTGATCCTGCGGCTCGCGTTCATCCCACCAGGCTATAAATAAAGAGGTAGACCCCCCTTCAGAGAGAACCAATTCATTCCTCCTGCTTCATTTGTTAAGAGTAGACAGAAGTTAGGGTTTCCAGAGATTAGAAGTAGAGCTCTAGTTCTTCAAGTTCTTAGTTTAGGCGTCTTACAAGATTCGAGTAGAGTTGGGCGCTACGCTCGGGATTCCAGATCTGTTCGTCTGGAGATCGGTAATTTTATCTTGTATCTCATTATGACTTTGTTCTACTTTAATATATTGCTATTTATTCAGTTCTTAGTTTATTATAGTTACATATTTGATATAGTTGAGATTGATGATGATTATTGTCGTATGACAGTAAAGCGCCTGATTCAGTACTCGAGTGAGTTAGGTGGTATGCATTATGTAGACGTGGTGTCTAGATATATCGTGTACCTACGGAGGCACCCTGATGTGCCGGGACGTGTGGTAGTCCGGTAGGTGACAACTGCATTGGTTCCTCTGTAGTCCACCCCCCCCGTACGTAGGACTAGCAGAGCACGGTCATGAAGGAGGGACCCTTGTGTCTTAAAATCCTCATTAGTTGATGCTCCTTATGATATTTTCTGAGTTGGTTATACTATAGATGAGAATGTGTAATATGGCGTAGGCTGTAGACTCTATATTTAGTAATTACATAGGTTTCCTTTACTCTAGCCGGATCGCGAGGTTGTTTTACTACTTTAGTGAGTCTCTATATTCTATCTCTGGAGTACCATTTACCTCATTTACTCAGTTATCATTTATCATATTATTGACTATTTATTGCTAAAGCATTAGTGTAGTTGGCTATGATAGGTTTGCACATTTATATTCTTCTTAGTCCTTATGAATTGTTTACTCCAAATAAATAGAAGTGCTTCTTTATCCTTTTGGCATAAAATAAATAAACGATACTCGGAATACTTTCCGAGTGAAATGCTACAGTGGGAGAATTATCTGTGCGCTTACGGATATATTCTATAATATTATTATTAGAGTCAGAGCGTGTAGATTATTTTTATCCTTGGGTTTTGGCATCTTGTTAGGGATGACAACTTAACGCGAAGTGATGTTAAAATTACCAACAAGCATTTCTGGCGCCGTTGCCGGGAAATGGCAATTTTATTCATTAGGATAATTTATAAGGATTTGTTGATTTGATAGGATAGATATTTTCTCTAGAATTCCATATAAGGACATTTTGTTTTCATAGGAACTAATATATAATAATAATAAACTCTAATATAAATACCTATACATAGATCATAGCCTTTTGCTTTAGCAGACTTACCCGTGTTTTGTTTAGCTATTTTATAGGGTAAGTGCAGGATTGGTTGTGGTACTTTAACTCTTATCAGGAACAACCATAGGAAGAAGGGTCTTACACTATTTTGAGAAGCAATGGCTGAGAAAACTCTGCGTGAATTCACTGCTGCAAGCACCGAGAACATTCGCGTTGGTCCAACCTTCAACCTTGAAGAACATGATTATAAGATCAAACCAAGCCTTATCAAAATAGTGCCAGCTATTATATTTAGTGGAAAGAAGAATGAAGATGCAATTGCCCATCTGCAGAATTTTCTGGAGATTGGTAACACCATTGACATTCAGGGCATTCCTCAAGATGTCGTGCTACTTCGTTTGTTTCCTTTCTCATTAGAAGGAAAGGCGAAGCAGTGGTTTTATTAGAGTAAAGATCAAGTCAAGACATGGGAAGAATGTTCAAAAGCTTTTCTAGAGAAGTTTTTCCCAATAAGTCTAACCAATATCCTACGAGGAAAGATTTCAGAATTTCGTCAGCAGAAAGGTGAACCTATTCCAGAAGCTTGGGAGCGTTTTCAAGAATACATATCAAACTGCCCACATCATGGAATGGAAAAGTGGTTGCTCATACAAACATTTTATCACGGACTAACCCAAAGGTCATGTGAGCAACTGGATGCCACTGCTGAAGGATCATTTATGTCACTCACCCCTGGAAGAGCTGAAGATATTATGGCAAAGATAGCAGAAAATCAGAGTTCGACATATAACACTCAGACATGCCATGAGAGTGAAGAAGTTCCAGAGGCACTATGTGTAGTGTCAACCAAGACGGATGTACTTTTGAACTGGTTAGAGCAAAGGGATAATTACAAGAAAGATCGTCAAGCCATTCAAGATACATTCAATTTTCAGAATCAAAGTGGAGATTATTTAGAAGGTGAAGTCACTCCAGAGGATATTAATGCAGTCATCAAGAAGCAAGGATGGAGTCAACCTCAGGCAACAAGTCGAGGTAAGTACTATGGTAATTATAATTTTTCAAATCAAAGACAACCACCCTTAAGAGAATTAATATTAGAACAAGCTAGAATTAATGAGAGCATTTATAAGAAGCTTGCTTTTAATGATAAAGTAATAGAGGGAATTAATTCAAAATTGGATAATTTCTCTTTAGCAGTTAAAGATCAGATAACATTCAATACAAAGATAGAATCACAAATTACAAATCTAGCTTCCACTCTGTCTGCCATTAACCATGAATAGGTAAGAGGAATATCAACCAGAGGAGGTAAGTTTACACGTGATCCACCTTATCCAAAAGGGGCACGTAGACCCCCACATTTGGTGCAGGTAGAAGAAGAGGCTGAGAAGGATAACAGAGAAGAAGTCGAAACACCTTCACCAATTGAACCACAAGAACAAGAATTAACGCAAGATTTTCATGATACTACTATCTTACCATTCCCACGAAGGAGGAGAAGCGTCAAAACAGACGACCAATTCAGCAAGTTTGTAGAGGTAATTCAGAAATTATATGTCAATATTCCGTTGTTAGATGCCATGCAGGTACCTACATACGCAAAATATCTTCGAACCATCCTCAACCACAAGGGACCACTACCCTCTACCGAAGTCATCAAGCTAACAGAAGAGTGCAATGAGGCAATTCTGAATTCTTCTCCTGTCAAGAAGAAGGATCCAGGATGCCCTACTATCGATTGTTCAATAGGTAACCAAATATTCGAGAATGCCTTATGTGACCTTGGCGCAAGCGTCAGTGTTATGCCTAAGATAGTCTTCGACAAGCTCAACCATTCCCCGCTCACACCAACCTCAATGTGCCTACAACTAGCTGACCAATCAGTCCGCTATCCTTCAGGAATAGCAGAAAATATTCCGGTAAAAATCCACAACTTTTTCATCCCTATAGATTTTGTAGTACTTGATATGCAGGAAGAAAGGAAGATACCCCTTATCCTCAGACGACCATTCCTAAACACTGCAAACGCAACCATCAACGTCGAAGCTGGAGAAATCATATTCACCATCAATGGGCAAGAAGAGCGCTTCGCATTCAAGCCAAGACCCGAACAATGCCAAGCTTTGAAGTATCATGAAGAACAAGATGTAGCAACCTCTCCGACAGCGGAGACCAATCATGAAGAATAATTCAACTAGAAAAGTTCGATGTCGGTGGACTTAAAACCCCGAACCTTCGCCGGGAGGTAACTCGGTATTTATCAGCAATTTAAATTCTCGCATTGAATATTATACTATTATTAAAGAAAAATAAAAATAAGCATGTCATAAATAAAACCTAAGCCCCATGTGATTACTACTAACGGAGCGTAGAACCCCCGTCAGTGAAATTTACTGTGGTGGCAGAAAATTATAAAAAGACCATCATTAGAGTGCTAATTTTTCATAGATTCATAAAGGTAATTTAGTTTTTTCTTCTTGTGTCAATATACAGTATAAATACGGGAGACATATGGGACCCACACACATCACCTCACATCACATCTCACCCACCAATTATTCACTTCACTCCACTCATTCAAATTATCACACTCATATGCATGTACCTCCTCCATTCCTTCCTGCCACCGAAAGCATCACCTAGGTACTAGCATTTGGATCATTCACAGGCATATTTTGACACTAGCAAAGAGTGGACACCAGCAGGCAGCAGGTGGGGCCGGCCGGCCCCACCATCACGCCGGCCAGCGCCCCATCTCCTCCTCTCTGCCTCCCATTTCTTTCACTCTCTCACTCACTCATTCCAAGTCCGGAGAGCTCTGCTCTTCATCCATTTCTGACTACGACACTACAATTTCGCAAATCCACCATTAATTAGCAAAGAAAAGAAAAGAGAGAGGAAGCAATGTGCAAGTTCACCAATAGGAATCCCTCTCTCCCTTTTCTTTGATTTGCTAATCCTAATCCTTTTCCAAGTTCTTGTGTACTTGTTTGTTCTTGTCGTGTTCTTCGTGTTCTTCATTCTAAAGGCAAGATGAGCAAGAAGCTTAGGAGTGCAGCAAGGAGCCTCGGAAGGGCACTCTCTTTTCGAAGCACCGGAAGCCAATCATCATCTCAAGTGCCTTCATTTGTCAGCTCCGGAATGGAAGTCGATCCCCCATCACCTTTCGAGTATGACAACCCGTCATCCTCTTCCCAACAGGAAGAGAGGTATGAGTTAACAAACATTAACCAAATTTCATTACCACTTAGACCTCAAACTGAAATATTCAATGTGGTTAAGCTAAAAGAATTTACACATACGCCAATGTTTGATGACACTTTGCTCCATGAAACCGGAATGGATTCTGAGTTTGAGCTCATATTTAGAAATGTTGGATGGGAAGATTCATGGCAAGTCACTGAGCAGGGTAGCAAATTACTCACTATAGAATTTATTAGCACCCTAGACTTTGATGATGATAATGTTAGATTTAGAATGTTCAATAAACCTTTCACCCTCTCATGGAAAACTCTCAGTATAGCACTAGGATTTTCAAATCAGTGTGTAGTTACTATAGCAGATGTTCTCCAAGATTTTAACAAAGATGATTTTTGGGAGAGCATCACTGCAAAGAAACCGAAAAAAAAAAACAGAAATATACCATCGAGGAAGTCCAAGCACCCCACACTAAGATTCATGCTTAAATGGCTAGCTTTCACTTTCTTTCCTAGAGAGGAATTAAACACTATAAGACAGGATGAACTATATCTATTATATATTATGATTAAAAAGAGAAAAACATCACCTGTAAAAATGATGTTAAGTTATTGGAGAACTGTTCCTTCCATGAGAAAATGCAGTATTTCTTTCACCTCCTGGATCACACGTTTAGCTACCAAGCTGGATTTGCTATCAAATGCTACACTCACTTTTATCTCTGATGCCCGTAGAACCATTGGCTATGACTTTTTCTTTCGTGCTCACATGCTGAAACGCCGAAATAATAAAATAATCATGATTTATAAAAACTGTCCAAATGAGTACGAAGCTTTGACGACAGGGGAATTAGGAATTTATTCTGTCAAGAATTTTATTTTTCCAGATAGTAGAGCTAATATTGGCAGGTGTCCGTCAGCACGCATCAACAGGGCATCAAGGACTCATTACACTGGAGCTGATCCAACACCATCTGGGCCAGCTTATTTTCATTATACTAACTTTGATAATCCAGGAGCGTCGCAAGAGCCACATCAGCCATGGTCCACCCATGCAGGATAGGGAGATCAGCCTACGTATCAGCAAGGAGAATCATCCGCAGCAACAGGGTGGGGTACATCCCCCACAGAGGAGCCAGAAAATGACTTTCAGAGAGGCCGTGCATCCTTTTCAGTGCGCGGAAATACAGACTTCACCACTGGTGGACCATATCCGTTCCATGCACCACTCGAAAACAATTATTATCGACCACCTGAACAGCATTTTGAGACTCCCATTAATGATTTCCCAGCTTTATCTATTCATATCACTAACACTGAGCAGGAACAACATGCGATGAACAACACTTTGCACCAGCACGAGCAGTGGCAACACCAGGTTGATAACAGGTTCCACCAGCAGGAACAATGGCAGCACCGTGCTGATCAGCAGTTTGAGCAATTACATCAGGGGCAATATCAGACGCAGAGCGGGTTGGAATATCTGATACAGCAGTTGGGATACCCGCCGCCACCTCCACCACAGTACTGAGTACGGTGACATCCAAGTTTGGGGAGAGCCCCGCAAGGTGAGTACCTTTCACCTTTGTATATACTCTATCAGTTATTTCGGTAGTCATGTGAGTATTTCTTTAGTTTTTAAATTATATCATTTTTATTCAGTTTAGCTGTAGGGTAAGAAGAACTTGAAGTTTTCTTTAGCTCATTCAAAAAAAATATAATAATAAATAAATAATGACAAATGAAGTAATTAATTTTTCTGCAATTACTTAGTATTTGAATTTAAAATTCTCCTGTGAATTATTTGAAGTTTATCTACCCCGATAATTTATTACGAAACCCGATATCTGTGGGTAGCATAAGACTTTTAATTAAATCAAGTAATTGAGATATGATATAAAAAGGTTTGAGCTGCTGTTTATTTCATTCTGAGTGATATCTAAACTCCAGACACTTTCAAATTTAAAAGCAATTTAATAATTTGCTCTGCTAATATGGTTTAAATAGACTATTCTGTTATGCATTCATGACTGAATCCACATGCACAAAAAGGGTTTTTGCTCTATGCATAAATTCTCTCTTAAAAGTCTAAAAAAGAGAGTGTGGGCTATAAAATTAAAAGATGCCATACCAAAGAAGTATGAGCCCAAAAGATGCCATATCAAAAGGGTATGTGCCAAAATAAAAAAAAAGAGTAAAACAAGGGGTGCAAAGACACCACTTTGAGAAAAAAAATAGGTACAAAAAGTATCGGCTTGGGAGATAGCCCACACTTGTCAGGACGACAGAAAAGAGAGAATATTGCATAAGGGTTTAAAAATATAATTTTTATCACTAGCACATTCAGTCATAATGTATAGCTTAGTAGTCCACTTTGCAATCTTATCAGTAGACTCTCATTGTTTTCAAAATAATAATATATACACACTTAAAAGGAAGAGAAAAACTCTGGAGTAATGCATGAGCAAAGAATGAAATAAATAGTGCTTGCTTGATTATTCTATTTTTCAATTACCCAAAATTTAATTAAAGTTTGAGAAGCCTCACGGTTGAAAGGAATAAGAATAAGATTGAAAGGTAGACTAATGTAATATAATCCGGAGAAGAATTTTAAATTCATTACTTAAGTACTTGTTGGAAATTATACATATTAAAACCCTGAAAATAATATTTCAAGTCTACTTTGCTAAGGGACTAGCAAAGACTTAGCTTGGGGGTATTGTTGATGGTCATTAAGTACAAATTCTATACCGTCAATAATAGAAACATAGGGGTTATTACTGACAAATTCCATGAGTTTTGGTGAATTGTCCATTTTTCAGGGAATTACTCAGAAAAGCTTAAAAGAGAGATTAGAGTGCATATTTGCTACAAAACTTAACCGCGACGGAAAACATCGCCATCTGGACCGGGAAGGATCTAGAAGACACCCGAAGCAGTGGGACCCGCAGCAGACACCAGGTGGGGCTGGCCAGCCCCACCATGGCGCCGTCCGGCCCCTGAGGCTAGGGTTTGGCCTCCCCTTCTGGAAGCTTCCTCCACCGCCTTCCACGGTGCATCTCGGCCCTTGGTTAAGTCGGTTTGATCCTGCGGCTCACGTTCATCCCACCAGGCTATAAATAAAGAGGCAGACCCCCCTTCAGAGAGAACCAATTCATTTCTCCTGCTTCATTTGTCAAGAGTAAACAGAAGTTAGGGTTTCCAGAGATTAGAAGTAGAGCTCTAGTTCTTCAAGTTCTTAGTTTAGGCGTCTTGCAAGGTTTGGGTAGAGTTGGGCGCTACGCTCGGGATTCCAGATCTGTTCGTCTGGAGATCGGTAATTTTATCTTGTATCTCATTATGACTTTGTTCTACTCTAATATATTGCTATTTATTCAGTTCTTAGTTTATTCTAGTTACATATTTGATATAGTTGAGATTGATGATGATTATTGTCGTATGACCGTAAAGCGCCTGATTCAGTACTTGAGTGAGTTAGGTGGTATGCATTATGTAAACGTGGTGTCTAGATATATTGTGTACCTACGGAGGCACCCTGATATGCCGGGACGTGTGGTAGTCCGCGCAGATGACATCTGCGTTGGTTCCTTTGTAGTCCACCCCCCGTACGTAGGACTAGCAGAGCACGGTCGTGAAGGAGGTGACCCTTGTGTCTTAAAATCCTCATGAGTTGATGCTCCTTATGATATTTTCTGAGTTGGTTATACTATAGATGAGAATGTGTAATATGGCGTAGGCTGTAGACTCTATATTTAGTAATTACATAGGTTTCCTTTACTCTAGCCGGATCGCGAGGTTGTTTTACTACTTTAGTGAGTCTCTATATTCTATCTCTGGAATACCATTTACCTCATTTACTCAGTTATCATTTATCATATTATTGACTATTTATTGCTAAAGCATTAGTGTAGTTGGCTATGATAGGTTTGCACATTTATATTCTTCTTAGTCCTTATAAATTATTTACTCCAAATGAATAGAAGTGCTGCTTTATCCTTTTGGCATAAAATAAATAAACGATACTCGGAATACTTTCCGAGTGAAATGCTACAGTAGGAGAATTATCTGTGCGCTTGCGGATATATTCTATAATATTATTATTAGAGTCAGTGCGTGTAGATTATTTTTATCCTTGGGTTTTGGCATCATGTTAGGGATGACAACTTAACGCGAAGTGATGTTAAAATTACCAACAACGAGCCGATGGTGATGATGCCGTTGGGGCCCGGCATCTTGAGGTGGAGGTAGGTGTAGTTGGGGACCGCCATGAACTTAGCGTACGCGGGACGTCCGAGGATTCCATGATAGGTTCCTCAGAAGTTGACCACGTCGAAGGTGATGACCTCCTTGCGGAAGTTCGATGGCGTCCCAAAGAAGACCGGAAGGTCGATCTGCCCGAGGGGCCAGGCGCGCTTGCCCGGCACTATGCCCTGAAAAGGAGAGCTGCAGAGCGGGAGTTGCGGGCGCTCAATCCCCAACAGGCTGAGGGTCTCGGAGTAGAGGATGTTGAGGGTGCTGCCGCCGTCCATCAACACCTTGGTGAGCCGCACGTTGCCAATGATGGGATCGACCACGAGTGGGTACCGTCCTGGGTTCGGCACGTAGAGTGGGTGTCGTCGACGCTGAAGGGGATGGCGCGGCGGACCACGGTAGGTACTGCGGAGTGGCGGGGCGCACCGAGAAGACCTCACGACGCTCGCGCTTGATCTGGCGTGGAGTGAGGTTCGCCGGCAGCCCCCCGATGACCACGAAGACGTCGTGGACCTCGGGGAATCCCTCGTCTTTGCTCTCTTCCTCCTTCCTCTTGTCCTCGGGCGGGGGAAGCTTCTGGTAGAAACGGCAGGCCAAGTCACACTCCCCCATGGTGTGCTTGATGGGGAACTTGTGGAAAGAGCAGGGCTTCTTGAGCATGTCGTCGAACGCCCTAGGCCCCCGGGGGGCCCCGAGAGGCCTTGCGGTCGGCCGCGGCGACAATGTCATCTTCGGAGTCCGCCTCCTTCTTGCCCTTCTTCCCCTTGCGCTTGTTCCTTTTGCTCTTCTTGGGGTTGCGGGATGCGTCCCCCTCGGCGTCGTCTTCCTTCCGCTTCCCTTTGTTGCTGCCGTTGCGAAAAATCACTCCCACCGCCTCCTCACCGGAGGCGAAGTTTGTCGCCACCTCAAACAGCTCGTTGGCGGTGGCTGGCATCTTCCGGCCCAGCTCATGGATGAGCTCTTTGCAGGTTGTACCATTAAGGAACGCGCTGATGATGGCGGTACCGGCCACGTTGGGCAGCTCAGTACACTTCTTCGAGAAGCGCCGGATGAAGTCCTGCAGCATCTCGTCGGGCTTCTGGCGGCAGCTGCGGAGATCCCACGAGTTCCCAGGGCGCACGTATGTGCCCTGGAAGTTCCCCACGAAAACCTTGACCAGATCGGTCCGATCGCGGATCGTGTGGGCAGGAAGATGCTCCAGCCAAGCTCGCGCCGAGTCGCCCAGGTGAAGCGGAAGGTTGCGGATGATGAGCCTGTCGTCGTCCGCACCGCCTAGCTGGCATGCTAGGTGGTAATCGTTGAGCCATACCTCAGGGTTCGTTTCTCCCGAGTACTTGGCGAGGTTGGCCGGCTGGCGGAACCGAAAAGGGAACCGGGCGTTGCGGATCTCCCGCTGAAGGCACGGGGCCCGGGGATCGGCATCGCCACGGTCCTAAATCGCTGTCGTGCTCCGCCGCCTCGCGCGGCCGGGCGGTCGCGTCTGGCCCGTCCTCCGGCTTCCCTCGCGGCGTTGTTGATGACGTTGCACGCGTTGCCGTCGTCGAAGCTGCCACGGTTGTCCTGAATGCGCTTGAGGACCGGCCTTCGTGATGGATCCTGATGGACCGAGGCTTCTCGTTCGCGGCGAGGGGGCTCCTCATCCTCTTCGTCCCTCTACGCTCGATGCTGGGAGGCCGAGCTCTCGGCCTGCTGGACAGCAGCGGTCTCGATGTAGCCCCGCATCCCGTCTCGAATCCGTCGCCCCTCCGGGGTGGATGGCTCCTGCGTCGCTCGGAGGGGAAGGGCCGCTGCCGTGACGTTCTGGCTCGCACGCTGGAAGATGGGGGATGTTCCCCTCCCTCATCGTTGACGATCCTCCGGTTGACGTCGCGGGCGCGCTGTCGGGTAACGGGGCTCGGGTTACGCGCCGTGCGGCGCTCCCGTTCGAACGCCTCTTTCTTCTGCCGTAGCAGAAGACGGTCGTGCTCGAGCTTGTCCCCAAGGTCCCGGATTTGCTCGATAGTGGGCCGCCGTGGCCCCTGAGGGGTAGCCGCTGGATCGCCAGCCCTTGGGGGGCCCATGCGCGACGGAGACTGCTGCTCTTGGCCCGTGGGCCGGGACGCCGTCCTGGGGTCTGGCGCTTGCGCTGCCGGAGCCGGCCTTGCGGAGTGCCCGGGGTCGCGGTCCTGGTCGCCGTCACAGTTGTCGTCGCCGCCGTCGCCGAGGTTGCCGATCTCCACGTGAAAGCACTCGCGGGTTGGGTCGTACATGTCGTCCGGCGAGTCCGAGTCGGGGTACCCGAAGGCGTATGCACGCACCGGCATGAGCCCACGGGGCTCCGTGGCCTCCAGGTAGCGCCGTATTGTGTGGACGTAGTGGGACCTAGAGTAGTCTACTCTTGCCCACCTAGTCCGGTGCTTTTCGAGGTCGGGGTAGGACACGGCCAGATCAGACGTGTCCAAATCCTGGTTGAAGCGCAGCTGGTGGCCGGGAAGCTCACCATAGGCCCCCAGGCTGGTGGAGACCAACGACGCGTACGTGGAGGCGGCGTTGGTGAGGCCGAACGGCGGTGGTGGTGGAGCTGGTCGCGAGGCGTTAGGGCGGCCTCCGCCGCATAAATGCAACGCGGCCAGATCCTCTTCCAGGTCCCTGGCGGCGCGACGCGCCAACCGAGTATGGTGGGCGTGTGCGCTACAGCGCCTCCTGTGCCGGGCCCTTGACGGGGCCGCGGGGGCCTCGTCGGGAGACTCCTGGTCCCTGGACGGAAGGAGCTCCTTGTCGTACTGGGTGCCCAGCGACACGAACTCGAGATCCTCGAACCGGATCATGGTGCCCAGCTCCAGTGGCTATGCTGGAGGAAAGTTGGAGCCGGAACGCCCCGAGACATCTCGTTGCGGTTGTTGGCCATTCCGGAGTTTTGGCGGGAAGAGGAGCGAAAACACGCACAGATCCCCTACCTGGCGCGCCAACTGTCGGTGCTAAAACTGGCGGTCCTAGCACCAACGAGTAAATTTGTGGTGCGTGTTCCCAACCCCGAAAGGTGTGCAGGAGGGACACAAGGGAGGCTTGTATTATCCTGCACCTGAGTGCTTGTAGGTAGGGTGTACAAGCGAGTGGAGAGAGGGAGCTGGTCCCAAGTCTCGTGTGTGATTGAGGCGAGTGCCAATATCGTGCTCATGTACAAGTGCTCAAGGTTGCTTGTGTGAGTCCGCCCAAGAAGGGGCCCGGTCCTCCCCTTTTATAGCCGCAAGGGGAGGGGAGGGTTTACAAAGAGTGTCCGTGTACATGGAAGAGGCCGTGTGTGCTTCTCCTCCCTGATCTGAGGCCACAGAGCCCGCCGCCTTTCTTATGTCGAGGTCCCGGAGTGGGCACCGACACTGTAGAGCCTGGTCGCTGCCGTGAGTAGTCACGTCCTCTTATCCTGACGACGGAGAGGACGGCTGTCCCTATAGAAGTTGATGGAGAGGCCAGGGGAGGCGTATCTGACCCCCGTAGCGTGCTGTAGCTTTGACTTACTTCGGTTTCGGGGCTCGGAGGGCCTCGGAGCCTGCTGCCGTATGCGGGACGGTTGGCATAGGAGAGGGCCGTCATCGGGGCAATCGGTGCCCATCCCAGGCTCAGAAAACCCGGGAGGGACTGTTGTTTGACCAGCGTCCCAGCCGACCTGACTCCCGTATGGAGGATAACACTGGATGACGGCCCCTGTCGTGGCGGCCACCGCCTTGAAGCTTCGGTGACTTGACCTGGCAGCAAGGTTAGGCTACACAGTGTCCCACAGTGGTAGGCCTGACCTCCACTGTGGAGGATAACGTAATCATGAGCGCGGGTGAGGGTTGTGACAGGACGGCTCTTATCCCCTGCCAAGGGATAACGTTAGTCTGACGGGAACTGTGGGAAGGCGGGCGGCAGATATACATCAAATCAGAGGCCGGGTTTGACCAGGAAGTGTGGCGCACCCCGTCCGAGGCCTAGGCACGGGGGCTCTGGAGGGACGGAAAGTGGGCGCTCGTCCGAGGCATCTGCGTGGAGGGCTCGGGCGAGACGGAGCGTTAGCGCCCATCCGAGGCCTCAGCGGGGAGGGCTCGGGCGAGGCGGGAAGCTTGGCCCCCGTCCGAGGCCTCGGGCGGGGGAGGCTCGGTCGGGGCGGAACGTTAGCGCCCGTCGAGGCCCCGGGGGGAGGCTCGGACGGGTTGGTGAGCAAGTGTCTTTGGGCCTTGGCAGGCCGCGTTTTGCTACTGTGTGGCCTGGTTTTGCGTTCGTTGGGCCTGATTGTTTGGAGGGCCCTTATTTTGGTACCCGACAGTCCTCATCATGGGATAGAGAATTGGCTTCTTATGCAGACTTTCTATCATGGGCTCACCAATAGCATCCGTAACAACATTGATGCTGCTGCTGGAGGTGCATTCATATCATTGACCATACCACAAGCTACTGCTCTTATGGAGAAGATGGCCTCCAATCAAGATTGGAGTGAAGAGCGCCAAACTACTGGCAAGAGGAGTGGAGGAATGCACCAGCTCAAGGAGGTAGACATGCTGTCTGCCAAGATAGATCTGCTCATAAAGAAGCTGGAAGATAAGGCCTGCCTAAAACAAGACGTCATGCGCATTAATGATTCATGCATGACTTGTGAAGTGTGTGCCAATATGGGACACTCAGGCAACAGCTGCCCTGAGACCCGTGAGGATGTGAGCTTCATCAACAACAATAACAACTATCATCATCAAAATCAAGGATGGAATCAGCAAAGGCCGAACTACCAAGGTAATTTTCCAGGTAACTTTAAGGCACTAATTACAATAGCTATGCTCAATTGCCTTTGAGAGAAGTGATCTCCAACCAAAATAAAATTATGTAGACTTTATCTAGGAAGGTAGCATCCAATAATAAAATGCTACAGAATATAAACACTAAAATAGATAGCTTTACCTCTGCTGTTAAGAACCAGCTTAGCTTCAATAAAATAATAGAACAACAACTAGCTCAGCTGGCGGCCGCTGTTCCACCGACCAACGAAGGTAAGATTCTAGGGCAACCTCTAGAGCCCGACACCGCGAATCTTGTTGATGTGTATGCAGGTTACTACATTGAAACATCATCAGGATGGAAGGATGAGTCTATGCCACCCAAGAGAGGAGATCCAAGGAGACCTGTGATCCCCATCTCTATTTGGCAGCATGACTTCCCTGAAGTTGTCTGCAATCTAGGCGCCAGTGTCAACATCATTTCTAAGGTAATCTTTGACCAAGTCTTTCTATGGGCATCTTTATTGTACACGAATATGTATTTGCAGCTCGCAGACTAGACGGTTAAGCACCCTAAAGGAATCTTAGATGACGTGTGCATACGAATCAGGAGATCATATGTCCCTATAGATTTTATAGTCCTGGATACCGACAAAGATCCTAAGAGTCTAATTATTCTTGGTCGACCATTCCTGAGTACTGCAAAGGCTGTCACCTACATGCACAGTGCTAAGATTTGTTTCACCATCAAGGGCAATAAAGAGAAGTTCAATTTCAAGAACAAGACCCTTGAAGCTCCTGTAGATCCAAGAGGAGCTTACTTCCTAGTAAAGCCAACAAACGAAGAAGCCAAGAAGAAGAATTCAAATGGGAAGAGAAAGAACAAAAATGGGAGGCAAGCGAGAAAGCAAGTCCAAGCAGTCAAGGCTGTTGAGTACGAGCATGACCCCCTCTTAGCTTCACCACTCCTAACTAAGAGAGAGGATCCGGGCATGCCAACCATTGATTGCACTATTGGACAGTGCTCCTTCTACAACGCTTTATGCGACACTGGATCAGCTGTCAACATCATGTCCAAAAAGGTATATGACTTATTATTTGATACACCTCTATACCCTACCTATATGCAGCTGCAGCTGGCCGACAACACAACGAGATTCCTTGGGAGGCCGTTCCTCAGCACCACCAACGCCATCATCTATAATGGATCGGGCCAAGTCCACTTCTAATTCCTAGGAGAAAAGGTACGCTGTCATTTCAAGGATTATAACTCTCTTGGATTAGTAGCTTTCACCCTGTCCAAGAGGAGACGTCAGCGCCAGAGGAATCGCTCTCAAAAGAGCAATGTTGAGGAGGAGGCAAGCAAAGAAGGATCTACTACGCCAAAGGAAACATCCCCAACCTACAAAGGTATGGAAAGAGAAAGTAACCTCCATAACTGTGTCATTATCACCAGGAGGTCCAGCATCAGGGTCTCCATCCTCAGGATCTGATGAAGCACCCCAGGAGTGACGACGACGAGAAGTCTTGTCCGGAGGACTAAACTCCGAACCCTTATCATGAGGTAACAATGGTATTTGTCTATTTTAATTTCTTGCACTTTTAAATTCATACTTAGCTTTTATCATTCATATAGAAAATCACAAAAACATTTGAAAAACCTCAAAGCCCCATGTGACATACCTGCAGTGCAAGCTAAAGGAATGTTCTCTGTGATGGCCTAAAAATAAAATAAAAATTAGCATGCATATTTCCTTTCTGTTCAATAAATAGAAAATCCAAAAATAATCAATGAGCATCTTGCTGCACTGTATGCACTGTAACAACCTTTGAAAACCTCTCACAATAACCAGTTCATAAAACGGCTAACCACTAACCGCTTTTCCTAATCCATTCCACGAGTTTTGGTGTTTTTGTGAGATGTTTGCTGCAGGATGACTCTAAGAGCTAGTCCACCTAGGAATCATCATCTTCATCACTCGAAGTACACCTTTCCTATACACAGCTAATCACTGTGTGAAGGAAGCAACTTCTTGTTGGATGAGATGAAGGTTCCCGGCTACACCAGCTCTTGCAAGCATGAGCTCCATCGAGAGGACTTCTCAGCTTCAATGCTCAACCATGACAACAACCAGCTTGGGGAAAGGCATCCCCTAGGTACTGAGGTAAGTGTACCTACGTGATTATCATCAGTCATAAAAACAAAAAATACCAAAAATATGTGAGCACATGAAGGTTCACCATAGTATCATAAGAAAACTTAAAAATACCAAAAATATATGGGCACATGAAGGTCCATACTTTTTAGAGTCCTTAGAGTCTTATATAGTATGAGTCTTTAAAAATGAAAAAACAACTAAAAATGTTTGTCTGTTTAGAGTCAATAAAAAGGAAGCTCTTGAGATGATTTGAATTGATGATAAGATGCTCTATTACAACACCTCTGAAATACCTAGAGTCTAGACAAAAGTTTTCTCAAGTTTTAGCTCCAACTGTTTTAACATGAGAATTTGCTCTGAGCTTGAAACTTGTGGGTTGCATATGCCTGAACTAAGTCTAGGTACCTGATTGATAAGATTGAGAAAATCTAAGCTGCTATTTATCTTGTTCTAAGTGACACTAGAGTTCTGGAGATTTATCTTTTGAAAAATGCAAAAACATGACGAGTTCCTATATGACAAAGCTTATATTCCCACCAGAGCCAAAAATGATGAGATAGGCTAGATAAACTTCCCATATATGTTGCTTGTCATGCATTGAGTTTTGTCAACCTTTGTGACCCTGGTGAGAAATTTGTCATGCTCTTGAATCAAGATCCACCTCCATATGCACTACTCTATACTGGAGTAGGCGCAACAACATGCCATTTCACCTACATCTATTCTAAAAATGTTTTTCTCCTACACTGGGAGAGAACACCAAACATATTCCCATTAGGATAGCCACCCAATAAATGCTCCAAGTTCCTGCTGTTATCTCTTCAAATCCATCAATGCCAAAAGGAGTGCTATGAGCTATGCAAAAAGATATTTAAAAAAAAGAAGAGAAAGAGAGAGGGAGAAGAAAAGAAAAATAGACAAGTGTCCAAGTGCTAAACAATGGGTACTTAGATGCCCGACTCCCTGAGAAAAAGAGAAAAAGATAGCTCATAACCTCTGGCCAGTTTTCAAAGTTCAAAAGGAGAGATAGGCATCTAAGGAGCTGAGTAGAATTAGGTTCCACCATATATTCACCATATATCCACCATACCCATCCACCTATACATCTTGATTCGACTGCATGACTTATTTCTCTGTGGATTTATTGTTTGACTTTACAACATATGCATTGCAAGTTTGCTCTTTTAGTTTTCTCCTTACCTATAAGCTCCACATAAGCTTTAGTTATAGGATGAAAAGAAAGGCAACCATCATCACTACCTTGGTGAGAATCCACAAATACCACATATATTGAGAGACCTGAGAGTGTCTTACATGGGAAGCTCTGAGTTTTACTTGAAAACCTCTAAAAACTCCAGGATAATAGTTGATCGAAGAACTTGAGACATAGTGCTTAGATGGGATCTTTCTGTCTGTCAAGTACTCAAGCCCCAAGGAAGAGCTAATAAGCCCCACAATCAAAGGTAATATGGGTAAGTTTGAAAGTCAGCTCAGTTATTGCATAACTTGGAGGAGAATTTCTATCTGACTACAGGTATACTTCTAGGGAGTTGCTCCGAGATGTCTACAATGCTTAAACATATACATCTTACAATAGCTTTTTCTGAGTTTTTTTGCTAAGAGACTAGCAAAGGTTAAGCTTGGGGGAGTTGTTGACGGTCGTTATTGTATGAATTCAACCGTCAACTAGCCATGAAAAGGATGCAATTGTGATCACCAAAGTAGATATAGGGTTTACACTGACAGGATTCCATGAGTTTTGGTGTTTCACTATTTCTGCAGGTGTAAACTGGAAAAGACGCAATCATCGGAGCTTATCGGAACATAGAACGGGAAATCGGACTCCGTGGCAACGCAGGAAGTTCCAGAAGAGCCTAGAAGACACCACGCCGAAGCGGAGGGCGAGAGGCCACCAGGCCAGACCGACCGGTCTGGGCCTGGACTAGCCGGTCTGGCCTAGGGCCCGCTGGCGGTCCGCTTCGCCCAGTTTGCTCCACTGCCTTTGAGGATCGATCTCAGCCGTCCGCCAAGGTCGGTTTCATCTGATGGCTCACGATCATCGTCCAGGGCTATAAAAGGAGGGTAGGACCCTCCAAGGGAGGCACATTCATTCATTCCTCATTTGAAGTCCGATCATCAGCCAGAAACCCTAATCATAGCTCCTTAGCTAGGGTCTAGATAGCTAGTTAAAACTAGAGGGAGGCAAGCGAAGGCTTGGATTCCGGAGCCATCAAGAGCTTGGATTTGGTATAGTTCTTACCTCCTCTCACCTTTGTTCTCTATCATTGTATAGTTATATGATTGCTAAAATTGAATTGGTGAATACTTATATGCTTATATTCATAGTTATATTGTTCTTTGTCTATTGTGGTTATATGCTTAGTATAGCTAGATTGACATTTTACTTATTCATAGGTTCATATAGCGCTCATCTAATTGATCGTTGGGTGAGTGGTGAATATTGTGTAAGCTTGGTGCTTATACGTTGTTTATCTGCGAATGCACCCTATAGGGCAGGTTTGGTAGATCACGGGTGTGACAATCCTGTTGAGTCCTATGTAGTCCAAACCCTGTTTATAGGCACAGTAGGGCTTTTGTACGAAGGAAGGGTGTGTTATGTTCTCAAACTTCCCTAGTATGTCCACTATAAATAGATGTAATGCTAACCTTAGCGATGATTACAGGTGTAATTGCACTAACCATGATATGCATTGACATGTAGCTAGGAATAACACAGGAATATCTCTTGATGTTCTCCTAGTAACCCTAATGATATAGCTAGGAGTTTCTATCTATTTATGCTGATGATTTATACTTATATTTATCATTTATCTTAAGACTTACCCCTACATTGAGTAGCGAGGACATGGTTATGCCTATCCATTACACTCTAGGTTATCACGCTACCTTACACATATGCCACGTAGACCTTCCTTTGAGAAAATATAAATGACAACCTGGTAATACTTCAGGTAAAATGCTACAATGGTATTTGATCTGTGCACTTGCGGATACTATTTCTATATTCTAAATGGTGGCATGATTTAATATCACACCTCTTGCTGTTATGGCTGGGGATGACAACTTGGCGTTCTAGTAACAATGCTATGCCCACAAGCATTTTTAGTGCCATTGCTAGAGATGACATTAAGAGGTTTCAACACTTGGGGGAGATGTTGACGGTCATTAATATAGGAATTCAACCGTCAACTAGCCATGGAAAAGGATGCAATTGCAATCACCAAAGTAGATATATGGTTTGCACTGATAGAATTCGACGAGTTTTGGTGTTTCACTGCTTCTGCATGTGTAAACGGGAAAAGACGCAATCCCAGGAGTTTATCAGAACATAGAACGGGAAATTAGGCGCCACAGCAATGCAGGAAGGATCTAGAAGAGACCAAAAGATACCATGCCAAAGCGGAGGCCGGAGGACACCAGGCCAGACCGACCAAACTGGGCCTGGACCGATCGGTCTGGGCATGGGCCCATTCGGGGCCCGCTTTGCCCAAGTTGCTCCACTGCCTTAAGGTTTCAATCTCAGCCGCACGTCAAGGTCGGTTTGATCCGATGGCTTACGATCATCGCCTAGGGCTATAAAAGAAGGGCAGGACCCCCACAGGAGGGAGGCACATTCATTCATTCTCATTTGAAGTCCAATCATCAGCTAGAAATCCTAATCAAAGCTCTTTAGCTAGGGCCTAGATAGGTAGTTAGAACTAGAGGGAGGCAAGCGAAGGCTTGGATTCTAGAGCCATCAAGAGCTTGGATTTGGTATAGTTCTTACCTCCTCTCACCTTTGTTCTCTTTCATTGTATAGATTATATGATTGCTACAATTAAATTGATGAATACTTATATGCTTATATTCATAGTTATTATGTTCTTTGTCTATTGTGGTTATATGCTTAGTATAGCTAGATTGACATTATACTTATTCATAGGTTCGTATAGCGCTTATCTAATTGATCGTTAGGTGAGTGGTCAATATTCTGTAAGCGTGGTGCTTATACGTTGTTTACCTGCGAGTGCACCCTATAGGTCGGGATTGGTAGATCGCGGGTGTGACAATCCTGTTGAGTTCTATGTAGTCTAACCCCCGTTTATGGACATAATAGGACTTGTATACGAAGGAAGGGCGTGCTATATTCTCAAACGTCCCTAGTATGTCCACTATGAGTAGTTATAATGCTAACCTTAGCGATGACTACTAAGTGTAATTGCATAAACCATAGTATGCATTGACATGTAGCTAGAAATAACATAGAAAAATCTCTTGATGTTCTGCCTAGTAATCCTAATGATATAGCTAGGAGTCTCTATCTATTTATGCTGATGATTTATACTTATCTTTATCATTTATCTTGTGACTTACCCCTGCATTGAGTAGCGAGGACATGGTTATGCCTATCCATTATACTCTAGTATCCAGCTATTCTACACGTAAACCCTGTAGACCTTCCCTTGGAAAAAATATAAATGACAACCTAGTAATACTCTGGATAAAATGCTACAATGTTATTTGATCTGTGCGCTTGCGAATACTATTTCTATATTCTAAATGGTGGCATGATTTAATACCACACTCCTAATGTCATAACTGGGGATGACAACTTGGCGCTTTAGTGGCGATGCTATGATATGCTCACCTGCATTTCTAGCACCATTGTTGGAGAGTAGATTTTACATCTATTTTTATAGTGACGTTAAGGAGTGCCAACAGTTATGTCCCTACAAGCAATTCTAGCTCTCACAGTCATGCCTAAATCTAGTTCTTTCATCAATTTCTAGAACTTTGCCAACTAAGCCACCCACTTTGGCCACTGTCCTGATAGATCTCTGATCAATTGGAATGTCCCAAATTTTGAACCAGGCCTGTTGCAGTTCTCCCTTAGCACCAGTATTGCTAGAGTAGCCATAATCTTCATCTGAGCTTTAGCACTTCTCATATTAAGAGCTAGAAAGTAGCTCTAGTCTTTGAGAGCAACTTTGGATTGGGGAATCTCATGGTATATTTGTTCTCTGCAATAGGTCTACCTGTCCATCTCCAAGATTTAGATCTATTCACATTCATGAACTCTCTCTCAATATCCTTCCCAGTGGCATGACCAGACTCAATAGATATGAAAGCAGTGCAATCCTTCTGTTTAGAGCTCCTAGGATCAGCATCCTCTTCAATTTAAAAGAAACTCTGCTCCTCAACTTGAGTGGCATAGAGCTTAGGACCCGTGCTACGTGGAATACACTTTTGATAGTCATAAGCTATATGGTTATTCATGCCAAAAATTTCACAAAACAAATGTCTGCAGTCCTTAGTCAGATGATTATAGAGCCCACACATGTCACAAGCTATCTTGGGTTGAACAACATGAGAATCAGAGTGGGTGGGAGCCTTGTTACCTTGGGAAGACTCTGGTTCCTCTTTGCCACTCCGGTTCTCCCACTGCCCTTCCTTTTTATCTTGTTGATCTTGCTTTTTCTCCCACTTGTCATTTTCTATGGGTTGCTCTTTCTTCTTCTCCCATTTATCGGCACCAGATTCTCGATCTCGGTCATGCATCCGTTGCTCCCTAGCTCTATTGGACAGCTTGGTGAAGCGCCCCTAGATGAGGTTGCGGCCAGAGTTGTGACCTCTCCCTCTGCCCTAGCCACCAGCTCTGAAGGAGTCATGTCCATCGCTGCCATGACCGCCCCTAAATCCACCCCTACGCACGCCGCCGTGATTCATCCCGCCTCTCCCTTGGACCGTGCGAGCTAGCTCGGCTCTCACCATGGCCGCAAAGGATCTCTGCAATGAATAGCGCCACAGATGGCCAACAAGCTTGTCACAGAATCACCATGAAACTGATGAGGTAGGATTATGGGATTGGGAATGAGATCCAGCAGCCTAATGCAGGGAGGAAGGGTACGTGGCAGATAGGGTAAGGTGAATCCCGTTAACCTTCCCTTGTGATTGCGCTGCGTGTCTCCCTAGCCGGCCCACCCTAGGAATCCTAGGACAATGTGCCACCAAAGGTGACCAGAACCACTGTCTCTGAGTGGTTGGCTCCACACTCCCCTTCAATTGAAACACTAGAGTTTTTCCCGCCATCGCTAGCGACTTCTTCGGTGAAGGCAAACCGCCAAACTCCGCACATCACAATTCAATAGGTATTTCCTTGATCTTCATCACTGACATTGCAATTTCCTCGAATGGGAAGAAATCATCTGTCACTGTATGCTTGAAATTCCTTCTAGAAACATCAATTGGGGCACCAAATCCCCTCGCCTTCTATCGTCTCCGGCAACTCTGTGACAGAGAGGGGAAACTTTCCCTATCCTGTAACCATGGCTCTCCACCTCTAGTAGAAACCTTAGGGCCCACACACGAGTTCAGTGGGGGGCCATTGAGCTGTCCCGACGATGAATCAACCGGTGGAGGGTCGTTAGAGAATCTCAAAGATGAACTGACAACACGACGCTCGATGCTCAGAGGAACATTCTCCTTACGCTAGGCATCACTGTGAGCCAGCAAGGACGCAAGATCAGCAGCCTTAAGGGTGGAATCACCCCGCAGCCCTCACTCACTGACACCCACATAGGGCGCACCCAGCCTGGCTCTGGCGGCAGCGATGTTGGTGTGGTCCGCAAGGGCGGCGCTTATCTCATGTGGCTCAGGGAGGACCAACCTTATTCATCCGACCTCATATTGTGGTGCATGGCGGTTTGGGGGTTCTAGTCTATGGTTTACCTACGGCACAGTCCATCGAGGTCTTGTAGCAGCGTGGATGGACCATATCGTTGTCTTAGTGCTGAACCTGGCATTGTCCGGATGTTGTCCTCTGGCACCCCTCGTGTCAGATGCTATCCCTTGGACCAGCCTACTCTAGGTCCGCCATCTAGAGGCTTCTTGGTAGTGAAGGAAATTGGCTTGAGTGGTCGATGGGTGGACCCGGTGAAAGGTCCTAAATGGCTAGAGGGGGTGAATAGCCTATAAAAATTCCTCGCAAAGCACTAAACAAACCGGTTAGTACACTAAATGGCGAAGTAAGTGTTGCGCTAGCCTAGTGAGGGGTTGCAAGCCAACCTATCCAATTCTAGCAATCCTAATACACTAGAGCAACCTAATATGCTACAAGATACACTAGTGCACAAAGGTAATCGCAAGGAAGGGAACCGAGAAGTGCAAACCGTGCCTTCGGGATGATGACCAATCACCGTCTTGTCAATACAATGAAACCCAAAGAGATGATCCAATAGAGAAATCCAAGTTGATCTCGAAGGATCAAACCACAGAAGAACTCCAAGGGACACAAGATTTTTATCCCGAGGTTCACGTGCTTGCCGGCACGCTATTCCCCGTTGTGTCGACCACACACTCGGAAGTTCGGTGGCTAATCGGCGTCACAAGCCAAGCCCTCTCCGGACGCCACAAGAACTCACACAAAGTGAGGGTAACTCAATGAAACGAGATTCTACTAAGGATTCCTTTCACGATCTCCCGCGGGGTGGGATCAACACCCCTCACAATCACCTCCGGAGTGGCCAAGAACAACCTTCAATCTTGCTCAACTCCGGCTCGCTGCTCCAACCATCTAGGTGACGGCAATCACCAAGAGTAATAAGCTCAATCGCAGTAAGAATGCTCACTAGTGCCACTAGATGCTCAATCACAAGGCAAATGCACTAGAAGCTCTCCTAATCACTCGCTAGATCAATGAAGAGGCATGCAAGGTGAGGGAGATGGTTTTCTTAGCTCTAGAGGATATCAAGTATGTCAAAGTGCCAAGCAGGACTCCCTAGAGCCGGCCAATTCACTTATATAGACGCCCACCAAAGCACCCAACCGTTACACTCAAATCAGCCTGTGTCACAAGACCGACCGGGGCCGCGCGAAACACAGCGGCCGGGCGGCGTGTCCGGTCAGCGTCGATCCAACATAAACGGCCCTCGTGCGCTGACATTTGAATGTAGCCGGCTACCATGCTCGTATTTGTCAGTCACTCGACCGGACGCGTCCGATGCCCCGACCGGACGCCAGCACAGTGGAGTCTGGTCACCCACCAGACAGCAACCAGAGAGGTCCAAACTCGACCGGACGCGTCCCCTGCCTCTGACCGGACGCGCCCAGCGTCCGGTGCACACACTGCTGCACACGGCTGCACCGAAACCCTGGCACCGGACGGTCCCGTGGCCAGAGTCCGGTCACCCGGGAAAACGCGCCGGACGCCACCAACTGACCAGACGCGTCCGGTCCCTACCAGGATAGCGTCCGGTCACCTCTGGGTGACTCCTCTTCGTCCGAAAACACCCGAGTCCCGCCTCGCAATCTCGGCGGGAGGGATTCACACCCAAACCTTATCAACTCCTGCCCTCATGTGCCAACACAAAAGTGTCTCTCCACTTGTGTACATGTGTTAGTATTTTCAAATGAATTTTGCAAGAGATTGTTAGCTCACGAGGTCCCTAATGCATATGCAAAATCATTGCTCACCTAGTGGCACTTAGATAACCGATATTGCACGACATCGCCCCTCTTAATAGTACGGTTATCAATCCTAAATCCGGCCATCAACTTCTCTGCTCACCTATGGCCAGCAAAATAGAAATGCCCTACCATATACCTTTGCCTCTAGCATTCCATCTTGCTCCTCATCTTCCTTCATCTCCAAGGGTGGCACTTGATGATCTTTGATCACTTCCATCAACTTGATCACCAGTCCACCACTTGGCTTGGACCTTCTCTTTCTCTAATGCTACACACTTAGCTATAGGGTTAGTCCTAGGTTTCATCAATTAGCCAAAACCAAACTAGGCCTTTCAATCTCCCCCTTTTTGGTAATTAATGACAACCTCCATAAAGATAAGAGTTAAATTTAATCTTGACTTTACACCACTTGTCCAAGCAATTTGTGCTTTGAAAAGAATTGTACAAGTCATGTAAAATCTATTTGGTAGCTATGGCTCCCTCTACATGTGTGCTAAGAGTTTGGATTTAGAAGTTTTTACACACATGATGGATAAATCGGTTTTGGGAGAGTCATTTCTACCAAATTGATGCTAAGGTGTATAGAATAGACCTTTGAAGCGTGATACCATCGGAGTGCACATCATGAACCATCCTTAGCACCAAATCTAGCTAAAAAGCATCAAATAGCTAGAAACCCCGTGAAATCAATATTAAAAGCATAGTTTCCAGATACCACTTAAGGCACTAAGAAAAATGCTACTTCTAGCTAGAACCTATGCATGCTAGTAAGCAATCCATCAATGAAGTTCTATACTAGTAAGCACCACACAAGCAAGAGGGGTATCACTTATGAGATAAATAAATTCTAACTGCAATGCAAGCAATCATATGAATATGCACATTCAAATGTAATCAATTATGTTCATGAGCTTGCTCCCCCTACTTGTGTGCTTCAAAATTTTGATACCTTTTCATTCTTCAATCTTCATCTACTCCCCCCTTGATGCATGCTATCTTTGTATTCTCTCCCCCTTTGTCATCAATAACCACAAAGGTATATGATCATGCTTGGTGTAGACTTGAAATCATGGAGGGAGCTTAGAGTAGAGAGATGATCACTTAAAGTTGAGGATCACTTGTTTCCATAAACTTCCTTCTCTTGTGGTTCAAACTAGTAAACTTGCATAAGTAATCTAGCTCGGTTTAAACCAATGACAAGCTTCTTTACATATTTTTCAATGGTTATCTTGTCAATGTTGAACTAGATCCTTTTTTCCTCATTTAACTAGATCAAACACTAGGTTCACATTCTCATGAATAAGTCATATTTAGCCACTAGAGCATACAAGACATAGAAGCAATAGTGGCATAATATGTACTCAAAATTACTTTGTTTTCATGAATAAGCCTAATAAGCAAGGGATATCACTAGAAGGAATGTCTATATGCTCTAATCAAGTCCTTATTAAATATGAATGCATCATGCCAAACAATTTCACCTTTGCAATAGTCGAAGGAGAGGCATGTCATATAGTTGGGGGTGCATTCATCTTATGTTGGAGAAGTCAAGAATGTTCAATTCATTTCTCAATGTGCAAAATCTCTTCTCATCAAGTGGCTTGGTAAAGATATCGGCAAGTTGATCATTGGTGCCAACACTCTCAATAGAAATATCCCCCTTTGCTTGGTGATCTCTAATGAAGTGATGTCTTATGTCAATGTGCTTTGTCCTTGAATGTTGAACCGGATTGGTGGTAATCTTCACGGCACTTTCATTGTCACATAGTAATGGCACTTGTCCAAATTTGATTCTAAAATCCTTCAATGTGGCCTTCATCTATAGTAACTGAGCACAACAACTCCCCGCACTAATGTATTCGGCTTCGGCGGTAGAGAGTGCAACACTATTTTGGTTCTTGGATGACCATGAGACAAGTGACCTTCCTAGTAGTTGGCATGTACCACTAGTGCTCTTTCTATCCACCTTGCATCCCGCATAGTCGGAGTTCAAATATCCAATCAACTCAAAGTTTGACCCCTTGGGATACCACAATCTAATATTTGGTGTGTGCTTAAGATATCTCAATTTTCTCTTGGTTGCTTTCAAACGACTTTCTCTTGGTGAAGCTTGAAACCTTGCACACATGCACACACTAAATATGACATCCGACCTAGAAGCGGTCACATAGAGTAGGCTTCCAATCATGGACCGATACAACTTTTGATCTACCATGTTGCAACTTGTATCCAAGTCAAGATGACCATTTGTTCCCATTGGTGTCCTAAATGACTTGGCTTCTTCCATTCCACTCTTCTTCAACATGTCCTTGATGTACTTGCTTTGACTCACAAATGTGCCTTTCTTCAATTGCTTGATTTGTAGACCAAGGAAGCAGCTAAGCTCTCCAATCATAGACATCTCAAATTCTTTTGCCATCATTTCTCCAAACTCTTCACAAAAGTCTTGGTTGGTTGATCCAAAGATAATGTCATCCATATAGATTTGCAACACAAACAAGTTTTTGCTAATCTTCTTGGTGAAGAGAGTGTTATCAACCTTCCCCATCTTGAACCCTTTGGAGATCAAGAAATCTCTCAATCTCTCATACCATGCCCTTGGAGCTTGCTTCAAGCCATAGAGAGCCTTCTTCAACTTGTAGACATGGTTGGACTTTTTGATATCTTCAAATCTCGGGGGTTGCTCAACATACACTAGCTCATTTATGAATCCATTCAAGAAAGCACTCTTCACATCCATTTGATATAGCTTGATGTTGTGGGCACAAGCATAGGCTAATAAGATTCTAATTGCCTCTAATCTTGTAACCGATGCATAGGTTTCTCCAAAGTCAAGACCTTCAACTTGAGTGTATCCTTGTGCTACCAATCTTGCTTTATTTCTCACAACTATGCTATCTTGATCTTGCTTGTTCTAGAATACCCACTTGGTGCCAATGACATTGTAATCTTCAACATCTACCACTTGTGTTGGCCTAATGTCACCAACATCTATTTCCTTCATGGCTTGTATCAATTGAGTTCCTCTCACATCATCAAGATTTTCTCCTCGTCTTGTGAGCCTTTGGTTTCATCAAATTCTACATCATACACCTCTTTAACTATGCCATGAGTGAGATTCCAAACTCTATATGCTTTGCTTGTAGTGGAGTAACCAAGTAGAAACCCTTCATCACACTTCTTCTTAAACTTGCTCAATCGAGTGCCCTTCTTGAGAATATAGCATTTGCATCCAAATATTCTAAAGTATGAAATGTTGGGCTTTCTTCCATTCAACAATTCATATGGTGTCTTCTCCAATAGCCTATTTGAGCAATAGTTGGCGATATTAATTGCTTTGGTCCAAAATGAATCATCCACATTGTATTCACTCAACATTGATCTTGCCATGTCAATCAAGGTTCTATTTTTTCTTTCAACTATCCCATTTGATTGAGGTATGTATTTGGCTGAGAATTGATGCTTGATTCCAAAATCATCACATAGCTCTTCAATTCTTGTGTTCTTGAACTCACTGCCATTGTCACTTCTCACTTTCTTGATAGATGTCTCAAACTCATTTTGGCTTCTCTTGACAAATGTCTTGATTATGTCAAACACTTCACTTTTGTCGGCAAGAAAGAATACCCAAGTATATCTTGTGTAGTCATCCACTATCATAAATCCATATTTGTTTCCACCAATGCTCTCATACTTGGTTGGACCAAATAGATCCATGTGCAACAACTCAAGTGCTTTGCTTGTGCTCATCATGCTCTTATTGGGATGAGTGTTGCCAACTTGTTTGCCCATTTGACATGAACTACATAGCTTGTCTTTCTCAAACACCACATCCTTCAATCCTCTAATTAGATCATGCTTGATTAGCCGGTTGAGTTGCTTCATGCCAATATGTCCCAAGTCTTCTATGCCATAGCCAAACCATACTTGATTTGGAGAACAAACATATTGTCAATTGAGCTTCACTAGCATTGAAGTCCACAAGATAGAGATTCTCATATCTAAAGCCTTTGAATATCAAGTTGCTTCTATCAACACTCACTATCTCAACATCATCAACACCAAATATGCATTTGAATCCAAGATCACACAATTGAGCCACGGACAAGAGATTGAAGTTGAGAGATTCCACTAGCAACACATTGGAGATGGACATATCATTTGTAATTGCAATCTTTCCTAAGCCTTTCACCTTGCCTTTGCCATTGTCACCAAAAGTGATACTATCAACACCATTACCACATGATGAGATTGATTTGAGCATTCTAGAATCCCCGGTCATATGTTGAGTGCACCCACTATCAAGCACCCAATGTCTTCCTCCGGCTTTGTAATTGACCTACAAAAGCAAATCAATTCTTCTTAGATACCCAAACTTGCTTGGGTCCTCCAAGGTTAGTCACTAACCTTTTGGGCACCCAAATTGCCTTCTTCTTTGGGCCAACAATGGGAGCACCAATAAACTTAGCCTTTATACCATGAGCACCCTTGGTAAGCAAATAACAAAAATTAAACTTAATAGAGGATATGTTAGCATTCTTCTTGTTCTTGCAATATTGCTCTACATGCCTCACTTGCTTGCAACTAGAGCAAGAACGTCTATTGCCCTTCACAAAACTAGTCTTGTGAGTGACAAAGGCCGTCTTGCCATTCTTAGGGGTATAGCTCAATTCCTCTTTGTTAAGGGAGAACCTTTGGCTACCCAAGCACTTTAGCAAGTGGGCATCTCCACCATAGGCCTTGTCTAAGGTATGAGTGAGCTCATTCACCTCTGTCTTGAGGGTCTCATTCTCCACCATGAGTGAAGCATCACAAGTGAAACCATCACTAATAGTAGATGTGGCATTGCTTGAGCTACAAGAGGGGTTAGTGGGACCAACAACAATAGAAGTATAGAATGCTTCATCAAGAATATCACATGTTACTCCTACGTTGCATGTGTCTACAACATCCTCAATCTTAGCTTGATCAAGGAGGGAGGAGTGAGCCTTTTCAAGCTTAGCGTGAGCCTTCTCAAGCTTCTCATGGGCTTCCATTAGCCTCTCATGAGTTGCATTGAGCTCATCAAAGGATTGCTCAAGAGCTTTCTTGCTCTTGCGCAACTCTTTGCACTCCTTCCTCTTTTCCTCAATGTAAGAGTGAGCATCTTATAGCATGCTAATGAGGTCCTCCTTTGAGTACTCCTCATCATCATCACTCAAACTATCGCTCTCATCATCGGATTGTACCTTGGATGGTTTGGCCATTAAGCATGTCGATGGAGCATCAAAGAGTGAAGGCTTGTTGGAGATAGCAAGACTAGCAAGTGTCTTCTTCCTTGACTTCTTGTCATCTTCACTCTCATCATCACTATCACTTGATGCATCACTATCCCATGTGACACAATATGATTGCCCCTTCTTCTTCTTACACTCAAGCTTCTTTTTCTTCTTTTCCTTCTTGTCCTTCCTCTCTTTCTTGTCTTTCTTCTTTTTCTTGTCATCTTCATCACTATCATCATCATTATTGAATAGACAATCGGCAATGAAGTGATCTTTGCTCTTGCACCTAAAGCATCTCTTGGACTTGATTGTATCCCTTCTTTTTCTTGCACCAGAGCCCTTCTTCTTCATGAATTTACTAAACTTGCGCACTAACAGAGCAATTGCTTCATCATCCAGCTCACTTGAGCTTGTGCAAGTTTCATCATCACTTGAGCTTTTCTTCTTGCTCTTGCCCTTGCACTTGGAGGAGATGGCCTTGAATACCACGGTCTTCTTCTTCTTCTCTTCCTCTTGAGAGCCCCTTTCCCGTTCCATATAGTAGGTGTTATATGTGATCACCTCATCTAGTACTTGGTTAGGGGTCTTGGTGTCCAACCCTTCTCTTACCAACATTGTGACCAAGAACTCAAATCTCGATGGTAGGCTTCTTAGGAACTTGTGAGAGAAGTCCACATTCTCCACCTTCTCACCCAAATTCTTCAAGTCATTGACAATCACTTGGAGGCAGTGGAACATCTCCGGCACACTCCCATCATCTTGCATCTTAAAACTTGAGAGTTTGTCTTTGAGAATGTATACCTTGGCACTCTTTCACGGCTTGTGTGCCCTCATATGTTTCCTCCAACCTAGTCCACACATCATGAGCTCTCTCTAAATCCTTGATTTGCTCAAACACCTTTGCTTCCAAGGCTTAATAGAATATGTTGATTGCAATGTCATTAAAGTAGAGCTTTTCTTCTTCTCTTGCAGTTGGGTCGGTTGGATCAATCATAGCAAAGTCCTTGTCCACAATCTCCCAAACTTCCTATTCAATGATTTTAAGTATGCACACATCTTTCTCTTCCAATGATCATAACCGGTGCCATCGAAGTACGGTGGCTTCCCCACATGGTTGATATGGTTGATTTAAGCTATTTTCACACCGTAGGTTGTTAAGCCTCAATCAACGGTGACCTCGGCTCTAATACCACTTGAAAGGTCCTAAATGGCTAGAGGGGGGTGAATAGCCTATAAAAATTCCTCATAAAGCACTAAACAAACCGGTTAGTACACTAAATGACGAAGCAAGTGTTACGCTAGCCTAGTGAGGGGTTGCAAGCCAACCTATCCAATTCTAGCAATCCTAATACACTAGAGCACACACAAGCAACCTAATATGCTACAAGCTACACTAGTGCACAAAGGTAATCGCAAGGAAGGGAACCGAGAAGTGCAAACCGTGCCTTCGGAATGATGATCAATCACCATCTTGTCAATACAATGAAACCCGAAGAGATGATCCAATAGAGAAATCCAAGTTGATCTCGAAGGATCAAACCACACAAGAACTTCGAGGGACATAAGATTTTTATCCCGAGGTTCACGTGCTTGCCGGCACGCTACTCCCCGTTGTGTCGACCACACACTCGATAGTTTGGTGGCTAATCGGCATCATAAGCCAAGCCCTCACCGAGCGCCGCAAGAACTCACACAAAGTGAGGGTAACTCAATGACACGAGATTCCACTAAGGATTCCTTTCGCGATCTTCCACGGGGTGGGATCAACACCCCTCACAATCACCTCCGGAGTGGCCAAGAACAATTTTCAACCTTGCTCAACTCCGTCTCGCTGCTCCAACCATCTAGATGATGGCAATCACCAAGAGTAATAAGTTTAATCGCAGCAAGAATGCTCACTAGTGCCACTAGATGCTCAATCACAAGGCAAATGCACTAGAAGGTCTCCCAATCACTCGCTAGATCAATCAAGAGGCATGCAAAGTGAGGGAGATAGTTTTCTTAGCTCTAGAGGATGTCAAGTATGTCAAAGTGCCAAGCAAGACTCTCTAGAGCTAGCCAATTCACTTATATAGGCGCCCACTAAAGCACCCAACCGTTACACTCAAATCAGCCTGTCTGCGCACTGACCGGACGCGCGAAACACACTGACCGGACGCGTCCGGTCCAGCGTCCGGTCCAACATAAACGGCCCTCGTGCGCTGACATATGAATGTAGCTGTTGGTATTTCTAACGTCATTACTAATTAACGAGATTAGAAACACATGGTATGAAATTAACTTGTCATTAACAACTAGCCACTTATCTCTCACCCAGATCCCTAAGCATGAACTAGCTTGTCATCCCTAATTGTATATGCTAAGGATAAATATAGGTTTATATATATATGTATCAATCAATATGACTATGCAGAAATATCGATATAAACTAAGAACGGTTCTGCAAGCGGACAGATAATTATATCATTGTAGCATTTTACCTAGGAAGTTCTTTTAGGTTGTTGATTTATATTTATACCACTGGGAAGGTCTACGTAGGACTTATATCTATAACTTACACTATTAATGTCAACTTATACTATTAATATGAAAAGTAAACCATAACTAGAATCCTACTCATAACAGGGATAAGTCACGTGATAAAAGATATATGATAGATAATGACCAGTCATCATAAATAGATAAACATCAGAGCTCTTCTAGTCATAGTAATAGCTAGCCAATGGATAAACTCAGGAATAAATACTAAGGTAATTCAATAACTACATCAATGGATACTTTAATTAGTGCAATTACATCTAGCAATCATTGTTAAGTTAATCCTACATCATGATCACATGTAAAGAGGCATCAACTAGGAAGGATGTGAAACAGAGTCATCATCCAACTTCGCGACCGTGCCCATGCTAGTCCTACGCACGGAGGGTGGACTACAGAGGAACCAACGCAATTTGTCACCTACGCGGACTACCACACGCCCCCGGCACATCAGGGTGCACTCGCAGATAAGCAAGATATCTAAACACCACGTCTACATACTGCTAATCATTCACCCACGATATCTCTGGATGAACACTATACGAGCAATTACATAAATTCAATAGGATCAAACTAACTATGCTAAACATATAATCAAAGCAGACAATGACTATTACAATTAAGAACATATATAAGATTAAGAACAATGTTTTCCAAATTATAATGTTGAATACAATAAGGGAAAAGAACTAGAACTATACTGAACTCTGCACTCCAGACAGACGCCGGGGGCTCCAGATCCCGCTGAAGAACTAGAACTCTTCTACTTCTAATCTAACTAGGCTAACGCTATGAACTAGAGAGGCTCTGATGAACTAGAGAAGGCTCTTGATGGCTTGATCTCCAAAATGACTTGATGCCTCCAGGGAGGGGGGTCTGCCCCTTTATTTATAGCCCGGTGGAATGAACATGCGCCGCAGGATCAAACCGACTTAACCAAGGGCCGAGATGACTCCTCATAGGCGGTGGAAGAAGCTTCCAGAAGGAGGGGCCGAAACCTTAACTTGGGGCGCCGGCCGGCGCAGGGGTGGGGCCGGTCGGCCCCACCTGGCGGCGTCTACGGGTCCCGTTGCTTCCAGTGTCTTCTAGATCCTTCCCACATCTCGATGGTTATCTTTCCCATGGCGGATAAGTTTCGTGATTATTATGCACTCTAATCCCTCTTTTAAGCTTTTTTGGAATAGTCCCTAGAAAATATAGAATATGCAAAACTCGTGGAAATTGTCAGTTAAAACCCTAGATTAGTGTGTATTCGAGTATCCTTTTATGTCTAAAGTTCTACTGAAGGTTGACGTTATCCACCGTCAACAACTCCCCTAAGCTTACCTTTTGCCAGTCCCTTGGCAAACAAACTAAGCCTAATTACTAATATATTTGGATCAGGAGTTGCTACAATGCTTTCATTCCTCAAAGGTACACAAGCTTTCAAACCGAGATTCTCCTCCGGATTAGACAGTAACTGCTCTAACCTTCCAACTTACCCATTCTACCTTTAACCATAGGGCTTTATAGCTTTTGCATAAGTCTTGAGCAATCGAAAGATAGAACAATCAAGTCAAACACTGTCTCAGATTCTTCACAGTACCAATATTCTGGAGTTTTGTAAGTTTTCAAAATAAAACTCAGAACTTAACTGTATGACACCCTCAAGTCTCTTATTATATGTGGTATTTATGGATCTCACTTGAGGCATTCATGTTGTCATGTCCTCCTACAACTAATGATTATAGTGGAGCTTATAGGAGTGGCAATAACAAGGATAGGCATACTTGCAATACACATGTTATAAAGTCAAACAATGGATCCACAGAGAATCGAGGCATACAATCAAACCAAAATATGCATGTGTATGGAATATGGTGGATAGATGTATATATGGTATTTTGTGGCTAATTCTAATTCTACTTTTATTCTTTGAAAATAAACCTCTCTCCCTTGGAACTTAGAACTTTCGCGGAAAAACATGGGCTATCTTTAATCTTTCTTTCTTCTTCTCTTTCTCTCCCTTTTCTTTTTTTTAGAACCCAAGGAGGCGGACATCTAAGTACCCATTGTTTTAATTGCTAGGACACTTATCCTTCTTTTACTCCCTTTTCTTTTTTGATAACATTCCTTTTGCATAGCCACATGCATCCTTTGAATAAATGATTGGAGAGATAACAACAATAACTTAGAGCATTCATAATAGGGCTGTCCTATGGGATATATTCTTGGTGTCTACTCCAAGTGCAGGAGAGACATATTTTTCTTTATTTTTTATGATGAACATGGGTGAAAGTGGAAATGGTTGCGATTACTCCCAGAGTAGGAATAATGCATATATGGCTGGAGTGTGTAAGTGATCTTGGTTTTAAAAGCATAACAAGACTCTCATAAGGTATATAACAAAGGTTGACTGAACTCAATGCAAAGCAAGTAGCATAAATATAAAAAGGTTTCCTATCTCTAAATATATCATCTCTGGCTTTGGTAGGAATTCACAGCTTATCATACAAGAGCTCATCATGTAAGATTTTGAATTTTTAAAAGATAAATCTCTAGAACTTAGTAATGTTAGGAATAAGATAAATAGCAGTTCAACCTTCATGAATCATATCAATCAATCACCTAGACTTAGCTCAAGCATATGCCTCCACGAGTTTCAGGCTTGGAGTAAGTACTTAAGTCAAAACAGTAATATCTAAAACTCCGAGAGAATTTAATGTTGAAAACTAGGCACTTGAAAGGAATGACAACAGAGCAACTATTTATCATCTCCAAAATAAAATTTTAATGTTCATCAGTTTTAATTGACTCTAGCCTAGACTGACTCTAAACATACTCTTTAATATATTGCTAAGTATTTATTTGGTTTTAATGGCTATTCATCTTTTTATTTGTTTTAAACTATCGGACTCACAAAAGACTCTATGACTTGTGGACCTTCATGTGCCCACATGTTTTTGGTATTTTATGACTTTATAAAATAGACTCGATAATCGTATAGGTATAGTTACCTGATAACTAGAGGATGCTCCTCCCCCAAGCTACATATTTGCAATACTTAGTGTTGATGATCTTCAGGGTGAGCTTGCCAGTAGTAGTCTGAGGGGGCTCCACTGATGGGCTCACTCCTTAGTCATAATGTTGTTCCTGCATAATTATGATCCAAAAAACCCAAAACTTGAGGCTCGAATTATGACAAGGGGTTAGCGGTCGCCCGGATGAGTAATTGATTATTCTTAATGGGCAAATATTAATTGGCGATTCTAGCAGGATTCTCTTTTTTTTTTTTTTATTATTATTATTCTTCTTCTTTTTTTTTAGATTTTATATTTTATGATGCTCTAAAATAAATTTAGGTTCTATTTATTTTTTTTATTTTGATGCTATCACAAGTAAATATTTCTACTGGGGTTACCATAAGTCTACTTGCATGAGATTTAAATATTTATGATGCATTAATAAAAGCTATAAATATTTTTGTCTTTCTTTTCAATGTACTGATATAAAATGATAAAGATTTTTGTTTTATTTTTAGTATGCAGAAGGATATATATATATATATATATGCTATATATATATTATTTTTTTTTAGGCCACCACGGTGAGTACTTCTCTGGGTTTTTATACCATAAGGGTTTCATATGGGGCTTCAAGTTTTTAAGATGCATGAATACAACTTAATGCATGTCTATTCATTTTTTTCATTTTCTATGCAAAGCTAATGCAGAAGAGTGAACCTACTTAAGAGAAAATAAATCAATATAGAAAAGTAAAAATGGATAACTACCGATGTTACCTCACGGCGAGGGTTCGATGTTTTGAGTCTTCCGAACTGGACTCCTCCTTGCAGTGATTCATTAATCAAGTACTTCGGTTTGCTCTTGAGGTGGTGCCTCCACTAGTGGCTCCTAATGGCGGTGCCACCTTCTTCCTTTCTTTTATAGACGTCTCAAAGCCAATCTTATGTGTATCATTATTACCAGTTGAAAACTTCCACTTATAGAATTTAGAGGATTGTCACCCCACACTTTGACTGAAGTGTGTTCTGCCCATAAAGACAAGGTAGAGATCAAGTGCATGGGCTCTGCTGGTGGGAAAACACCAACAGAACTAGAAATTTATTCATCCTCTAATCTTGGACACAATAAGATTAATATTATTCATATTGTTCATTCATAACATGGGTGAGAATACATAAATATAAATATGGCATTTAAACTTGTAAGATAAAGAGTGAAGTTACTTAACCATTAGAAAGATTGTTCATCTTTATAATATATCAAGAATATAGGTGAAGTATTTCTAGCTTACTTGGTTAAGACTGAGATTAAAAGAATAGCGCTATGAACAAACTTAGAGAACAAATCATATTGAGTTTAATCAGGTTAATCAATTTAAGTTGTAACTCTAACATGGTTGTATTTTTCATTTATTGCATACCAAGATCAAGAGAAAATTAATGACCACTTATCTTAAGATGTTATCTCCATTATTAGAGCATGATGAAGGGTAAATGAATTTCAATCGTCCTTTCCTTTCTTGTATCTTGGGTTGTTCATTACCATCTTGTCTCGTATGTTGTACTTCTTTCTCACTCTTCAGACTACTGCTTCTCTCATTATTTCTTCTCTGCAAGGGGTTAGTAGACAACACATACCCGAAGGAATATACTATTTATTAAAGTACGGATAGTGTTTGCCAAAGAGTTAAAGATTAATCTGTAGCGCATGTTTTCAATGTTTCACCACTATTTTGAATTTTTTTTTCCATCAAGGTTAAAACGAGGATATTATTTTGAAGTATACCTTTAACCTTGACTTGATTCTACGAATAGTCTTCTAATATGATTTAAATATCTTTTATGTAGGAGAGGTTAGTCTATATGTATAACTAAATTCTTATATAAGTATGCTTGATTTTCATAATGTTTAAGTAATATTCTAAAGCATACTTATAATAGAATAAGAAAGTTTGCAAGACTAAAGGTATTTATTCATATAGAACCAAGAATATGTATGGTGAACCACAGGAGCATTTTATTTTATATATATATATATATATATATATATATATATATATATATATATATATATATATATATATATATATATATATTAGCAAGTTATGTTTGAGCATGGCATATGGTAGAAATGACCAAGACAAATTAGCAACATGGTATGAGATGTTGAGTGTAGTTACATGTTACATGAGGCTTGGACAAACGTACCTCATGTCTTCATCCTTCTAAGTAAGTGATGACGAACTTACTTGAAAGAGGAGGGTTATCTGTTTCATCTGTTGGTGAGAGCTTATGGTCTTGCTGAGCAAGGCCTTCCTTTTATCTTCTTCGTCTTTTCACCATTTAATGAAACTATGGAAGATTACATACTCTTCACTCATCAACCTTCTCCTGATTTCTTTGATTAATTTGCGGGTGATGAGCTGGGGTCTATTAGAGATGCAATAATATTCACTTGAAAACTTCTTCTCTAATAGATTAAAGTTGTTCTTTCCTGTAAAATGTTAATGGACACATACCCGAGGGAATAGCAAGATTGAAATATGGGTTTTGTTGTCCATACTTTTTTTTGTGATTTTCTTCTATGCTAATCAAGATGATGTGGTTTAAGATTATTTAGTATAAATTATGTCTATCGTGTTTTATGTTGTTGTTGCAATCTAGCATGGCTCAAGACAAAGATAACTTGTAATAAAAGATAAATGAATAAACAATAATACTCATAAACTGGACTTCTTGTGCAAAGTTATCATCTGCCTTGATTCATCCCGGTTTAAACTTATCTCTTGACTTTCCCAGATTTAATTCAAAATTTTTCGGCAGGGGTTAGTCTAACAAAATATCCAGTATCCACTACAACATACTATCGGCTCAAAAATCAATCTAGACACCACGTCTAATTTAATTTAGGAAGGCATTTTAATCTGAGCTCAGTTTAAAAGCCTTTTAAAAGTAAAACCACCACTCCTAAACTAAGCACCATGCCCTATTTAAGAGATTTATGAAAGTACTTCAAAGTCTAAACATATATCATAGCAAATAAAGGTAGCATGAAAATATAGTAGAGATTTATTCAGATAGAGATAAAAAAGCATGATCATGGTGAGTTTTTTTTACGTGAGATGAATATATGAAATGAAACAAGTTATGGCTGAGGAAATTTAAACTAAATAGTGTGGATTAAAGTAAACATGCAGTGGAATGCAAAAAATAACTACTCATAAATTTTGAAGTCCATGAGCAAGACTTTCTCACCTTTATTTGATCATACTTATCATGACTCATATGCTAAAATTTGTGAGTGATGCAACATCTTTGTTCCCGTCATTTGAGATATGAATTAAAGTCCTGTGACGTCGACCTCTTTCTCCAACATTGGATTTGTTATGTTTCTTCTTATTTTGTGGGGGCATCTTTGGAAGGTCGTAAACCGGTCGTTTATTACCCCCGTATAAGATATTAAAGTAGACAAACAAGGGTAATCCTGCTTGAGCAGTGGTTAATGGTTATCTCAATCACATAATTGAGTATAAGTCTATCAATGTTCCTTAATTGCCTAACTACCTTCCCCGGCAACGGTGCCGAAAATGCTTGTTAGTATTTCTAACGTCATTACTAATTAACAAGATTAGAAACACATGGTATGAAATTAACTTGTCATTAACAACTAGCCACTTATCTCTCACCCACATCCCTAAGCATGAACTAGGTTGTCATCCCTAATTGTATATGCTAAGGATAAATATAGGTTTATATATATATGTATCAATCAATATAACTAGGCAGAAATATCGATATAAACTAAGAACGGTTCTGCAAGCGGACAGATAATTATACCATTGTAGCATTTTACCTAGGGAGTTCTTCCAGGTTGTCGATTTATATTTATACCACTGGGAAGGTCTAGGTAGGACTTATATCTATAACTTACACTATTAATGTCAACTTATACTATTAATATGAAAAGTAAACCATAACTAGAATCCTACTCATAACAGGGATAAGTCACGTGATAAAAGATATATGATAGATAATGATCAGTCATCATAAATAGATAAACATCAGAGCTCTTCTAGTCATATTAATAGCTAGCCAATGGATAAACTCAGGAATAAATAATAAGGTAATTCAATAACTACATCAATGGATACTTTAATTAGTGCAATTACATCTAGCAATCATTGTTAAGTTAATCCTACATCATGATCACATGTAAAGAGGCATCAACTAGGAAGGATGTGAAACAGAGTCATCATCCAACTTCGCGGCCGTGCCCATGCTAGTCCTACGTACGGAGGGTGGATTACAGAGGAACCAACGCAGCTGTCACCTACGCGGACTACCACACGTCCCGGCACATCAGGGTGCACTCGCAGATAAGCAAGATATCTAAACACCACGTCTACATACTGCTAATCATTCACCCACGATACTCTGGATGAACACTATACGAGCAATTACATAAATTCAATAGGATCAAACTAACTATGCTAAACATATAATTAAAGCAGACAATGACTATTGCAATTAAGAACATATATAAGATTAAGAACAATGTTTCCTAAATTATAATGTTGAATACAATAAGGGAAAAGAACTAGAACTATACCGAACTCTGCACTCCAGACAGACGCCGGGGGCTCTAGATCCCGCTGAAGAACTAGAACTCTTCAACTTCTAATCTAACTAGGCTAAAGCTATGAACTAGAGAAGGCTCTTGATAGCTTGATCTCCAAAATGACTTGATGCCTCCAGGGAGGGGGGTCTGCCCCTTTATTTATAGCCCGGTGGGATGAACATGTGCCGCAGGATCAAACCGACTTAACCAAGCGCCGAGATGACTCCTCATAGGCGGTGGAAGAAGCTTCCAGAAGGAGGGGCCGAAACCCTAACTTGGGGCGCCGGCCGGCGAGGGGGTGGGGCCGGCCGGCCCCACCTGGGCGGCGTCTCAAGGGTCCCGTTGCTTCCAAGTGTCTTCTAGATCCTTCCCACATCTCGATGGTTATCTTTCCCGTGGCGGATAAGTTTCGTGATTATTATGCACTCTAATCCCTCTTTTAAGCTTTTCTGGAATAGTCCCTGGAAAATATAGAATATGCAAAACTCGTGGAAATTGTCAGTTAAAACCCTAGACTAGTGTGTATTCATGTATCCTTTTGTGTCTAAAGTTCTACTGAAGGTTGACGTTATCCACCGTCAACAGTAGCCGTTGGCGCGCAACGGCTACCATGCTCGCGCGCTGTCAGTCACTTGACCGGACGCGTCCGATGCCCTGACCGGACGCCAGCACAGTGGAGTCCGGTCACCCACCAGAGAGCATCCAGATAGGTCCAAACTCGACCGGACGCGTCCCCTGCCTCTGACCGGATGCGCCCAGCGTCCGGTGCACACACTGCTGCACACGGCTGCACCGAAACCCTGGCACCAGATGGTCCGGTGGCCAGAGTCCGGTCGCCCGGGAAAACGCGCCGGACGCCACCAACTGACCGGACGCGTCCGGTCCCTACCAGGACAGCGTCCGGTCACCTCTGAGTGACTCCTCTTCGTCCGAAAACACCCGAGTCCCGCCGAGCAAGCTCGGCGGGAGGGATTCACACCTAAACCTCATCAACTCCTGCCCTCATGTGCCAACACAAAAGTGTCTCTCCACTTGTGTACGTGTGTTAGCATTTTCAAATGAATTTTGCAAGAGATTGTTAGTTCACTAGGTCTCTAATGCATATGCAAAGTCATTGCTCACCTAGTGGCACTTAGATAACCGATATTGCGCGACATCGCCCCTCTTAATAGTACGGTTATCAATCCTAAATCCGGCCATCAACTTCTCTACTCACCTATGGCCAGCAAAATAGAAATGCCCTAGCATATACCTTTGCCTCTAGCATTCCATCTTGCTCCTCATCTTCCTTCATCTCCAAGGGTGGCACTTGATCATCTTTGATCACTTCCATCAACTTGATCACTATTCCACCACTTGGCTTGAACCTCCCCTTTCTTTAATGCTACACACTTAGCAATAGGGTTAGTCCTAGGTTTCATCAATTAGCCAAAACCAAACTAGGGCTTTCACTTGGAAGCCCCCGAGCCCCGAGAGCCTGATGGATGAGTCTTGTCTTCTTACATCACGTCCCTTGTGTGCCCTATAGTAAAAATGCCCATAAAGCCACAGCCATTGGGTAGCGTCAAAGTGGCCCCAAGCCCTGGACACTCGGGCCATCTGATTTTTAGTCCGGGCTTCAGCTCGTGCTCAAGTTTCTATCACTTTTATGTTTTATGTTTTGTTTTGTCCTAATAATGAACTAACTATGCTTTTTATTACTATAAAATAAGATAAATAATAAAGACAATATTTTGGTTTTTTAAGCCTTTACTTATAATAATAAATATTTCTATTACTAAATTGTTTATTTCATTAGAAATGAATTATTATTATTATATAACATGAATCAGCTTTTGACCTTATAAATTAAACCGTAAACTTAAATCTTGGATACTTTGTCACCCCATCGAATATTTCTTCAAGCTATCTACAAATACTAGCACAAATCTCTAAGCTATCTGCGACTTTTGATAAGGCTGATATGTAAAAATCGAGGCACAACGATGATAAAAAAAAATCAAGAGGATGACTAACTCCTTACCAACTCGAATAACATATTAAAAATTTCATATTTTTATCGACACTCAAAAGAAACATGATATCTAAACTCTCAAGCCCGTTCGTTTAGGATTCCTGCTGCAACCACTCACAATATCAAAAGTAACACTATCTAAATTTTGTTGCCATAGCCACTGCAACTTTATGAGCAGGCTGAAACAAATAGATTGAACGTTTGATAGGTTTTTTTTTGGCTCGGGCGGCACCAAACCCTAGCCGCCCAGCGCGCCTTCCACCCTCTCCCTCTCCTCGTTGCCGCCAGAGGGCGCTGCCGGGAGGCCGGCGCGACGCCCATGAAGGTGGCGGCAAGGATCCTCCAGGTGAGCCTCGCTGGCACGTCCGTGTGGGCATGACGGCCGGCGGTGGGAGCGGATCAGGCGAACCTCGCGGGCGCGTCCACGAGACAGCCGGCGGCGTGGGTGGATTCGTATGGCGTGATGGCGAGGACGGTGGATGCGCCCCCTCTGGGTGGGCAGCGGCGGCGGAGCAGTGGCCTGGGCGGCTGTATCGAGGCCTAGCGGCGATTTGGCGCCTAGGCGGCTAGATCCGGAGCCCCGGTGGCCGGCCCTGGCTGGAGCCTCCGCAGTGGTGATCGTCAAAACGGAGGCGAAGCGGATCCGTGCCCCTTTCGGTCGGATCTAGCCCCTCCCTCCCCTGATCTGATTCGCGAGCGGTGTGTTCTTCGGCAACGGCGGTGAAGGCGGACTGCGTTCGGTGCATCTGGCGCTAGGCCATGGCGTCCGGGGGCCTCGTCGGCACAGTTGACTGAGAAACTATTGGTGACCTTCCGGTGAAAACGGCCATCCACGTTGGCTGGACGCAGCATCGATGGTGGTGGCGGCGGTTTGGGTGAAAACCTTGTCGGGCGTGTTACGTTGGGCTGACGGCGGTGGAACTCTGTGCCACTGACCTTGTTGAAGGCGTCGTTGAAGCTGCTGGTCAGTCCGTCCCCTGCTGCGCCCGCGGGCGTTCAAGAACTGGGTGAAAACCTAGCCTGGTTTCTCCGGGCCGGCGGCGGTGGCGCAGGCGCGTCGTCGAAGCTCTTATTCGCCATGGCCGGACATTCTCCCGCGTGGTCACCCTGCTAGCTGTGCAGCTCAAGGCAGAGGTGGCATTCGATGGCGTAACAACTTGGCGTTTGGTGACCAAGTGTTTCTTGCTGTTGCCAAGGAAGAAGCATCCAGTGTCTTCAATGGTGGTCGGTGTCCAACGTTTTCAGTACCTTGATTAGGTTTGACAAACGTGCTTGGTGGCTTCGTCTTGACGTAGCTAATCTTATTCTAGTGGAGTTGTCATCACGCTAGTGATCTTATTCCAGTGGAGTTGACATCACGATGCAAGTCCAAAGTCGTGTAGGACTACTTGAGCTCCTTGTTGGGAATGTATTTTCTTCCATCAATTTCTTTCTTTTTGTTTTTGATGCTGTAGTAATTTAGCCTGATTCTACTTATGGGTGAATGAAGCCGAATAGTTTCTATCCTTTATTTAAAAAAATAAAGTACGAGCATGTTTGCTAGTTATCTTAATAGTTAGAAGAGTCAACAAAACCCACATTCAAAACCATCATTGCATAGAACATCAACGCCCTGTAGTGTTTTTCTTTTTGAAACAACAACGCCTTATAGTGTGTAAAATACAATTCGAGACTTCAAGTGCCCTCATGACAACACATATTCCGTGCATGCAAACTAACAAATTTATATTTCAAATCGAGACTACAATTATATATGGTTCCACCAGAAGACCACACATGCGCACGAAAAAAATTAGTCGAACACCTCTAACCTCACACTCCGGGCCAGAGATGGCATCTTCCACTACGGCGGCCGGCATTAGCTAGCCATCCGCCTCCCGGAAGAGTCTCACCAGGTTCTTGGAGTAGACGCTGGCCGTGCCCTCTTGCGCTGCCACCACCGGCCTGGACGCCTTGGAGGTCCCTACCCAGAACATCACCTGCGGCACCGTGAAGGGCTGCGAACTTGTCGCAGATGCCCTGGTTACTCTGTTTTCCACAGGGACGCGGTGCCCGTCCACCCGTCGAAATCCATGTCGCTCAGCACCAAACACCCTCTTCACCATCATGTCCCTACACAGCCCGGCGGCCACCGGCCACCGCCAGCTGCAGGATCTTGCTGAACACGCCTGCAGGTTCGCACCCTTCTTATGCATCCCCATGGACTCCACCAGCGGCCGCAGCTTCTCCTAGTAGACTCGTGCCGAGCACCTTGTGCAGTTGGTGCGTCTCGTGACTCAGCTCGGAGATGAGGAGCCCCATTGCGATGGCTGCTGTGTCCGTGGTGGGCCGCCAGAGAGACCGCACACCGCAATGAGTTGGCCAGATGGCCCTCAGCGGCTAGAGAGGCCACCATGCGACGCCACTGAGCTCGGCAGCCTCATCGTGCTCTCCCTTAAAGCCTTATTTGGGTGCGTATGATACGAATGTGCTCCAATCCATACAGTTTGAATAGATTAAAGTATATTTTAGTTTAAATTTTATCTCAATCCCTTCCATTGTATGGATTAAGGTATATTTATGTGCAGCCAAACAAGGCAAAGGGCAATGGCGATCAACTCGTGGGCATCCTGGCGCAACCAGTGTCGTGCTTCTGGAACACCTCCTTGTAGTTGTTCAACTTCAACGTCAAGGACGCCACCCGCGCTTACGGCAGCTCTTCGAACTTGCACGCGCACATGTACACCTCCAGAAGCTCGAGGGCCTTGCGCAGCCGCACCAGCACCTCACGGCAGAGCCGGTCACGAACGCGGTAGGCATCATGCTTGTCGGAGATGTTGAGGTACTCCTGGCTCGATTCGCGCTATGGCCTCACAGAGCCAGTCACGAATGCGATCACAGAGCCAGTTACGAATGCAGATCCGTGAGCCCGATCTTGGTGGTGTCGCCTACGTGCAGGTGCTCGATGTCGAACTTTATTATCATCTCGGCAAACATCTCAGCGATGCGATCGTAGAGGAAGCAGAAAGCCTCGTCGGACTTGTAGCACGAGAGCGCCGACCGCGCGAGCTGCGCCTCCTCCTGGTGCTTCGTCTCCTTGACAGACTGAAACTCGTGGTTAGACGCCGGTGATTCATGCTGGGGCGCTATACGTTCTGCTGCTTGCGATGGTCGCCATCTTCGCCCTTGCAGTCGCCGTGCAGTACGCAGTAGAGGATCTCGGGCAGGTCCTTGAGGAAGCCCAACGCCCCAACCTGGCGAAGATGGCCATGTTCCCGGCAAGCGTCTTCGGATGGCGCGCGTGCATCCATAGCGCGGTGGCGTAGAAGCCCTCCCTATCGCCCTTGTCCAGGCCGCGCACACCGCGGAGGTGGCAGACGAGCCTGAGCGCGGTGCGCGCGTCTCGGGACCAGGCGACGTCAAGGAGTGCCGCCACGTCCGCAACCGAGGTGGTGCTGGGGACGAAGAAGAAGTCAACGCACTGGTCGCCGGACGAGGCATAGCCGCATAGGCCAGCGCCCGACCAGACCGCGGCGCCTCCTTGGCCTCGCCGCCGTACGGCACCACATATGAGTCATTGGAGTCGGAGTCAGATGATGACGACGCCTCGTGGGTATGCCGGGAATCTGCAGCAGCAGCAGCCGGAAAAAATTTCTATGCGACGCCGCCGCACCGCTCTCCTGTGTAACCCGCAGACGCGTGTCCCTGAGGTGTCGGCCCGTTATCTGCGTGGAAGTGGGAGATCGAGCCGACGTGCCTGCAGCAGCTGCAGGCTTGTGCGCCGAGTCGGAAAAAAAACGAGTAGAGAGATTTGACGCGATCTATAACTGCGTCGTCGTCTTCCTCATCGTGCTCTAGGGCTAGAGCTTGAGATGTTGTATTTATTTAACAGTGCTAGCCGGCAGTTGGATGCAGACGACCCGAGCAGAGCAAGTAGTCCTCTGCAGTCAATTTGCATAGGTGAAGTAGCCACAACTGCTCAGATCAGATGACAGTTTCATGTATTTCCTCGTCAAAATCGTCGTCGACTCAAGCCACCAACTGACTGAATCAATGGTCTGCCGGAAGTCTATTTGACTTCAGAGTAGGTAATCCTGTACCGTACCTGCATTCACATGCCGTAATTCAAGAAAAAAAAAAGACAATTCACTATATGCATATGTTGGAAACTAATACTTGGATGAAAGGCAATTCAATACCTGCATTCATAGCCGAAAAATCACCTCATGAGTGAACATCTAGGGGAAGCCTGACTGCCTGAGTGGCTCATCAGCTAGCGCCTCCTTCGTCTCCTTCGTGTAGTCGCTCCCCGGCAGCAAGAAATTCCACCTTGTGCTCCTCGGCTCCATGCCAAACTCTTCCACCTGGGTCAAATTCAGAAGCACTAGGCCTCGGTTCTCCACATTCGATCTAGAAGCACTGGTCGTCGGAAGCCATGAAGAAGAAGAAGAAGCTCAATCTTGGCGACATCCAGAAGACCCGAACGAAGCGGCTTACGAACAAATCTCTCCTCCACTCAGTTTTTCCCGGCTTGGCTCACGAGCCTGCAGCGCCTCGGCTCGATGGAATTTCCGGCTCGACCTCCACTTGTACGCGCAGATAACGTGGGGCGACACCTATGGAGACACGCGTCAGCGGCCTATAGGCTGTTGCACAGGGGCCTTGTTCGGCGGTGTAACACCTCAAGTGTTAAGCTTGCATTAGGCACTTAATTAATTAACTTGATCATCATCTATCATGGCATAAGCATCATCAAGCATCTAACCCTAAATACATTGTCATTTCATGTGCTTTGCATTTAAATTCTTAATTGCTTGCTTGCTTGTTTAATTAGTTAATTAATTACCTTGCAAATCACTTGATCAAGTTTGGATCCACTTGCCCAGCAATTTGAAATGATTTGTCAAATTTTGTTGCAAAAGATTTGGTGCATTTTGGAGCAAAAAGAAAATAATTGGAAAATCCCTTTTTATTTCCCTTAATTCAAAATGAATTTGTAATTCAAAATCTGTTTGGAATTTTGACTTGGGCCTTAAATGAAAGTTGTTCAGTTTTTATTTCTCTACAACTTTTATTTTGGGCACATTTCACACATTTCATTAAAAAGCTTACAAATTTGTCAAATTGGCACTTGTTGTTTGCAAAATAAATTCAAAAAAAAAAGAGAAAATTCCCACCGCAAACGGCGGGCCGCTTTTGGCCCACGGCCCACGCCAGCGCCGCGCGCAAGACAGCGCCGCGCAAGCGCCAGCGGCGGGTCGTTGCGGCCGACTCGGCTCAGGGCGGGAGCGCCACGCCGCCGCCGCCGCCGCCGCCGTCTTGCGTGGCCGGCGATGCCGGCCGGTGGGGCCCACACCGGCGCCCGCCCGGTCGTTCCAAATTGAACAGCGCCCGCCTCACTCACTCACTCGCCGCTCCCTCCCTCCCTCGCCCTCTCGCTCTCGCAGCAGCAGCAGCCGCCGTGGCGCCACCGCGACGCCATCGCCGCCGTCGTGAGCCGCGCCGCCGTTTAGCTACCGCTGAAGCCAAGGCCTCCGGCCGCCACAAGGCGACCTCCGCCGCTGCCACCCGACGCGCCCAGAAGCCGCCACCGCCACTGCATTGCCTCGGTAAGGGCCAATTTGGCTGAACCTTACCGCGGCCGCCATGGCTTGAGCTCACCGGAGCTCGGGCTCACCGTGGTCGACTCTTTCCCGGCCTCTACAGCTCCCTTCCTAGCTCGTCTAGCATAGCTCGCAAACCCTAGACGCCGTAGCCGTCTTCGTTGCGCACCCGCGGGCCCCGCCGGCCAGGAACATCGCTCGCCACCGCCGCCATTAGCACCGCCTCCGACAGCACGGCGGGGTTGGGGGTTGCCCAATCGGGGCAACCAACCCCTTGGCTAGCCTCGCCGTTAGCTCGTGGGGCTCGTGGCGCACCTCGCCTCGGCCTCCTCGCCGGAGACGGCCGGGCGGCGGTTTACCGATCACGCCGCCGCCGCTGCTTCACCGCGCCGCCGCCGTTTTTGGCTCGTCGCCGGGCGCGACCAAGCACACCGGCGGGTGCGCCTCACGACGGGGAGCACGATGGTGGTGCCACCCCGCCGCCGGCAACAACCTCGCCGGCCGGCGAGCTAGAGCCGGTCAATGCCGGCTCTCGCTCGGCCGGCTGACCGGTGGGGCCGGTTGACCCACCGGGCCCGCAGCGTCAGTGAGCCCTGGTCCAATGGACCGGGTGCACCTAGTGTTATGGGCCGGTTTTCTTTTAAAAAGAATTTCTAGATTTCGTTTTAAATCGTTTTAAATTCATATCTGGGGCAAATGGAGTCCAAATTTGATGAAACTTATTTTGCTAGGTTTCTTATGAGTAGATCTATCTGTGGAAAATATGAGATGCATTTTTGGTGATACTTTTCTGTGTAGAATTATTTAATTGCTTAAAATGCTGAAAACTGAGTAAATGCATAGTAAATGAAATATAGCTCAGAAAAATGTGATTCTTGCTTTGTTAGATTTGTATTGTAATGTACTTTCTAGGAAAAATATATTCCATGTAGTTCCTGTGTAAAAATAGTGGAATATGATTTAAATTCAATTCTGGGCTGATTCTTGAATGATTTTTTAGTAAATTAATTATGAGGAGTTATTACCTGGTAATTTTTGATGACTGCTCTTGTGCTAAGAAGTGTCCAAGAAAAATATGAAATCTGTTGTTTAACACTTTTCGCAGTGCAAAGTAGTTAAAAGTGCATTTCTGTCCTGTTACTTGTTATTTTTGTGTAGGCTGTTATACTCAGTGAAATGTGATGAAATTTTTATCATGGCTCTGTTGTAGCATGATGTAGCTACTGTAATTTTTGTAGAATTTTCTAGATAGTTTAGTTATAAGTCACAGTTCAAGTGCTAATTCTCACATGAAATGATAAGGCTTTGAGTTAATTGTTTTATTGAGTTTAGTGTTGATTTTTGAGCATTCCTAATTATGTAATGCTTGCTGGTCATGATTATGCAGTACAATGTTTGAAATGTGATGTTTGGATTATGAGTAGCGTTACATCTCTTTTATGTATGTGTTGTGTGTGTGCTCACGCACCCGCCTTTCTTTATCCACTTCTCTAAATGATTAGAGAAGAGATATGCACATACTCAGTAAAATGAAATAGGTTGTTAGTAGAGAGGAGCTATGCACCTACTCTATCAAATAAAATGTTAATCATCTTCATTCATGAGCATCGCACCTATGCATTATTTATGTTTATACCGTGCATTGCATCATACAGGTTCGCAGGAGGAGCCCTAAGGTTTGGAGATCGAGGAGAGCATGCAGGAGGACCAGCAGCAGGAGGTCCCCGTAGGAGAGGAAGAAGAGGAATTGCCAGAGTGCCCAAATCACTACGCCAGCACCTTTGAGCAAGGCAAGCCCCGGAGCATTTCCTTACCTATGCTTTCTAACAGTCTAATTGTGCTTTATGATTGATGCATTAAGTATAGGAGTTGTGTGCAACCGTTGCTGCATTATAGCCTTGTTTACCCTTGAATTATCCTGCCTTGATTACCCTGCTAGTCTAGGGCGAGTTTTATTGCTTAGCTTGCTTAGACGGTAAAAGTCGGGTGATTTTCTGTCATCCGCGAGCATAGGTGGTTACTTATGATTGAAGGAAAAGCTTGTGTTGATATCATCATGGAATTGGTTATGTTGTGAATTAGAGACCAGGCGGAGTCTTATGGGGTTGTTGGACTATAGTGATTCCGTCTGTGTCGATTAAGGACCGTGCCGTTGCGCGTCCCTCGAGTCATGTTGAACGCATGCCTCACACTTAGCTAGCCGGATAAGTCGTTCCGACCGTGAAGCCTAACACTATTTAGGCCGGCTCTCGATCCCTGCGCACCGTATTGGAGATGGATGGGGGACCACGGGGGCGCGAAGAGTAAGTCCGAGGTCCAGCGTGGCTGGCTAAGGCAGTCGGGCGGCCCCCGGGTACGGTGGTACCGGTCGAAACCGCGTTTCTTCCCGAATAGCTGCCACGGTGACCTGTAGCTCACTTAGCTAGTGAGTGTGGTTTGTGTGAGGAATACCCCCTGAGCTCAGTAGTAATCGATTCAAATCGCCATCGTTCCTGGATAGTGAACACTTGACTTGAGCTATGCCATCGTAGTAATGATTATGGAATGTTGATAATGATGATGATGAGTTAAGGTAAATGATTATGGTTACTACTTGATTGATTAATCATGATTAATATACTACCATGATGTATAGTATAGGTGTTCACCTAGCATAAATAGGAATGATTAAGCTGAGCTATCACTATAAATGGTTACCACTGCTTTTCTGCAAAATGAGTCGAGCTATCCCCTGATAAAGCCTGTCATACTCCTTGGAGTCTTTTATTTTAAGTCAGTCGGGTAAGTCTAGCTAAGTACCTTCTCGTACTCAGGGTTTTTCCCGCTTGTTGTTTGTGCAGACGGGCATACCTTCCACGGGTACTGCGAGACCTGTCTTTATCCAGTGGATTAAGAGACCAAGGGCAAGGTCATTTCTTAATATTCTCCCCAACTGCTTTTGGTGGATTGACTGTCAGCTGGCACTGTACTAAAACTTAAAGTGTGTGTTTGGTTGAGTTTTTTAAAAAACTACTTTATTTTCGCTACTCGTATTTGAAGACTTGGTTTGTAATAACTTTAATTTCTGCACTCTGATGTTATCGAACTATTTGTGAACTGTTGTAACGTGTGAATGGTGACGCTAAACTTGTACGATCTTGGTTGATGATGCTTGGTTTGAAATCCTTCGAGATTTCCGGACTACCGGGTTTATAAGGACTTAAGTGTGTTAATCACTTGCTTCGCGAGTGGTTTTTGCACTTATGTTTTTATAAATTGGGCGGTTCTGTTACAGCTGGCATCAGAGCAAGGTTTAGCGATTACTGTTCACATGTGTATTTAAAACAAAAGTATTTGGTTTCAAAACTGAATTTTTAACTTATAGATCTATAAGTCTTTTGAGAAAATCTTAATTGCAAACTAAGAGTGTGCCAGTGGTCATATCCTTTATGCCCAATTAAGGACACTAGGTGGCTATTTAAGTACTAACTTGGGGGCTCGCATCATATTTTCTTTTCACTATTGCCCATGCAGCAAGGTAATTGTATAGGTGCCATTCGCTTGAATGGTAATGTATGGTTCAAAATGCCTCTACGCCTCGGTAAATGTGAATTGTGAGAGTATGGTTGTCCAACCAGCAATCTAGGGGAGTGCTAGTGTGATACTGGAAGTACTTATATATTGAAACCATGTATTTACCAAGGTGTTTAATTGTGGGTTGTGCCGTCTGTTGAGACGATGCCGTCATGAGGACGAGGATCGGGTAGTTGTACTACATGTGCGTGTATTTGGGAATGCACGTATGTATGAGTGCTTAATTTTTACATTCCTGCAATGCATTATATTCATACTGTTGGGATGGGCTGAAGTGGATTTTCTGCAGGTACATAACAATGATTCGTGTAGAACGTCTAGTTATACGCTATGAGAGAACGTTGTATGCCACCGTTTATACCGCTAGAATTATTTTTGCTAAGTTTGTGAGAACGTAAGATACGTGCATACATCATGTTTGTTCATCTCATGTCATTGCATTTACCTTCCCTTATAAATTAATCATTTCTGTCAAATAAAAACTTGTTAATTAATCACTTGTCTCACTCGGGATAAATTTCTAACAGATGGCCCGCACGAAGTAGACCGCACGCAAGTCAACAGGAGGCCGAGTACCTCGCAGGCAGCTTGCTCCCCGCACGGTTGTCAGGGAGGATCACTTTTTAGAGGAGTTTGGCATGCCCACACTTCTCTGGAGAGTGCTTGGTCACGTGGGCTACACTGAGGAGCAGCGACCGGTGTACTCTTGGGTGACAGAGGAACCCAACAGTGGGGACGACATGGTCTATGTGGAGGTGACCGTCCCTCCACTGCACGAGGACTCCGAGTGGGAGGGATGGCGTCTCCGGGCCTATGGAGTCACTCCTCAGGAAGGGGCTAGCAGAGCCGCCTTCTTTGTCCTGCGCACTATCATGGACCGTTTTCCACTGAGCCTAGCAGAGGCGTTAGCAGGAGTCTTTCCCAGAGGTGACCCTTCAGACTCAGCTTGGGAGCAGTCCCCCAGCAGGTCTCGCTGGCCTGGGATTGATGAGATTGAGGGCAGTGACAACGCTGTGATGAGTGCAATGTATGCCATGATGAAGACCTATGATGCTACTCAGGCAGCTTTGTACAAGGTTGGGGATTGGAACAAGGTGATGAGGAAGAGGGAGTTGAAGATGAAGAAAAGGCACTCGGATCATGTCCGAGATTTGAGGCTGCAGTTGGACCTTGTCACAGCTAACAGGGATGACGCCTTGGCCAGAGAGAGAGATGCAGACAGAGAGATCGCCCGTCTGCGCGCACGAGTTGCACGCTTGGAGGAGGGTGAGAGGAACGGCGACCGTATGATGGCACGCCTTGTAGTAGAGAGGAATGAAGCCCGAAACGATGCCCATCAGCTGGGGCAGTTGCTCTTTGACAGGGAGTACTACGTTGAGCAGATGCACGAGGAGTACCACCAGCTATACAACCAGGTTCACCCTCACCACCAGCCTGGAGCTGCAGAGCTAGAGCCCGAAGTTATCAACGCTGACGGAGGAGAGGAGGACGCTGACGTACCACCTGCCCCTGCACCCGCACCTGCTGGTGACGTTTCCTCGACGCCGCATCTGACGTAGAGAGCGAGCACGAGTAGGCTAGTAGCTTCATCGCTAGTCGTAGCTGCGCTTTTGTTTCTTTTGTTGTTGGCATGTAACCTTTATGAGATGTGACTCATGTGTTGGATCTTCATGTATGTGGTGCTACCCGAACGCCTAAAGTCCAGTGTATGTATGCTGGCAATTTTGGATGTTGTATGCCTCGGATGATGTTATTCAGTAATCTAATTAGTGATGTTATGAATTGTGGAAATAAATCTTTGGGCCTTTGTGTTGTTGAATGGATTTTATTCTTCCAATAATTCATTGGCATAATTATTACATTCGCTTACAATGTTGTAACCTCACCTAATAATTGCTTGTTGCCGAAATATGCAGATGGTGGGAACACGCCGTACCGCTAGCGGCAATGTGATCGATGAGGGCACTACTGGTAGTGGAGGAAATGGTGGAAATGGTGGCAACGGAGGGAACAGAAGCAACGGTGGAAATCCCAGGACTGATCTACCACCACCACCCCCACCGTTGACCGCGGAGCAGTTGTTCCAACAGTTCCTTGGCAGTCAACGTAACATGGAAGCTACACTGCACGATATTGCGGCCAACACTAGCCATGGAGGCCATCGTGATCAACATGTCAACCAGTATAGTACATTCAAGGATTTCCTTGATACAGATCCACCCAAGTTTCTACAAGCCAAAGAACCTCTTGAAGCTCTAGAGTGGATCAACACGATGGAGGACAAGTTCCGTCTTCTTCATATGACAGAGTCTTTGAAGGTCGAGTATGGAGCCCATCAACTGCAAGGCCCAGCTGGGATTTGGTGGTCCCATCAACGTACCACTTTTCCGCCTCATGCTCCCATCACTTGGGATCAGTTCACGCGGGTGTTCCGCAGCACCTACGTACCTCCTGGGCTGATGGCCATGAAAGTATCTGAGTTCATGAAGCTTACACAAGGCAATAAGACCATGAATGAGTATCTCCACGAGTTCAACAACTTGTCCCGTTATGCTCCTAGTTATGTGGATACTGAGGAAAATAAGATAGCCAGTTTCAAGAGGGACCTCAACACCAAGATGGCCTAGACTATGGGCATCAGTTCTAGAACCACCTTCAACGAGTTTATCATTGATTGCTTGACCCAAGAAAACAACAACAACCTCCATGCTGCCTCCAAGAACCGCAAGAGGAACTTTGAAGCGGGATCTTCTCAGTTTAGAGCTCCAATAGCGAATCGTCCGCAGTACCGTCCCCCTGCACAAGGTTCGAGGTTTTGAGCACTAGCCCCAAGAAAGAATCCCACAGCTCCACCACCCCCGAAGACCCAAAGGGCGTATCGGCCGCCCGCCCCATAAGCTCGAGCCAAGACCGGTGGTTCAACGGCCGCAGCACCAGCCGTAAGGGGCCCGTGCTTCAACTGCAATCAGATGGGTCATTTTGCCAAGTACTGCCCCCTACCCCAAGAAGCAGGCAACCTACCCAGCTCGTGTGCACCACACACCGTGGATGAGATTCCCGAAGGAGAACCAGTTACCGCGGGTACGTTTCTTATCAACCAACACCCTGCAGTTGTTTTGTTTGATTCTGGATCATCGCATTCTTTTATGAGTCAAGCATATGCTCGGTCACATGAGTTAGAGCTTAAGCAACTAGAGTTTGGATACCGTATAAGTTTCGCCGGTGCGGAAGTCATATCTAATCAGTTGCTTGAGAGAGCAGTCCTTATGATGGGTGATAAGTGCTATAGAGTTAATTTGGTAGTCATGCCCGGTTTAACATTGGATGTTATCTTGGGAATGAATTGGATGAAGGATAAGCAAGTGGTGATTGATACAGCAAATAGAACAATTACCCTGAAGGACCCTGAGGGTAATGGCACTTTCCAAGTGTTGTTGTCTCGGGTGGCAGACATGTCCAAGTTAACCTATGCTATTCAAGCTTCTTCCCTTTCTGAGATTCCAGTGGTATGTGAGTTTTCTGATGTTTTTCCTGAAGATTTGCCTAGGTTACCACCTGATAGGGAGATTAAGTTTGCAATCAACCTTCTACCTGGTACAGCATCGATATCCAAGAGACCATACCGTATGCCACCCAATGAGTTAGCAGAGTTGAAGAAGCAGTTGTTTGAGCTTAACAAGTTGGGTTTTATCAGGCCAAGTACATCTGAGTGGGGTTGTCCTGCTCTGTTTGTGAAGAAGAAAGATCATTCCTTGAGGCTATGCGTAGATTATCGGCCACTCAACGCCGTAACAGTCAAGAACAAATATCCTCTTCCAAGGATTGATATTCTGTTTGATCAGTTGTCCAAAGCTAAGGTGTTTTCCAAGATTGACTTGAGGTCAGGGTATCATCAGATTAAGATTCGACCGTCAGATGTGCATAAAACTGCGTTCGTTACTAGATACGGGTTGTATGAGAATCTTGTTATGTCTTTCGGCTTAACAAATGCTCCTGCATACTTCATGTATTTAATGAATTTAGTCTTTATGCCCGAATTGGATAAGTTCGTGATTGTATTCTTGGATGACATTCTGGTTTACTCTGCAAATGAAGAAGAACATGCTCAGCATTTAAGGGTTGTGTTAACCAGACTTAGAGAGCATAAGTTGTATGCCAAGTTTAAAAGTGCGAGTTTTGGCTAAAGGAAGTTGCTTTTCTTAGTCACATCATATCTGAGAATGGTATTTCAGTTAACCCAGACAAGGTACAAGAGGTCATGGATTGGCAGGCACCGACGTCAGTTCACGAGATTCGGAGTTTTCTTGGAATCGCAGGGTATTATCGCCGTTTCATTCCAGATTTCTCTAAGATAGCCAAGCCGATGACGAGTCTGCTACAAAAAGATCACAAGTTTATCTGGACAGAGGAGTGTGAAGCAGCTTTTCGCACCTTGCGAGAATTGCTAACCACTGTCCCCTGTTCTGGCACAGCCAAATATTGAGAAACCTTTTGATGTGTATTGCGACGCATCAAAAATTGGTTTGGGTTGTGTGTTAATGCAAGATGGCCGAGTCATTGCTTATGCTTCACGTCAGCTGAGGAAACATGAAGTCAACTATCCCACGCACGACTTGGAGTTACCAGCCGTTGTCCATGCCTTGAAGATTTAGAGACATTATCTGCTGGGAAATGTGTGCAATATCTACACCGATCACAAGAGTCTCAAATATATCTTTACCCAGCCTGAACTCAACATGAGACAGCGAAGATGGTTAGAGTTGATCAAGGACTACAACTTGCAAGTACACTATCACCCTGGCAAGGCAAACGTAGTGGCAGATGCGTTGAGCCGCAAGTCACATCACCATGCTGTAGAGCCGCAAGTCACATCACCATGCATAATATCTAAGTTCAGTGTTCCCTAGATCAACAGATCATTGAAGGACAAAAGACTGATCCTGGTATCTATCACCTCAAAGAAAGAATGAAAAAGGGATCAATTCCACATTTCAGACTCGACGATAATGGTGTACTTTGGTTCGACAGCCGTCTTGTCGTACCGAAGGACCCTGAACTCAAGAACAAGATGATGGAAGAAGCCCACCATTCCAAGCTATCCATTCACCCTAGAAGCAACAAGATGTATCATGACCTGAGACCTCGATACTGGTGGACCAAGATGAAGAAAGAGATAGCAGCTTATGTGGCTCGATGCGATACTTATTGTCGCGTTAAGGCCATTCACATGAAGCCGGCAGGTTTACTGAATCCTCTACCAGTTCCTGCATGGAAATGGGATGACATCAGTATGGATTTCATCACTGGTTTGCCGACTTCACAAAAGGGAAATGATTCAATCTGGGTGATCGTCGATCGATTAACCAAGTCCGCTCACTTCCTACCTGTCAAGACTACCTACAGGTCACCTCAGTATGCTGACCTCTACATTGCTGAGATTGTTCATTTGCATGGTGTACCCAAGACCATTGTGTCCGACAGAGGACCACAATTTATTGCTCACTTTTGGACTCGCTTGCATGAAGGCATGGGAACCGAGTTACTACACAGCACTGCTTATCATCCTCAGACTTCCGGTCAGACTGAAAGATTTAATCAAGTTCTTGAAGATATTTTAAGGGCATGTGTGCTATCTGCTAAGAGTTCGTGGGAATCTTGGCTACCTCTGGCCGAGTTCTCCTATAACAATAGTTATCAAGAGAGTATCAAGATGACACCGTTTGAAGCTTTGTATGGCAGAAAGTGTAGAACTCCGTTGAATTGGGTCGAAGCGGGAGAAAGAAGATACTATGGTATTGACTTTGTCTCCGAAGCTGAAGAGAAAGTTCGAATTATTCAAGAACACATGAAAGCTGCACAGTCCCGACAAAAGAGTTATGCCGACGATAGAAGAAGACCCCTTTCTTTTGAAGTAGGTGATTATGTTTACCTTAGAGTTTCTCCGATCAAAGGTACACAAAGGTTTGGGGCCAAAAGAAAGCTTGCACCAAGGTATGTAGGACCGTACAAAATCCTCAAGAAGAAGGGTGAAGTTGCTTACAAGCTACAGTTACCGGAGTCAATGGGTACTATCTTTCCGGTCTTTCACGTCTCTCAGTCGAAGAAATGTTTGCGTGTACCCGAAGAAAGAGTTGATGAGCAAGAGTTGAGACTAGCATCTGACTTGGTTTATAAGGAAGAACCTGTGAGAATCGTGGATAGCAAGGAAAGGGTCACAAGGAATCGCTTAGTGCGAACTTACAAGGTCGTGTGGAGCTACCATGATGATAGAGATGCATCATGGAAAACCGAGGATTACCTGAAAGAAGTTTATCCCGAATTCCATAAAACCTGGTTAGTAACCCAAAATCTCGGGACGAGATTTATTAAGGGGGGGCTGTAACACTTCAAGTGTTAAGCTTGCATTAGGCACTTAATTAATTAACTTGATCATCATCAATCATGGCATAAGCATCATCAAGCATCTAACCCTAAATGCATTGTCATTTCATGTGCTTTGCATTTAAATTCTTAATTGCTTGCTTGCTTGTTTAATTAGTTAATTAATTACCTTGCAAATCACTTGATCAAGTTTGGATCCACTTGCCCAGTAATTTAAAATGATTTGTCAAATTTTGTTGCAAAAGATTTGGTGCATTTTGGAGCAAAAAGAAAATAATTGAAAAATCCCTTTTTATTGCCCTTAATTCAAAATGAATTTGTAATTCAAAATCTGTTTAGAATTTTGACTTGGGCCTTAAATGAAAGTTGTTCAGTTTTTATTTCTCCACAACTTTTATTTTGGGCACATTTCATGGAAAAACTTACAAATTTGTCGAATTGGCACTTGTTGTTTGCAAAATAAATTCAAAAAAACGAAGAGAAAATTCCCACCGCAAGCCGGCAGGCCGCTGCCCACCCCCGGCCCACGGCCCACGCCCGTGGCCGACCGCGTCAGCCGACCGGCTCGCCGGGGCGCCTCGCGCTTCGTGCCGTCGCGGCCGCCGTGCAGCGTGGCGGCGATGCCTGGCGGTGGGGGCCCGCACCGGCGCCGGTCCGGCCGTTCCAAATGGGAACGCGCCCCCGCCTCACTCACTCGCCGCTCCACTCCTCCCCTCGCCCTCTCGCTCTCGCTCGCAAAGAAGCACCCGCAGCGGCGCCACCGCTGACGCCATCGTCGCCGTCGTGAGAGCGCCGCCGTTCCTTAGCCACCACTCGAGCTCGCCGCGGCGGCGCTGGCGCGACCTCCGCCACCGCCACTGCATTGCCTCGGTAAGGGCCAATTTGGCCGAACCTTACCGCGGCCGCCATGGCTTGAGCTCGCCGGAGCTCGGGCCCACCGTGGTCGACTCTTTCCCGGCCTCTACAGCTCCCTTCCTAGCTCGTCTAGCATAGCCTGCAAACCCTAGACGCCGTAGCCGTCTTCGTTGCGCACCGTGTGCGCCCCTGCCGGCCGGAACACTGCTCGCCACCGCCGCCATTAGCGCTGTCGCCTCGACAGGCACGCGGCCAAGGTTGGGGGTTGCCCAATCGGGGCAACCAACCCCTTGGCTAGCCCGTCGTGGCCGGTGGGGCTCGTGGCGCACCTCGCCTCGGCCTCTCCCTCGCCGGGGCGGCCGGCGGCCGCCTGATCCACGCCGCCGCCGCTTCACCGCGCCGCCGCCCGTTTTAGCTCGTCGCCGGCGCAACCTGGGCACACCGACGGGTGCGCCTCACGACGGGGAGCACGATGGTGCCACCCGCCGCCGCCGGCAACCTCGCCGTCGGGCGAAGCTAGAGCCGGTCAATGCCGGCTCTGCTCTCGGCCGGCTGACCGGTGGGGCCGGTTGACCCACCGGGCCCGCGCGTTAGTGAGCCCTGGTCCAATGGACCGGGTGCTCCTAGTGTTTAGGGCCGGTTTTCTTTTAAAAAGAATTTCCAGATTTCATTTTAAATCGTTTTAAATTCATATCTGGGGCAAATGGAGTCCAAATTTGATGAAACTTGTTTTGTTAGGTTTCTTATGAGTAGATCTATCTGTGGAAAATATGAGATGCATTTTTGGTGATACTTTTCTGTGTAGAATTATTTAATTGCTTAAAATGCTGAAAACTGAGTAAATGCATAGTAAATGAAATATAGCTCAGAAAAATGTGATTCTTGCTTTGTTAGATTTGTATTGTAATGTACTTTCTAGGAAAAATATATTCCATGTAGTTCCTGTGTAAAAATAGTGGAATATGATTTAAATTCAATTCTAGACTGATTCTTGAATGATTTTTTAGTAAATTAATTATGAGGAGTTATTACCTGGTAATTTTTGATGACTGCTCTTGTGCTAAGAAGTGTTCAAGAAAAATATGAAATCTGTTGTTTAACACTTTTCGCAGTGCAAAGTAGTTAAAAGTGCATTTCTGTCCTGTTACTTGTTATTTTTGTGTAGGCTGTTATACTCAGTGAAATGCGATGAAATTTTTATCATGGCTCTGTTGTAGCATGATGTAGTTACTGTAATTTTTGTAGAATTTTATGGACAGTTTAGTTATAAGTCACAGTTCAAGTGCTAATTCTCACATGAAATGGTAAGGCTTTGAGTTAATTGTTTTATTGAGTTTAGTGTTGATTTTTGAGCATTCCTAATTATGTAATGCTTGCTGGTCATGATTATGCAATACAATGTTTGAAATGTGTTGTTTGGATTATGAGTAGCGTTACATCTCTTTTATGTATGTGTTGTGTGTGTGCTCACGCACCCGCCTTTCTTTATGCACTTCTCTAAATGATTAGAGAAGAGATATGCACATACTCAGTAAAATAAAATAGGTTGTTAGTAGAGAGGAGCTATGCACCTACTCTATCAAATAAAATGTTAATCATCTTTATTCATGAGCATCGCACCTATGCATTATTTATGTTTATACCGTGCATTGCATCATACAGGTTCGCAGGAGGAGCCCCAAGGTTTGGAGATTGAGGAGAGCCTGCAGGAGGACCAGCAGCAGGAGGTCCCCGTAGGAGAGGAAGAAGAGGAATTGCCAGAGTGCCCGAATCACTACGCCAGCACCTTTGAGCAAGGCAAGCCCCGAAGCATTTCCTTACCTATGCTTTCTAACAGTCTAATTGTGCTTTATGATTGATGCATTAAGTATAGGAGTTGTGTGCAACCGTTGCTGCATTATATCCTTGTTTACCCTTGAATTATCCTGCTAGTCTAGGGCGAGTTTTATTGCTTAGCTTGCTTAGACGGTAAAAATCGGGTGATTTTCTGTCATCCGCGAGCATAGGTGGTTACTTATGATTGAAGGAAAAGCTTGTGTTGATATCATCATGGAATTGGTTATGTTGTGAATTGGAGACCGGGCGGAGTCTTATGGGGTTGTTGGACCATAGTGATTCCGTCTGTGTCGATTAAGGACCGTGCCGTTGCGCGTCCCCCGAGTCATGTTGAACGCATGCCTCACACTTAGCTGGCCGGATAAGTCGTTCCGACCACGAAGCCTAACACTATTTAGGCCGGCTCTCGATCCCTGCGCACCGTATTGGAGATGGATGGGGGACCACGGGGGCGCGAAGAGTAAGTCCGAGGTCCAGCGTGGCTGGCTAAGGCAGTCGGGCGGCCCCCGGGTACGGTGGTACCGGTCGAAACCGCGTTTCTTCCCGAATAGCTGCCACGGTGACCTGTAGCTCACTTAGCTAGTGAGTGTGGTTTGTGTGAGGAATACCCCCTGAGCTCAGTAGTAATCGATTCGAATCGCCATCATTCTGGACAGTGAACACTTGACTTGAGCTACGCCATCGTAGTAATGATTATGGAATATTGATAATGATGATGATGAGTTAAGCTAAATGATTATGGTTACTACTTGATTGATTAATCATGATTAATATACTACCATGATGTATAGTATAGGTGTTCACCTAGCATAAATAGGAATGATTAAGCTGAGCTATCACTATAAATGGTTACCACTGTTTTTCTGCAAAATGAGTCGAGCTATCCCCTGATAAAGCCTGTCATACTCCTTGGAGTCTTTTATTTTAAGTCACTCGGGTAAGTCTAGCTGAGTACCTTCTCGTACTCAGGGTTTTTCCCGCTTGTTGTTTGTGCAGACGGGCATACCTTCCACGGGTACTGCGAGGCCTGTCTTTATCCAGTAGATTAAGAGACCAAGGGCAAGGTCATTTCTTAATATTCTCCCCAACTGCTTTTGGTGGATTGATTGTCAGCTGGCACTGTACTAAACCTTAAAGTGTGTGTTGGGTTGAGTTTTTTTAAAAACTATTTTGTTTTCGCTACTCGTATTTGAAGACTTGGTTTGTAATAACTTTAATTTCCGCACTCTGATGTTATCGAACTATTTGTGAACTGTTGTAACGTATGAATGGTGACGATAAACTTGTACGATCTTGGTTGATGATGTTTAGTTTGAAATCCTTCGAGATTTCCAGACTACCGGGTTTATAAGGACTTAAGTGTGTTAATCACTTGCTTCGCGAGTGGTTTTTGCACTTATGTTTTTATAAATTGGGCGGTTCTGTTACAGGCGGTATCGCATAGAAATTTTTTCCAGACGGCGACGAAGATTTTAGAGGGCTGGGAGCCCAGGAGGCGCGGCCTAGGAAGACGGGAGTTAGTTTCCAAATCGTTTGCTGGCGTGGACGCACGCCAGGTAATGAATCTAAACCCTCTGCTTGTTACATCGGTTCAATCAACGATTGCCTTTGTGAATCTCCCACAAGGAATAGGCACAAAAACCTCATAATCAATCAATCAGAGCCGATAATAATCACCAATGCCGCTCAATAATCCTCCACTGTTCAAACTGTCTAGGTAGCAATAACCATCAAAAGTAACAGGAAATCTAGCAGCAAACGCGATCACTAGTGACACTAGAGGTCTTAACTCAATGCAACTCAATGCAAATGCACTATGATCCTCTCCGAATCTGACTTGAATGATGAATCAATGAAGGAGATGAGTGGGAATCACATGGATACGCTAAGAGTGTATTTGGGACGTTGGTGAGCCAAGAGAGCCAGCCACAAGCTGATCAACAACTATTTATCATCCCACACCCACTCATCCAACTGTAACACTTATTGTCTCAGCAGGGGCATCGGAAAAGTCCAATGGTGGACATCAGACAAACCCCACTTATGTCTGATGCATTGCCCGCTGCCACATATCACTAGCCATTTGAAGTCGGTCATTGTTGTGCCAGCATCTCTCTAGTGCTATCCGATGTTCTTCTATCCACGGACAAATGCACCCGCGCCACTTGATGCAACACAGAGTGTCCAGAGTTTTTGGATGGGGGGCTATCAGACACGTTGCATCCTTCTACTACGCGCGCGATCAACCTGACGAGTGGGGCCGTCACGATGAACATTGCGCACGTTGCGTCCAATGCACGTGCGCCCTGTTAATGTGTTGTGCCTAGCCAAAGCCTTGGGTAAGACATCATATTGGAGCGACATTTGTCTCATGCCCCCATCTCTGTTGTCCGATGCACTGCAGTGAAGTCCTTTGCTCTTTTCTCTCAACCCTTGTGCAAATGTGCTAGCTCTAAGTTGTACCATCACTTGTGTGCATGAGTTAGTATTTTCTAAACACTTTTCAAGGGTTATCACTCACTAGGTCATAATGAAATATATAGAATTAATTCACCTAGTAACACTTAGATAACCGCATTTCACTACGACTATCTATTCTAAACCCAATCACGTACTCTATTGCGTCTTGACCGGTAAAACAAAATGTCCTAGCTTTATACTTTTGCTTTGAGCCCTTGCATTTTGTTTTTCTCTTTCTTCTTTTCCAAGAAGTAAACACTTGATCACCACTTCTCGCCATTACCATCATCTCCATGGTTGCCATCTTTGCTCAACACATAAATATCTCTCATATAGCTAACATTAATATACAAATATAATCCATATACAAGTATATTAACTTTAATAAAGGTGTCTAAACTATAATTATTAAATTAAATTAAATTAAATTGCAAGGATCCAAACAGGGATAGTGAATTTTACTAAAAGAAAATTTTGCCTTTAAAAGGCAAAACATAATGAATTAAGAAGAAATCAGCTGTACTTTCTTCATCCTAATTTATAAGACGTTTGACTTTTTTATACCAAGTTTGACCACTCATATTATTCAAAAAAATTATAAAATATTACTTCTTTTGTCATGCTTGCTTTATTAGTAAAAGTTCTTCAAGAATAACTTAAATTTTTCTTTTTTTGCATAAATTTTTAAAATAAGACGAGTGATCAAACTTAAAGTAGAAAAAATTAAACATCTTATAATTTGAAACAAAGGAAGTCACATTGTGTAAAGCTCTTCATTGTTGAAAAGATATACTGAATCTCTTAACGACTGCAAGCAAATTACTAATAAATAAGGCACTTGCGTTGTTTAAAATTTTTTTATGGAGTACTAAATAAACAAAGTGTATATGTTTTTCAGCAATTTGCCTGGACGTCAGTGTCTTCTCTAGCATTCCGAATATTCCGAATAAAAACATTGGACATGTTCACCTTCAGTAATTTGCCTGGTCGTCAGTACTTAATTTTTGCAAGTTGCTACATGTTTGCATCCCTACTTGCAGTTGCAGCCCATTCTAGATTCTAAAGACTTGACCTAGGGACATGTTCGCCTTTTGTACAAGGACAGTTGCACAATTGGAGTTTTACACGTATAAACCATTCATCCAAAGGGTCAACCCTTGGGTCAAGAAGATAAAACACAATTGTACTTATCTTTACATATTAGCTGACTACCAAAAAAAAATAATAAAACTAAGCAAACAAAATTATATAAGAACTGAACTTTATCTTTACAACAGCTAAACAAACCACTTACCTAGACATGCATCAGCAATAATTCTATATATATGTTAATTTTAAATTATGCCAGACATTAGCTACATGTAATCAAGAAAGACAAAATTGCAAGGATAATCTATTACCCAAAAGAGAGAACATTATTATGTCAGATCTGTACAGCTTGTCGCCAGGGTCATTTCTTCAAAAATCCCCTGAGAAGGTATTAACTGCAGAACATAGACATTAATATGGAATGAGCTATACAATAGCAATTATCCAAGACTGCAATATATTTTATTGATCAAGAACTAAACTGTTTTTCTACAGCTTGTGAAAATTCTATGATGCTTACCAGTGCAGGTTTTGGCTTCCTTATCCTGCATGATTCGTCAAAAGAGAACATTGTTGGGAGCAGCCAAAACTAGTTTTCCTCTAAGCTAATGTTGTTAGTTCATCTGGTATGGTCATCATTTGGCACTGGCAGTTTGTGCAGGTGATTGAAGTGATATATCTAGCTCTTCGATCGAATTGTTTAGCTTGGCTTTCTCATTTGCTGATTCCTTCTTAGAAGATTTATCATTTTCCAATTCTTTCTTACAAGCTTTCTCACTGTCAGATTTCTTCTTTATTTTCCCTGTTTCTGCTTCCTTCTCAGCTTTTTTCTTTTCAAGGTCCAGTTGTTTACTATTTTCTTCTGCTTCCTTCAGAGCTTTCTTCTTTTCAAGATCCAGTTGCTTACAGTTCTCTTCATGGGAACGCGTGAACAACCTCACAAAGTTTTGGAGTGTTGTAACTACTGCCAAAACACGGGGAAACATCTGTGAACAAATAAAATGCCAAGAGAAGCAATCTCCAACTCATAGATAAGCTGAACATAATCCAAGATCACCTTGCTCAAATGGACATCGCGCTGGATCTTCTCCAAAATAAAGCGCTAGTGCATCTGCATTCCGGCCCTGCAGGTGTCAAAATAGAGCTTAGGATAAAATTTTGAATTGCAATCTGAACAAGCGGTTAAAACCTTACAACTTTCAGCTTCACATCCACAACTTTCTTTATTATCAAATGACCCGAAATGTTGTTCTATGCATGTTGTATGCCATGGCTAACATCATCATTAGGACCAGCTCATCAAACAAAGTAGGGTGTGCACTATATGGACTATTAAATTGGATTACATGGATGCTAGAAACATGCTTAATGTCACCATGCTGCCATTGAAGCCATACTAATGACACAATATCAAGATTTGACACAAGAGAATGGTAGGAGGTTGTAACAAAAAACAAATTTTCGGTGTATTTTGGACAAACCCCCATATGCAGTGGGTTTTTTGCAATTTCCCAAATTGATAATATGGTCATACTCGGGGGAGAAAGGTGAAAATGCAATAATGAAGAGAACAACAAAAAACCGTGACTTCAAAAATCAAGTCTTCATATTAAAAGGAACACTAGTGAAACTATGTGTACCAAAAAAATTAATAAACAAAATACCCAATAGAAACTGTCAAGGGCCTGGGCGCCCAAGGCAGGAGGCCCTTGGCTCCTCAACTCGAGCTACAGCCAGGCAACAGTGCCAGGGCTTTGCTTAGCTACCAACAGCAGGGGGTGAGATTAAGAATAGCACAAGGGTTTAGGGATAACTGTTTTTGCTTTCTTCAGTCAACAGAGTTCAAAGGGTACAAATAGGAGTTCAGCTCCCTTGCTAATGATGCCGGCCATTAACCATTAGCTGGCTATTAACTCCTTAAATCTCCTCAACTACTTCTTAATTGCCTTAATGGCTAAAGCCCCTCCAGCCATCTCCGTGGGCTGCTCCTGGCCATGTGTGCCCTTGTTGGCTGCCCTGGCCGCTCCTCGTGTCCAAGGCCAGCGGCTGTAGTTTTAGCCCCACATCACATCCCCCCCCCTCGACGAGCAGCTCATCCTCGAGGTGGAAGCTGTCAACAGGCTTCCAGGTGGCGGAGGCCGCGGGCTTGCCTAGTCAATGCACCAGTGCTTGACGAATGCCTTTGGCCAGTCTGATGCGTGTGGCCCGTTCTGGAACCGGCTATGCTGCACCGTGGTGGATGGGTGCAAGGCCGGTGGAGCTGCTGGTGGCGTGCCGATGAACTTCTTGAGAAGGCCTACATGGAAAACATCATGTAGGCAAGCGCAGGGAGAAGCTCGAGGCAGTAGGCGACGTTGATGATGGCCGCGACACGGTACGGCCCATAGAATTGGGGCCGCAGCTTGCCTTTGGTGACCTCCTGGAGGGATGCCAGGGGCACGGTGTCGGAAGCGAAGCCAGACCCAGTCCCCGACGTTGTAGCGGACATCACAGTGATGTTTGTCGTAGAAGCGTTTGTAGATGGCTTGGGCGGTCGCGGGCTTCTGCCAACATCTCGTCGCGTTTTGCCATGTTCTTGGCCACTGCAGCGACCAGAGTCTCACCGTTTCATAGGAACAGATGGAGGGCGGGTCGTGGCCGTCGTTATCTTAGCGCGGACCAACACAGGCACTGGCGGCAGCGGTCGCCTGTAAGGCAACGCAGGTACATGATGATGATCTTGTTGGCGGCCTCAGTCTAGCCATCGGACTGCGGGTGGAACGCCGTCGTCATGTGGAGCTTGATGCCCGCGAGGCGCATGAGCTCCTTACAAAAAAACAAAATGAACATCGGGTCACGGTCGGAGACGATGGATTGTGAAACGCCATGCAGACATATGATGTCAGAGAAAAAAACTTGTGCCACTAACTCTGCCAAGTAGGGATAAGCCAACGATATGAAGTGGCAGTGCTTGTTGAACCGATCGACGACAGTGAGCATGACCAACTTACCACCCACGCATGAAGTCCATGCCAATGACAGTCCACACGGACGCTAGCACAGGCAGAGGGAGGAGCAGGCCAATGCTCAGTCTTGTAACATTGGCAGGTGGCGCACGCGTGGATGAAGTCCTAGACCACCGCCCGCAGGTTGAGCGAGTGGAAATCATGGCAGAGATGATGGAGTGTGTGCTTGACCCCTTCATGGCCATCGTCGTGGACCGTTGTGAGGAGCTCCCTGAGGAGTGGGGCCTCACCAGGCAGGATGAAGAGGCGCCCCTAGAATGCCACCAAGCCATCGATGATGGACCACGGAGCCGTGCACTGGTTGGAGGCGATCTCCTCCTTGATCACGACCAGCGCGGGCTACTGATCGTTGGCCTGATGAAGCCACTCCATGAAGTTGAAACACAGACTGAAGAGGGCCACGATCGCTGCTTCCTCGGTGTCACGACAGGACAGGGCATTGGCCACCGTATTGGTGCTACCCGCCTTGTATTCCACGAAGTCGACGCCCAGCACCTTGCCTACCCTATGGAGCTATGGAATCGTGGCCAAGCGCTGGTCCAAAAGGATCTTAAGGCTGAAGTGATCTGTGTGTGTACCAGAAAACGACGCCCCTGGAGGTACGCTCTGCAAAGGCAGATGGCAAGGACCAGCCAGATCAGTTCTTGTTCATATGCTGTGCTGAGGCACGACTGAGTGGCTGAAGAACACCACGGGATGTTGGTCTTGGAGGACAATGGCCCGAAGCCGTGCATCAATGCATCGCACTCAACCATGATGGGCTGACAGGGTCAGTACCGGCGCTGTCTTGAGGGCGGTGAAGGCTGTGCTCGCCGCCTTAGACCAAGTGAAGCCTTCTTTCTTCAGTAGCTCCGTCAGGGGAGCGGCGATGGTACCAAAGTTGGTGAAGAACCGAGCGCTGTGCAACTCATCCAAGAGTTCATCGACCACCGAAATCGGATAGGCGTCCTTGACTATGATGGCGTGGAGGGCACGGTAGTCGACATAGAAGCGCCACGTTCCGTCTGCCTTCTTCACGAGCAAGACCTCGAAGGAGAATGCCGAAGTGCTTCGCTCCCAGCATGGTGGTGCATTGGCGTTCCAACTCATCCTTGTGGGAGGCGGGGTAGCCGTAAGGTCTGACAGCCACTGGACCCCAGGATGAGGTTGATGCAATGGTCCGGGGATCGAGGCGGTGGCATGCCAGAGGGCTTTGTGAAGGCTGCTGCGAACTCGTCCAGCAGAGCCAGCAGCAGGTCATCAACGCTGCACGCCTACAATGCTGGTCCAGCGGCCCCAGCCACCCCTTCCCAGAAGACCCGGTAATCCTGGTGCCAGATGGACATGGTAAGCGCACCGAAATCCCACAGGATCGGCCCAAGGGAGGCCAACCACTGCGTGCCAAGGACAACATTGCAGCCGGCCAGGGGTAGCGCGAAGAAGTCAGTGGAGAAAGGTTCATTGTCGATGGAGAATGAGAGGGCGCGGTAGACACCGGGGCACTGCACACATTCCCCGTTCGCCAGTGACCTTCAAGTTCCGTGTGGTTGAAGCTGAAGGGAGGTACGAGCCGCGGCCTCCTCGGAGACAAAATTATGGGTGGAGCCAGAGTCCAATAGGGCGAGCAGGGACGCCCCGCCCAACTGGATACGGACCGGCATGGTCTCGCTGGTGCGGACACTTGCCATGGCGAAGAGGGAGATGAGCGAAGTGACGACCCCAGCCTCCTGCTCAATGGCCTCCTCGTCGTCTGCCACGGCCAGGTCGAGGAGGAAGATACATTGGCAGACGCGGTTGTGGCCTCGGCCGAACTTCTCGTTGCAATTGAAACAAAGGCCTTCGCGATGGCCCTCTTCCATCTCCAACTGCGACAGCCACCGACCAGCTTGCCCTCGATGGCGAGATGGGCCAGAGCGGGATGGGCCAATGCGCAGGCAGAACCAGCGGCTGATGAGGGCCTGGCTGGATCCCACGGGCCGGTTGACACTGGACTGCTGAAGTTACCACGGCAGCGGCGACGCACTGCTTGCGAAGGTCCAATTTGCGAGCCAGGCTCATGGCAATGACGAGGGACTGCGGCTTATGAATCTCGACGTCGGAGCTAAGTGGAGGCTGAAGACCCACAGTGAACGCCTGAACGCACTGCACCTCAGTTAGTGTGCCTACGCGTAGCAGCAACGCCATGAAGTGATCTTGGTACTCCGTGACTGACAGCTCGCCCAAAGGGTTGGAGCGTATTGGCGGCCCGATGCAGCGATTGAGGAGCTCAGAAAGCAGCGCCACGACAGTGTTCCCTCATCTTGCTGCACCTGGATGAACCACACCTAGGCTCCTCCTTCCAAGTTGTACGACGCCATCCACAGTTGTTCTTCAACTGCGATCCGTTGGTGGAAGTAGGATTCACACCGGTTGATGAAGGCCAGCGGATTGGACTTGCCGTCAAACTTGGGGAAATCCAGCTTTTGGAACCAAGGTGGGCGATCACCATGGTGGTCACCGTGGGCCAAACCTCGTGAACCTAAGCCGGAGGACGCCGGCGGTTGGTCCTGCTGTAGGGCAGCAACTTGCTCCTGGAGGTTGTTGAGGGAAGTGGACAGCGACTAGATGAGCTTGACCAAGTGGGCGTTGGAGGGCTCGACCATGCGTGATATTGCAGAGGTGACCAAGTGAGTTGGTGAGGCAGGGGCTGATGGCGTGGTGGTGTCTGGTTGGTTTTGTGGAGCGGAGGTGGAAGAAGATCGCCGGAATCCTGATACCAGATTGTCAAGGGCCTAGGCGCCCAAGGTAGGAGGCCCTTGGCTCCTCAACTTGTAGCAAGAGCCCTGTAACAGATTTTTTTCCTAGCACAAGGAAGGGTTTAGGGATAACTGTTCTTGCTTTCTTTGTTCAACTGAGTTCAGGGTGTACAAATAGGAGCTCAGCACCCTTGCTGTTGGAGTATATGTATTTAGGCCCATGAGGCCCATGTATGAATGATATAGCTACCCTTCTAGGGTAAGTCCAAAAATCCAATCCAATTATTCTAGCATGGTATCAAGCTAAGGTTTCTTTCCTCCCCGCCCTCTCCTCCTCCCGGCCGGCGGCCACCGGCGCCGCCGCCGTCGTTGTGCCATGGCCGGCGCGCCCTCCCTTCCCCACCGCCTCCCTCCTCCCTCCCTCTACCTTTTAGGTGTGCGGAACCAGGCGGCTGCGGCTCGTGGCGCTGCTACGCCGCCGCCCTGGGCCATGACGTGGGCGCAGACCCGCTCGGGCGCGGCGCGCCCGCTGCTTCGCCATTCTGCGGCGGCAGGCCTTCGGCGCCGATGGGACGCTGTAGCGTCCGGCCAGGCGCTGGCGACCCGCTTCAGCGACAATAGGCCTTGGCCCAGCGCGGGCTGCCGGGCGCAGCATACATCGCAGACCACCGCATTTGCTGGCTGCCAGGGCGCCCGGACCAGCGCGGGCGGCGCGGGGACACCTTTCAAATTTCACGCCACCGCCACTCCTTACTAGCCTACGCACCGCCCGCCGATTCACCCTCCGCAGCCGCCCTCGCCGCCTCGGGCCGCTGAGGGCCAAGCACGATTATTCTTGTGGCGGCTGCCCTCATCTGGGGCGGGCGCGATGCGGTGATGCCTTGGCGCGTCGCATCGCCGAGGCGAGCAGCTCCTCATCTGTGTACCACGACGCGCGCCACCTCCTCGACCGCCGCCATCCGGAGCTCTCTGGCACGACCCAGCCGACCCACTCGTGGCATAGCTCCACTACCAGGCCGGGGGTGTACAGAACATCCGGAACCTGGTCCCTGTCGTCCTCGAGCCGGAGTCGCCCTCCTACGCGCGTTGGCGGGACCTGGTCCTCCTCACCCTTCGCCGCTATGCCCTCGACGACCACGTCCTCGTCGACGCCTCGGTTGCGGCCACGACCTCGGCGTGGCTGCGCCTCGACTGCATCGTCCTCTCCTGGATCATTGGGACCATCTCCCTCGAGCTCCACGACCTCGTTCGCAACACTCCTGACGCCCCACGTGCCTGGCTGGCGCTCGAGGGCCAGTTCCTGGGCAATGCCAAAGCTCGGGCTCTGCGTCTCGATGCGAGCTTCCGTACCTTCGTCCAGGGCGACCTCTCCGTCAGCGAGTACTGCCGCCGAATGAAGGGCATGGCGGACTCCCTCGGTGACCTTGGCTGGCCCGTGGAGGACCGTATCCTGGTCCTCAACGTCCTTCGCGGGCTCAGCGACCGCTACGCTCACCTCCGGACATGGATCACCCGGCAGCGACCCTTCCCTGCCTTCCTCGAGGTCCGCGACAACCTTGCCTTGGAGGAGCTCACTCAGGGTGTCCAGCCTGGGTCACTCTCCGCGCCGGGGTCCTCCTCTTCCTCGACTGCTCTTGCCGCCACTCCTCTGCGTCCATCCGCCCCGCCTCCGTCATCTCTTCTTGGTCCTCCTCTTCCCGGGCCGAGCGGGGGTGAGGGCCGTGGCTACCGCCATCGGCGCGGAGGGGGCGTGGTGCGGACCGGCCGTGGGAGCGCACCGGCACCTCCACGGGCGCACCACCGGCCTCCTTCCACCACCCATGGTCGGGCGCATCTCCATGTGGCCATTCTAGGCCACCGGCGCCGAGCCTCGCCCACCGGCGGCCATGCTCACCAGAGCTCCTCCGCTGCCCTCGCCGTGGCACTCACCTCACGGGGCCACTCCATGGGCTTCACCTCCGAGCACCCCGCCCGGGCTTGTCGGTTGGGACCCGGTGGCCTTGGCCCGCTCCTTCAGCACCATGACACTGACACCTCCAGTCGGTACAGTCTGGATCGCCGACTCGGGTGCCACTTTCCACACTACTCCCGACCCCGGTATACTCTCCTCCGTACACCCCCCCTTCTTCCTCTCACCCTTCTTCCATCATGGTCACTAATGGTTCTTGTCTTCCTGTCACATCTGTGGGTGCCGCTGACACCCATGGCTCCTTTCGCCTTCATGATATTCTTGTTGCTCCCTCTATGGTTCACAACCTTCTTTCTATTTGTCGATTTACAGCTGACAATTCCTGTTTTGTTGAATTTGACTCTTCTGGTCTTACTGTGAAGGATTTGGCTTCCCGGCGTCCTCTTCTCCGATTTGACAGCATGGGACCCCTTTACACTCTTCGGTTTCCGGCGCCTCCTTCGTCTTCTTCACCTTCCGCTTTGTCAGCTGCTTTCGCCGCCACCACTTCTTCCACCATTTGGCATCGTCGACTCGGACACCCTGGCCGTGATGCTCTGATGAAGCTTAGTCGTAGTTCCGATATCCATTGTACTCGTGATCACGATGAGCACTTATGTCATGCGTGCCAACTGGGCCGTTATGTTCGTCTTCCTTTTCATGCTTCTTCACATGCGACCCATATTTTTGATCTTATACACTGTGATCTGTGGACCTCTCCTGTCATGAGTATTTCTGGATATAAATACTATCTTGTGGTGGTTGATGATTTCTCTCATTATTCCTAGACTTTTCCCCTGCGTGCTAAGTCTGAGGCTTTCCCCACCCTTCGTCACTTCTTTGCCTGGGTGTCCACTCAGTTCGGCCTCACCATCAAGGCCGTCCAGTGTGACAATGGGCGTAAGTTCGACAACGCCACCTCTCGTGCTTTCTTTCTCTCCCACAGTATGCAATTACGCATGTCGTGCCCCTATACCTCCTCCCAGAACGGTAAGGCTGAGCGCATGATTCGCACCACCAACGACACCATGCGCACCCTTCTGTTCCAGGCTTCACTCCCTGCCCGGTTTTGGGCCGAGAGCCTTCACACCTCCACCTACCTCCTTAACCGCTTACCTTCCGTTGCCTGCCCCGCTCCCACTCCTCATCACGCTCTCTTCGGTACCCCCCCTCGGTATGATCACCTCCGTGTCTTCAGGTGTGCGTGTTACCCTAACACCACTGCCACCGCTTCCCACAAGCTGGCTCCCCGTTCGACTCTGTGTGTCTTTCTTGGGTACTCCCCGGATCACAAGGGGTACCGTTGCTTTGACCTCACCTCTCGACGTGTCCTCATCTCTCGCCACGTTGTGTTTGATGAGTCCGTCTTCCCTTTCTCCACCACCTCTCCACCCACTTCCACTTCCACCACCTCCGACCTTGACCTCTTCTCTCTGTTTCCCACTAACGCGGTGGTCCAGCCACCTTTGACGCTATGTCCTGCAGGTCCTCCTCTGCCGGGCCCTTCGCCGGCCCCGTGCACCGGCTCCACGTCTTCCGGTGTTACGCGACCCACACCTGCGCGGGCCCGGCGTCGTCTTCGGCACCTCCCGCTGGCTTCGCCCGGCCGGTGCTTGGCGTCTACGGCGCCGCCAGCGGCCGAACCCACTTGGTGCGGTCCGGTCCCGCCACCACCGTCACCGCCTCCGTCACCACCGGTGGCGTCTTCTCGGCTGGTCCTCGTCTACCCGGCTCGAGTGCGGCCGGACCAGCATACCGCCGATGCGGTCCCGCCACCGTCGTCGCCGCCTCGGTCACCACCGATGGCCTCTTCTCCGCCGGCGACGCCTACACCGCCACCTCCGGCGCCCCCTACGCCCGTGGCGGCGGCCGTTGTACCACCCGCCTCTCCTTCACCGACACCAGCGTCATGTTCACCATATGGTGGCCGCGGCGGCAATTGGTGTCCTGCGACCGGGCTCTCGCCGCGACGCCCGGCAGCTGCCGGTCTCTCCGGTACCCTCTTCCGTTCGCGCGGCCTTGGCAGATCCTCCTTTGGCGTCGCGCGATGGAAGAGGAGTACACGGCTCCTCGCCAACCGGGCGTGGGATCGGTGTCCGACCCTTTGGCTCCAATGTTGTCACCGGCAAGTGGATGCGGACACACAAGCGGCGGGGTGATGGCACCCTTGATCGGTACAAGGCTCGGTGGGTTCTCCAGGGGTTTCACTCGGCGCCACGGGGTCGACTATGATGAGACTTTTAGTCCGGTGGTGAAGCCGGCTACCGTCATACGGTTCTCTCAGCTCTCTCTCTCGCTCTGGCCCATGCATCATTTGGGCGTCAAGAATGCCTTCTGCGCGGTTCTCTCCTTTGAGATAGTCTCTGCGGCCCGACTGCGGGCTTTGTTGACTCCTCTCGTGGGATATGGTGCGTCGCCACAACAAGTCTCTACGGCCTCAAGAGGCCCCTCGGGCTTGGCACTCTCGGTTTCTTTGCCTTTTCTGGCGACACTTTGGGGCTCGTGGAGGCCAAGTCGATACGTCATTGTTTATCTATCACCATGGAGCGGAGGCGCCTATCTGTTGCTCTATGTTGATGATATTGTGCTCCTCCGACCTCTAGTCCGTCCCTACTCCGGCGCATCATTGCCTCTCTTGGTGGGGAGTTCCCGATGAAGGATCTTGGTGCGCTCCATCACTTTGGGGGGGGCACGGTTGAGCCTCGTCCCCTTTGGCGTCCTCCTTCACCGGCGCTTGATACACTCTCAATATCCTAGAGCGGCCGGGATGGCCCGGATTGCAAGCCCTGCTCCACCCAGTTGACACTCAGGCCAAGCTGCCCGAGAGCGAGGGCACTCGGTGGCGACCCCACTGCGTCAGGAGTCTTGCGGGGGGGCACTTGATTACCTCACCTTCACCGCCGGACATCACATATGCAGTTCAGCAGATTTGCCTTCATATGCATGATCCACGGGAGCCTCACCTCACTGCTCTCAAGCGCCTCCTCCGCTACCTCCGAGGCCTGTTGACTACGGCCTGCTCCTCCACCGGTCTCCCTCCACCGAAGCTCGTCATCTACACCGACGCCGACTGGGCCGGGTGTCCGGACACCCGCCGGTCCACCCCCGCTACTCTATTTGTCTTTCTAGGCGGCAACCTGGTGTCTGATCGTCAAGCGTCACCGGTGGTCTCGCTCCAAAGTGCCGGGGAGTACCGCGCTGTCGCTAACGGCGTGGCCGAGGCCTCCTGGCTCCGACTCCTCCCCGAGCTCCACGGTCCCCTCTCACGAAGCACGCTGGTCTCTTTGCGACAACGTCGGTGCGGTGTACCCTCCACCAATCGGTTCAGCACCAGCGGACCAAGCACGTGGAGATTGACTTACACCGTCCGCGACCTGGTCGCCATCGGCAATGTTCGGGTTCTACACGTCCCAACCACCTCCCAGTTTGCCGACATCTTCACCAAGGGCCTCCCATCCTCGACCTTCTCCGAGTTTCGTTCCAGCCTCAACATCACCAGTAGCTAGTTGCGTCTGTGGGGGGGCTCGTGTGTGCTTCTTTTCATGTCCAGTTTGGAACTTCGCTGCGCCGATAGTTCAGACTGCGGGGGGGGTGTTGGAGTATATGTATTTAGGCCTATGAGGCCCATGTATGAATGATATAGCTACCCTTCTAGGGTAAGCCCAATAATCCAATCCAATTATTCTAGCACTTGCTAATGATGTCGGCTATAAACTATTAGCCGGCTATGAACTCCTTAAATATCCTCAACTACTTAATTGCCTTAATGGCTAAAGGTCCTCCAGCCACCCAAGTCTCCTCAGGCTGCTCCTAGCCATGTGTGCCCTTGGGGGCTGCCCTGGCCGATCCTCGTGTCCGAGGCCGGCGGCTGTAGTGTCGACCCCACACGACAGAAACTTTTGGTCATAATCCAAAGTTCTTCTAAATAAATTTAGCCTAACTCCATAAATAATGATTAAGATATAGAATAATGCTCAGTGGATTTTATTTGAGAACAAAGAAAAAATAATCCAGATGATGAAAATACCCTTGTGGAAAACTCATCATATAAATAAAGTATTAAAAACTCAAGAAAAATGAAAGTAATATATGTCTAGTACTATAACAATAAATAAAGGAACAAACAATGTAAATTAAAAAGTGGCTTATAAATAAACATGTGAGAGGGAAAAGAATAAAATTCACAGAAAACTCTTACAAATACATAGTGTGACCTAAAAAATGGCCATACGATGATGAAAGACAATAAAAAGTGAGTACGAAAGAAGCAAATCAAAGTATGACGTACAAAGTGCATGATATGATTACATTGTAATCTTCAAATCTCTTAATTCTGAATGAGTCCTAATCTGTATGTGTAACATTTTAGAATTATTGATTTTAAAATCCTAAACTCACCTTACAAATTTACAAGTTTATTTCAAATAACTCCCAGCACCTAATAATCATTTTTGTACTTCTAACATGTTTTATTCATTTTCAATTCATTTGTACCAGCAGAATCCGCAGACAACAGTATTAATGCGTTATTACAAGGAATGAATGAAATTTGCTATAGGGAGAAAATTATACCACATTAGAATAAAGTGAAGTCAAAGACCTAACTTCAGCTTCCGCACCAACAAGGAAATCCTTCAGTGTCTGCCAAAAAGGTAATTCACTTACCACTTTGTAATACATTCAAGAAACGACATTAAAATTAAAAGAGCAAGCTCGTACCAACACATAGTTCTAGAAACCGGAAGGTGCACAAACAAGCCATGTGAGTGATGGCACTACCAAGAAGAATCAGTTGCTTTAAATGCAAACTATGGTCACATAAACAAACACCTTAGCATAATTGCTTTGACTGGACCATTTAGAAGCAGATGCATGGTGTGGGGTTCAATCCCTGCCAATGCTGGGAATAAAATAGTACTTTTACCATTCTCTTGAAACAATGTCCACATTCCACACATTCTTTGTTTTCCAGTCATACCACTGGCCCAGGTTGGTTTTCTAAACCGTACTTAGTTGCAAACAGTACTGTAGTCATGTTAAGTGCAGTTATTAGATTATAAAGATGGCAGCAGTAGTCACTGTTAAGGCCCATATCATCTAGATCTATATTCGCACATACAATGGCTTTCTTCTCAAGTCTCCAAGATTAGCAACAGTCACCTTTCGGAAGATCTCTGACACAGGACCATCATTTTCAGAGGTAGTAAGCTCTTGCTCAACTTTCTCAAGTCCTTTGTTTACAGCCTGCATTTCCTCTGCTAAAGACTTCAATTGTATCTGCATTATATCAGTCCTCCAAGAAATGAATCAGTAAATCACTTATGATTAATATTCAAAGTGGCCAAAATGACAAAAACTACATTTAATTTACACCTTCGCCGCCAGCTCTAAGCTAGACAAGTCTTTCGGGAAATCTAGAAGTTCTGGAAGTTTCTCAGAAAGCACCTGCAAAAATATCACTAACAGATTAATACACAACTGAAACATATGAATTATGATTATAAATTACTAGGGAGAGCACAGAACAAAACTTTTTAAAGCCCTTTACCTCAGAAAGGGATTATTCTAAGTGTGTTTAGCTAACAGCTCTAATTCAACATAAAGTCACACGCAAATGAGATGAATAAAGCTGATAGAAACACGAAGGACATCAATGCAGCACATGTCTAGCTAAAAATGCACTGTGGGACCTTAAAATTTTCATGGTTCTTATCTACATCCTCTTACTAAAAGAGTAGCCATTTGGGTCCTCAATCTAATGCCTCGCTCGAGTAGAGGTCCAAAACCAGCCATGGACAACTAAATGCGTGGATGAGGCTGGGTAAAACATGAAAATAAAAAACCCTCCCCATCTTTCTCGCCGTCCACTCCCTCTATCTTCTTTGCCCCAACGTAGCTCCAGCGACCAAAGGGTCACGAGCCAGCCCTAGCAAGTATGGATGCCACCTGCACTCCCTCTCCCTTTGTGCATGCACACGGACATGCACCTTCGCATGGATCAAGATTGCTGACTATGCGGAGCGCAAGGGCACCGTCGAGACTAAAAGTGGGCTCATCAAGCATGAGCATGGGCAGGTCATGCACGGCCTCAATGCTCACAGAGAAGCGCCTCCCGATGTCATGGTACCGTCGAGCAAGACCACCAGGTCAGGCGGCAGTGACCATGGGCCATACCCATGGAGAGAGGGAGTGGATGGGGAGAGATGAAGGGGGATTTTCTTGCAAGTTTTACTTGGCGTCATCCATGCTGGCACGACCACGTAGATATGTATAGGTGTCGTGGAAGGATTTGACCTCTACTTGAGTGCAGCATTAGATTGAGGACCCAAATGAGAACTCATGAAAAGTTTAAGGACCCATAGGGCATTTTACTCTTTCTACAAATAAGGTATGCAGTTCCCAAAGTGCAGTGGAACACCAGAAATAGGAAAATTAAACTCGCTTAATAAATTGCAGAAGTGGACAAGTGCAATTGGGAAATGACCCATGTAAACATCTTAAATTTGGGGAGTAGGCACTCTGAAACCAGATTAATTTATACTTAGCTACCAGTTCATGCCTTCCAATAAAAAAATTCTAACCATATAACTCTTGAACAGCATATAAGATTGAATTCAGGTTTTGCATTTAGCCCAATTAGACAAATAACTCCAGTGATTCTTTAACAAAAGGCATTCCAACACTCCAAACAAGGCTATGTTTCAGTAAGAAGGTTAAACAAGCAAAGCCATAATCTTGAGTTAGGCATGATGATTTCAAGATAATAGACAGTACTTAAATCATAGAAAAGGAAAACCCTCTGCTTAGCTTTTGTGCAGTGGAGCAGTGGATCCCAAAGTGAGAATCATATAAATATATGAATAGAGGGGTACCTTTGATAAATAGTGCATTAAAGTCATCTTATTGTTACGAGCACGGGTGTCACTTAGTTTGAGCAAGCTATCCAACCTGAAACCAACAGCAGAACCTACAAAAACAAAGGGAACCATACTGCATTCATGAAGAACAAGAAAAAAAAGATAATTTAAAGATGTGACACAAAAAAAAAAAAAAAGATGTGACAAAATAAATTATGTAAATATAACTTGTCATCACAACAAATGTATCAGGCAATAAATAAACATATTGATCCCTTCCAAAGAAAACTGACCATTTTTTCAGCCACGGATGAACTGAATTTCATTACTTAAAAGCAATAAAACTACAAAGTTTAACGACCCGAGTCTCGTTTACCAAAGCTACCAAAACCTGCTGAGTGATCTGAACACCCAGGCTTCAGAAAAATAGCACCCAAACCATTCACCGACCTTCCAACCGACACGGAAACAGGCAGAAAACGAATAACTAATGTTTCGCCGCGAAGACAAAAGTAAGAAAAATTATTACAAGCGCAGTGAAAACTGACCATATGATGTTGCACAACCATTTAAGAAGGAAATATTAATTACTAATTAGGCTTAACAGCAGGATGGCAAGGTATAGTTGGTAGCAGGTATCAAGTCAGACTAACCTTTTAAAGTGTTCAGTCACCTCAGATGTTACCACTTAGCACCAATAAGAACCAATATTCCATTTTAAATGAAAAATATAATGATGCTTACTAATGCCTAGTTATCAGTAACCATTGTTCTGTGGGTTATGAGCATTAAGATAACTCACTAGCCAGTTATCACATACCCTCAAGGAGAAAATAGTGCTTCACAAGATATCTTGAAAATACATTTAATGGAATTTTACTTCTACATAATGATAACTCAACTTTATCTAAAAAAATAATGATAACTCAAATATCATGTATCAGTCTTCACTGAGATAACACGTATCGCGGATGTACCCCGGGAATGGATGGCCTTGTTTTTACTGAGTGGTGGCGTCAAGCCTTGCAGCAGGTTACTAAACAATATTGCGGTCTAACATTGGTCATTTTGGTGGTATGGTAGATGGAAACGTAGGAATGGTTGTGTCTTTAAGGTCACGTCGCCTATTGTCAATAGTATTGAGTTGCATGCACCGACCAATTCAACCCAAAAGCTTAAGCTTATAGGGAGAGGTGGGCAATTCACTTATATTCCAACACTCCCCCTCACGTCAAGGCTCCGGCGAGAGATCTCAGCGACGGACGAGCCTTAGACGTGGAATAGGAGCGGACAACAATTATTTTATTTAATTGTGTCTATCAGGTTTCGAACTCGAGACCTCTGGCTTTGATACCATATTGACTTGCATGCACCGACCAATTCAACCCAAAAGCTTATAGGGAGAGGTGGGCAATTCACTTATATTCCAACAAATAGAAACAGTTCTCCTGCGCTTTCAAAGAAAAAAATTCTGTCATGGATGTGGTTTCTAGGCAACTCTTTTTTACTTGTTATGTCTAGAATCTAAGTGGCAGAGGCATGATGGTGCACCAGATGCCACCTTGTCTTCTAAAAGGAATTGTGTTAATGGAACTCCTCAAGAAGTATCAATTTACAATTTTGCTTACCTCTGGCAGTGCCTTGGTTCAATGCATTTCCAAGAGAAAGAATTGTCTGCATAATCCTTTTCAACTTGACTGAACCTCGTATCTATGAACATCATGACAAATACATGAAATTAATATCAGGATGCTAATATTAATTTTCAATCAATATAAAGTGCCTACCTCTTCTGCTGAACAATTAACAATGTTCAGGTTCCGCTTAAGGTCAGAAACCTGAAAATAGTTAGAAAAGGACCAAATATTACAAAGGCAAAGCAAAACAGTACAGTTCATGATTTGCAAAAAAAAGGAACCAGTTGCCAAACCTGGGAACGGAATTGAATCTTAAATAAGAAAACTCTCAGCTTAGCTTCTACACGTGGTACTTTCATAAGCTCCATAAAGAACTGCAACACAAAGATGTACATCAGAATCTAACACATATATATCTACATCTACACCTACATCTATATCCATATCCATATCCTATATTTTCAATCCCCACTAGCATTCTATATCGCAATGCAAAGTGTCCATATCAGCATCCACCAGCACATCCCATTAGCAAATGCAAATATCTCGCCATGCAAAGTGTCCACATCAGCATCCACTAGCACATGCCATTGCATCTTCATTCAAGCTAATCACACTAGCAAACCACATCATTTACTAACATATATTTAGTTGTCCATATCAGAATGCTAAAAATCATCCACTAACATGCATTACGATATTTACTCGTTCATATAAGTAAATATTAGTATAAACATGTGTGTCCCACAGCAATGCGTGAAGCATTCTTCTAGTTATTATTCATAAGTTTGTGTCTCGAATCACCGTATTATTGTTTTCATGGAACACTGATTTTCAATGGGAAGCCATCCCACAAAAGGGCATGTACATAGATAAGAAGTTCTAACTTTAGATGTAAAGCAGTAAAGTTGTATAAACCTGCGGTTCCCACAGCAATGCACAGGGCATTCTTCTAGTTATTCATAAGTTTGCAATTTTGCATCTCAAATCACCGTATTTTGGTTTTCATGGGACACTGACTTTCAATGAGAAGCCATCCCACAAAAGGGCATGTACATACATAAGAAGTTCTAATTTTAGATGCAAAGCAATAAAGCAAACTAAAGAAAACAAGTCACCTGCTCACATTCTCCAAGAGCTTGCTTATCTCCTTTGTAACCCTGATAGTCATATCCCAAACATTTTTGGCTTCAACATATAATAATGGTTTAAAATGAACACCAGACTAGAACATGAGTGACCTTGCTACCTTTAGAAGTTCAATTTCATCTTTCGTTGGAGTGAACTTAATAAGGTTCTCCACCTGGTCAGCATCAAGGACAGTATCATCCAGAGCCAGAATTGCACTCTATGCTCCAAAAAAAGTAAAAGAAAAAGAAAAAAGAAAAGAGAAGAAAAGAAAAGGAGAGAGAGTGTTACTAACAAATATACTAAGGATTGTGAGGACAAAGGAACACCACTAACATGCACAGATGCACTTCTTAAATCCTTCCAAATTACTTCCACTAGATGCAGTGACACATGGCACAACACATTAGCTGTCCCACTAACCTCACCATGTTAAGTACAAACTGCTTTTGACCATTATTATGCTTCCCCACAATTATAGCAAACTAAAAGATTTATGTTTCAGTATGTTACACAAATAATAAATTAACATAGTAAGAAAACAGTTGCGGAAGATAGAATCTTACCATTAGGTCAGGCAGTGGCATTTTGACTTTGGTAAGCATGATTCCACAATTGTTAGCCCGGCGAAGATCAATCTGCAATGGAGAACACAATGGATGAGAAGAAGCATGAACAATGAGGATTGAGGCGTAAAGATTAAATAGTAGCTACAGATGCCTATAATAACATGCCAACAAACCAAGATGAAACAGGCAGAAGGGAAAAGTAAAACATGAGAGCAAAATAGCCACACGATAAACTTTCTTTTTACAACACAAGATAAACTGTTAAGTATCTTATGTAACAACTATGTGAATCTGGTACACAAGCACTTTCAACTGTTGAACTGATAAAATGTTGACATACTAGATTTTAGGAGAAGGCCAGAAAAAGGGACTTCAAAGGATGGCATATACCAAGAGAATTGTCCTTGTACACATAGGGTCTGTTTGGTTCATGTTTTGGATCTGGCCTGGCTAGCCAACTAAGCCTGGATAGCTAAAGCCTGGCTTGTGCAATACAAGATGCACTTGTTTGGTTGCACTGACTTTCTAAGCCTGGACTAGAAATTGTGTGTTTGGTTCCCTGTTTTTGCTTGCATACAACCACCATATCTTCGAACAGGTGACGGGCACACTTGCCAACAGGCAAATCCAGCGTGTCCTCCGCCGCCGACACCCCTCCACTGCTTCAATCTCCACTCGCTTGCTTGGAGCTTCAGCCGAACCACAACTGGAAAGGAGAGACGAGGAGATGAAGGCAATGGACATATAAGAATGGTGATTCAGATCCACAGTACACAAGCAAACCAAGCACATACGAGCTTCCATGGATGTTGTTTGCCCCATGAAGCTCCACTCTACGAGCACTCTGTCTTCGCTGAAGCAAGACCCGCGCCTCCACGTGCTAGCGTCACCACCAGCGAGCGCGTGCTTCATCCATCCGTGCCCGCGCCGTGGATGCTGCGTGGAGGTAGGACGCGGACGGGAGGAGGAGCGGCGCTCCAGCGTGAGGGTGCGTGCAGAGGCACCGGAGTCCTCGTCGCGGAGCGTGCAGAGCTGCTAGAGTCCTCATCGCGGGGCGTGCAGAGCCAGAGCTCCCGGAGTCTTCATCACAAGCATGTGCCATGGTGGAAGAAGGCGAGCGGAGGTCAGAGGATAGAATGATGATCTGTGCGGTGACGAGACTTGCGACGTAGCCTAGCCAAGCCTGGCCAGCGAAAAACGGATCTCAATCTCGTTTTTCTGGAGCCAGGCTAGGGCCTCCAAAGTGGCTTGGTTGGGCCTGGCTTCGGGCTATTTACAGGCAACCAAACATCCTACTAGTTGGCTTCCTGAAGCCTGGTTGGGGGTTAGCCACCCAACCAAACAGGCCCATATATACCAGAAACATCTTTGCACAACATAATACTGGAAGCAGAAGTAATCAGTATGAACCCTAATACACATGACCAGGACAATAGAAACAAGGGGAAAGGGATTTGTCCTAACATAGTTCATACAAGAAAAAAAAAGGTGCTAAGGAGTACTAGTACATGGTCAACTAAAATAGTACTGCTGTCCCAAAATATAAGGCACACGCGTACTTCGATATTCAAAATTCACTATATTCGACCAACAGTAAATCTAATGATCTAATCATATGAAAAGTTTGTGCTACAAAATCGGTAAGTTATATCTGTATTTAGAAACACTTTCTAAAGTGTGATATTCAAGACCACACCAAATCAATCTTACCACACCAAATCAATCTTCCCCAGTTAACATAAAAATTGGAGTGGAATGTGCACAACACAAAAGAAGATCGGGGTGATAGCACACTAGTTAAAGAAACTGGAGTACAGAGAAATGCTACGATCGTAAAACTCACAAGATGAATTTTCTCTGGTTTCGACCCAGATGCACGACTGCCTGACTTATCTGAACGCCTTGAGTCTGAACTTGGCAGTACAGCTGAGAAAAGATTTTCTAATTCTGACATATCGAACACAGGGGCTCTGTGCAGGTCACCCGAAAGACACATTAGTATGAAAATCCCAAATCATATGATCATTAACAAGTTTATTCAAGGTGCCAGTGAGGTACTTTAAAGTTTCGTCAGGCTTCTGTGACTCCGCCCACAGACTACCATGCATTGCTCTTGTTACTTTCACCCAATGAAGTGGCTTCAAATTTGACCTTCTGGACACAGCCTGGCCAGATTGAAAGCTCTTTGACATTGGACCTGAAGGAGGTACAGGTCCACGCCCCTGAGGACCAAACAGTCTAGTATTACCACCAGGAGGTGCTGGTGGGGGTACAATGTTACCAGAAGCTCCATTGGAGGGTGGTGGTGGAACAGGAGGTGATGGCATCGATTTACCCATGGGGCTGGATGATTGTTTCGATGAATAGCATGGTGGAGGCGGCGGAGATGGACTGGAGGTTGTTCCAGGTGGTGGAGGTGGAGGCGGCACTAAAGCTCTAATAGGTGATAATGTTGGGGCAGGTGGTGGAGGGGGTGCAGCAGTCCTAACAGGAAATGAAGTAGATGCAAATAGAGGCAGAGGTGGTGCAACAGGTGTAGCGGTAGATGAAGTAGAAGCAAGTAGTGGGGGTGGTGGTGGTGCAGGTGGTCTACTGAGAGAGCACCTAGGTGGCAGTGGGGGAGGTGGGGATTGAGGTGGCCCTGACAGTTTAAGAGATGAACTTGAAGCAGGTGGTTGAGGTGTCAGTGGTTGTGGTGCATGAGACCTCACAGGAGAAGGCCTAGGCACGGGTGGAGGTGGGGGTGGGGGTGGCACGGGTGGTGGTGGTGGTGGTGCTGGAGGCCTGAATGAAGTTGGAGTGACAGACACAGAATATGGAGGCATATGATAAATACTTGAAGAACTAGAAACTGATGATGACGGGGGCAGTGGGGGCGTTGGTGGAGCAGAAGTTGGCAACAATTCAATTGTGTCACTATTTGAGGATTTCTGATGATTTGTGGCCATAGTACTAGTTCCATGCAATTCAAATGCCGATTGTCTCTCTGGATGAGATGGAAGGCCTACTGCATGGAAACAGTTTAATTACAAAAAGAAAAATATAGGAAAAAAAAGTATTCTTAAAATGCATTACGACTTAACCTGAATTGTTGAGGGTAGGTTGTGATGAGCCGTTTGCTTCTGACATCATAATAGAATCTGATACCAGCAAATCTAGTGGCAGTGATGGTGGAGGGAGTGGTGGTGGCATACCCTTTGTTACAACAGGAGTACCTGTCACGTCAAAGGTCAAAGAATTAAAATAAGGATCGTGGTAACATGACTACTTGAGGAACTGAGGACATGCATACAATACAAAAGAATGTCAGTTAAGCTACACCTGTTGTTGGATGCTGCCCTGATGGTCGTTTTGATGTAATTTGGATTACACCAGTAGAAAAATTTGATACTGTCGTCAAGGTTACAGTTGAACCACAACAATTCTCAGCACTTCCAACATGGTCTTCTAACAAAGCTGTAATTCCAAGGGCTGAAGGCGCGCTATTAAATCTTGGACAAGCTGAAAGTGATCTAGGACTGGAGTAGCCAGAAAGACCAGAGCATGAACTAGAAATTGGAAATCGCTGTGACATAATTATAGCGGGTGAAGAGCATTGGCCTGAACCATGTTGCTCATCAAGTTTATCATTTTGATCCCTAAGAACTGGTTCAATAGATTTCATGGTAGAGGGAACAGCCTTTTCTAGTGAAATTGACTGTCCAGTGTTACTGTCAACGTTGTGGTCTAGAAAGCCTAGATTTTCTTGGACAACAGAAATTCGAGTTTTGACTTCAGAATTAGTGGCTTGCTCCAACAGATATCTCTGTCGACCAACTCTTTCCAGTTTGTTCAAATAGACTGTGGGGTCTTCAACTTTGCTTGGTTCTTGTTGAACATTGTCAGAATGCTTGTTGATTGGACAGATTGAACCAAGCTCTAACGATTCTGCTTCTTTCTTACTTGGAGACAAGAATCCTTGCCTCAACTGAATATTTTCTGATGAAGTAAGTCGCTGGAAAAGCTGGACTGCAGCATCCCCTGTCGGATCTAGCCAGTCCACATTGCTAAACATCTCTTGAACCTTTGCAAATGCTTCAATCGGTAAACCCCCCTTCTCTCCTATACCTGCCACCTCCATGGGACCTAACTGATTGGCAGTGTCCATTTCTGAAAGAAGAACCTTTAACCAGACGACAAAACAAATTATAAACTTTTGCATGACTTCTAGATAAAAAAATCACTGGGTCACTGCAACAAGTACATACCTCAGCTCTGAATTCCTTTGGGAATCGATCTTTGGCATCCCACAATATATCGATTTCATCACGGTTTAACATCAGAATGTTAGATCTGATAAAGGCTGTATTGAACATGACTCGGAACATCATCTCTTCTCGTTCCTGATCAGCATCAAGGCTAATGCATTCAAGGACAACATCACCTTGAATATGGCAGTGGATGTCAATCTTAATCAGTTCACAGTCTGCCTGGGTAACAGAAGTAAAATTCAATGACTATTACAACATCGAGAGAGAGCCATGGCATGCCAGATGAGAAAATCTAAAGAATATAATTCAGCAAATATACGTGTTATCACTCTGAATTCCAGATACAAAGCAATGAATTTGCCGGTTCTAGAAGCAGAAAGTGGCAAAAAAAAAACTAACTAACTAACCTTCTTGTAAAGCCTAACGTATTTGCTCCTTTTTGGTGTTGCAAATAGCACCTTTGGTCTGTTACTTGTAGCAAGTAAAGGATCCTGTCCATAAATACGGAATATTGGTCTACATCCTCCCTCTTCATTAAAGCCTGGAATGTTTCTTAGTATCACACAGTCTAAAGTAAGGGCCCGCTCCTGAGGTGGCCACTCTGAGCTCACGTTCCTCCGAGATATATAATGTAAGTATCTTATCTGAGAAGGCATCGGATTCAATGGTGACAGCAGCTGAACCAGCTCACGAGGAGCTTGCCTGTAAATCATTTCCAGTGTCCTCTGCTCACCAATGAATTGCTTTCTGTACAACAGTAGTCCTGCTAACATGAATGCAAGTACCGCCCAGCCACCATGCTCACAATGCATTATTAAGACATTTTGCTGGCCCAAAGAGAGCCAACTCTCCCCTGACCTCAAGTAATGATGAATCATTTCTATTGTAAGGAGTGGGCATCCCTCATATTGTCTGGGGTAGTCCATAACTACCATATCATAGCTTGATAATATATTCGCCAGTAAACTTTGACTGTCACCATCCCGAAAGTTGAAGACCATAAATGAAGCATCAGCAAAGTGGCTCCGAAGTTGTGCAACAATGTCACGAATATAATCCCGGTACTTATCATCATCGAAGACATCAGTTGTGAAGCAAGAATCAAACACTACAAATGCACAAGATAGGGACAAGAAACATTTTAGCAGGAAGCCAATAAAACTTCACTAAATGAATTTTTGAAATCAAGTCTTGTAACATCATCTGCACAAATCTCAGTGCACTTTGGAGGGCTAATGTGCTGGATCTACTAACATGTAAGAGTGGATTTGTATTTTCGCCATAAATCTTGACACACAAATAGGAGACAATAACATTAATAAAATAAAGGAATATACTGGAGAACAACAAACAGAACTATAATCCAGATGTTCCAAAGTATACTTTGCAAATAAAACATAAAAAAGAAACAAAATGCACGCATCACAAGCCATTGCTATGTTTAATAATACTTTAACTAACAGGTTGATAAAATACAAAAATGTAGTACAAGACAACAAAATCTGCTGCAATTTGCTTTAGGAAAAAAAAAATGTAACAGTACAATAAATATACTGGGTTTCTCTCTGTATTCCTTTTCACAGTGACATTTTGCTAGTCACAAGCATGTTGAACATAAAAGGGCAAGTTAGTAAGCCATACACAAATGGACATACCAACAATTTAATGATTGTTACAATTAGAAGGGCCTGACTCATGTTCTATTCTAATACTCCACCAAAGTCAATAGCACCAAATCTGTACTGCCCTTCTTGGAAACTTTATTTCTTTTGTGTGTGATTCTTATTGTTTGTCCCTGTGAAATCTGTTACAAGTGAGTGATGTTTCTTAATTAGAATAACTAATCTTTATTTCAAATCATACACATTTATTCCATGTAAAATTATCTGAAGTTGTCAGTTTGGACTTCACTGCCACAGAATTTCACAAAGATGGACTTCTGTTATGGTCTCAAAAGCCTAAAATATCTCCCACAGGATACAACTTTTGGTTACACAAAAGTTTTCCATGTGCCTAAATGTGTCTAAAAATGAAAATAAATGTATGTGACTGTCTTTGAGATCATTTCCTGCCTCAATACAAGATTTGGGTCCACCTCATCATGGTCTGTTACAAGACTGAATGGTAAAGCTTCCTCATGAGACACTGGAAACCACTTGTGCTGCAACAATGACGTAATAGTAAACAAAGACACCTTGCAGGCCCCTCTTATACTAAGTAACAAATGGACAGAATTCATTCTGTAACAAAATCGAATCCAACAGTATCACTCATCAGATGTTTCATCAACTACGGAAAGGGCATGTCATGTTGGCATATTGGGTAACTGCCAAGCCCCACAAATTAGACTTTATTAGGTCATCTCTTTGAGATCCATCGACCCTATAGGGTCAAGCGAACATTTCCACCCCTCTATCACACGCTGCCCATCAATTCCTTTGTGCTGGTGGCACCACATCCTCCAGTTCCACACCACAGCCTTTCACACCCATCTCTCTGAAGCAGATCAGTGTCTGCATGTGGTGGTGGAGCACCCCGACAAGCGGCAGATGGTTGCGGCCATGCAGATCCTAGAGGAGCTGCAGTTGGCACATAGTGCTTGATACTGAGGTGCGCAGTGCGTTGAGCACCCTCGACAAGCGGTAGATGGGTGCAGGGACAAAACACCTGGCCAAGCTGCAGATCGGCGTGTGGTTGTGTTGGTGCACACAGCTCCAACTGCTACTCAGTAATTTACTGATCAGCAGAGCAGCACTGTTTGATACATCTCCTATCTCTCTTTTTCTCTCATTAGTTTAACTGGGTTTCAATGATTGTGCGATTTTAATGCGTTTGTGAAGCATTTGATTATTCAGTCCTTCATATAGTTTGCATGGAGCACAGGGCAGCAAGATGATGCCGTGCAGCAAGGTGATGACTGGCACCACAGCAGCTCTGCCGCTTGTATAAATGCTCAAACCCATAATGTTCACTCAGGCATCAAGTCAACCAAGTTAATATAAATAGATTGTGTGCTCCTCTGCACAGTGCATGGATCACTGGATCAACTCCAGTTCTAGCTCCATAGCTGAACCATGCTTATACTTGGGCAGTTAGGCCAGTCCGAAGGGTTTTGTGTCCCAGTTTCTAAGGTTCCCATGTGTTGGAAACATTGTGGACAGGTTTCATCCCCATGAAACTCATTTACCCCTATGAAACTTTGATTTCTCTCTCTTCACCAACATTGTGCCATTTCAGCATGTTTGCTAAATTGTTAAGTTATTTAATGCTCATGAAACTCTCGTGACAGCCCCACAATCCAAAACCAAAAAAGTAATGCCTGGTAAGCTAACCTCAATACACACAACCATATTGTGCATGGCGCCCAACACAGGAAGCAATGCAACTAACAACAACAGCTGTTTCAGTACAATTTCCTCCAAAGCAATTCCGGAAACTATGGCTTGGTAAAGACTCAATATAACAGCACGTCCGCTGAAGTAGTGTTGCTAAAGGTCGATGGTCGCTGAAATTTCCTCAGTCTGCACCGAAACATTTCCAGTAACGCCGCATTGCCACGACACATTTACCACGGCATTCGATAATGGAAACGCAAATCAGACCACGACGCAGAGACCATTTCCCTGCGAAATAGACAATGGCATTGACAAGGTAGAAAGATTGGATGGGGTAAACGCACCATAGACGCGTTCGGTGATCTCAAGGAGCCCGTCGGGCGGCTTGCGGTAGAAGAACTTTCGAAAGAGCGCCATGCCGCGTCTCCCGGATCCGCCACCCGCGGGGCCCTACCACCACGAGCCTCGTCGCGCCGACAACGCCATGGATCCCCGTCCTGGCCCAACCCGCGGCACAACACAATGCGGGGTTGCCGCGGCGTGAAGGTGAAGGAATCGCGAATGCAGGTGCGAGCGGGTCTGGCGCCTGTGGCTGGCGCACGACGTTGCTTCGACCCAGCGCTAGGGTTTGCAGCCTTCCGCCCCTTGTCCTCTTCTTCGCCTCCCCTGCCTTTGGTGTGGAGAGGAAACGGAGAGTTTTTCCTTTTTGTGTGTGTGCGCGCTCTTCTTTAATGGTGTTTAGGTGGGGCATTTGATCTTTCGGAGTGAGCTAGATTGGGCGAGATGGTGTTTGTTGCCTTGTGCCCCTGTTGCACTCGAGAGGAAGGCGACGCAGCTGTCCATTTCCCATTTCACTTTCCGTCTTTTTTTATTTTCCAGTGTGCTACAACGTGGCAGTTTATCGTTAAGGGCGTCCCCAACCGCTGCTCATCTCGCTAGCGAGCGAGATGAAAACGATATGGATATTTTTCGATCGTATTCGAGACCGAATTCGTTTAGAAGAGTTTTTATTCGTCCGTATCCGAGTTCGGACATTTAACATCCGATACCGTATTCGTATCCGAATACTCAAATCGCATATTTATGATGTCGATATCCAATCGTATCATATTCGGCATGATTGATACTATCCGTATTCGAATTCGAATCTGGACAAAAATATGAAAACAAATGTTATATGAGTGATATCCGTCCGTATCCGATCCGTTTTCATCCATACTAGGGAGGACTGCGTACCCCATCGGACGGTGAGAGAAATAAAAAAAGTTACAGCGCTAGCGCTTAGCTCGCACGTTTTTCAAGAATTTTCATGTCACTGACACATCGTACTACTGTTTGTTAATCGTGTTTAGTCTCCACCTCAGACGGCGATTTGCAAAGGCTGTTGAGGATGGCCGAAGTGTCCAGAGACGATGTTCTGACTACCTCCTGTCTACTCGCTCTTGCTCACTGATATTATGGGCTAGGATTAATATTCACTAGTAGAAGCACCTCTAATTCTGGACAGTTGTACGGGTACAACGCACATTAACATCTGTTGGATGGCGTTGCAGCCTTGAGCTGTTGCCTATGAGACCAACCGCACTTTGGGTCCGCCACACGCATCCGATGACGCGCTTTCCGGATAGAAATCGTGGCATCACGGATAAATATGATGGCACGGGCCCACGCAGTGTCCTCCCCGCTGCCGGGCCCGGCTGAGCCGCCGCCGAGAGGGGCTTCCCGCCCAGCCACGGGCTGGAGGGGAAGCGGCCCGCCGCCGCCCACGCTACGCCAGGGAGAGGGAAGGCGGGCTGATTCGCTCGCCGGGCCAAAATAGCTTTCGGCGCTGCTTTCGAGAAGGGGCCGGAGAAGATTGGGAAATGGCCCGCTCGCCAGCCCCTTGGGGGAGGGGGAGGAGGCGGGAGCCGCCGTGAAGAAAAAAAAAAAGGGGGCGGCCGTCCCGGCTGGAGCTCGGCCGGTGCTTCGAGGGGAAGAGAGAGAAGGGAATGGAGTTATAGTGGGGGGGATAAAAGGGGTGGGGCCGTGGGTCCCACTCGTCACCGCTATAGATTGAGTGGGTAGGATAGATTTGAGTAAAAAATATTCGGGATATAAAGGATGAGATATAGAGGATGACGAGTGCAGAGGAAATTGGTATGGAGTAAAGAATCTTGGTGACGAGGATAGAATATTCCTTTTAAAGGATGGAAATAGAGGATGACGAGTGCGGATAGCCTGAGTGACGTTACATTTCTAGCGTTCGCTTTCTGGAAGGACCATGTGATCTTAGATTCTATAAAGCAAAACTCCACTACATATTTTTCTGTGATTTAGTGAATTCACGTCACTCTCCATCGTAGAACAAGTTGGCTACTCGGAACGGAAGAGACACCTATAAATTGAGAAATTGATGCGCTAGAAACGAACAGGTAACCAAGCCGTCTGCGGATGGTGCTATTTATTTATTGAATTCGCACTAGCGAGTGAGTCACCAGCCACTCGCCAGGTGACTTCTCCAAACCCTGTGGTTCGAGACCCTTGGGTGCCGGGGCCATATGGACCCACCAGCACCTCCGAGGCTTGCATTAGTGTCAGATCCCTAATCACGGAGTCATTCAGCTTCTTCGCCTCCTGCTGCTCGGTGCTCCATCTGCAGGCAACCCCTTTTCTTCGTCGAGTTCATGAAGGCGCGGAAGCTAGCTGGTTTTGTGTTGGATTGGGACTTTGATGTTAGATTCGTGATGGCTGGCAGAGTTCTGTGTTCTTTGCTTATTTTAAGCGGGCTTATCACTGTTCGAGTATTTTTTTCTCATCTCAATTTATTTTATCAGACAGCTTATATGACTAGTCGGTGATGGTGTGATGTTGACCAGAAATGCCGTGATGCAACGTATAAGTAAAATTTCATTACTTTGCATTTAAAATTGGTAGAGACGAGAGTACATGTAACACATGTTTAAGCACATTTCTACGACTCAGCACTGAATCCATCGCGTAGTATTTTGAATGGCTACTTTACCTATTCTATTATTTAATTTACAGTTCTCCTACTTCCTTTCTAGAATGCTAGGTTTTTAAATTAGTTTATATGAACATTTTTTTTTTTAGTTTTAGCTTCGTCTACTTCCAGTTATGTGCTTTGCATCCATTATAAATCAAAGTATTATAATTATTTTTATCTGTCTAAAGTAACTACCTATTTCATATGTCCTTTTGACTTTTACATATAACAAAATACATTATTATATTTAGCATTCTAGAAAATTCTGCAGCAACATGTGGAGTGTCATCTAGTTCAATAGATAATGACAACCACACACGATGATTGGAATTTGAGAACTCGGTTCTAGTCAATTTTAATTTCACGGGATCAACCACGTGCCTTCCCACGCATAATTATGCAGCTCTCCAACACGGATAAATCAGGGCACGTCTGAACCAAAATTCTAGGAATATGGGATAAAGAGCTTGGATGATTAGCTACCAAAACTTGTAATGTCAATGATTTAACAAGAAAAAGTTATCATAACTAGGACAAAATTTTGCCATACATTTGACATGCTAACTATGAGGTGGATAAATTTGGTAGCAAATAAAATGGTTGTCAAAATTTTGGCTTGCCTAAGTTTTGATAATCAAAATTGCTATCAGATAAAAACAATCTTGCGGCTAGATTACGAGAATCCTAGAATCCATCTTGAATGGGATAACACTAGATTCTAGCGTAGCAACACTAAAAAACATTCTTGCTCATGTTTTGTCTTCTCCGTTTCATTCACATTCATCCATTTAAGTCCAACATAGCAGCTCTGGATAATACTAAAAGTTTCTAATTAGCTAAACAACCACATATTTTTCTAATCTAATATCTAGATCGTACAATCCATATCTAGAATTTGTTAGGGATCCAAATGCCTTTGATAACTTTGATCTGATTTTGTATCCCTATAGCCAATAGGTTGTTGGTAATAATTAGTTCCTTTATATCCAATCAGATCTAGCTAGTAGTCTAGCTAACTGTTAGCTAGATTAAAAAAAGCTAGTTGTTACCTAATATCCAACTAGCAACTGTATTACTAGCTAATTGGTCAAAGCCAACTAATAGAGTTAGCTTGCTAATATTAGTTACTAGCAGAGCCCTCGTGCTTTGCATAGGCGATTTTGTTTTCCTTAATAGATTTCGACTGTTTAATGACAGGTCTGCACTGTTCATCCATTGACATTGCTGATGGGTTTCCATACTGTTTGTTAACGGGATTGTGCTGCTTGTTAACAGGTTTGTACTCTTTTCTGGTGGGTTTGCACTATTCATAATGGGTAAGTACTATTCAGGGAACAGTTACTGTGTTGTGAACAGTATCGGTGGTGGCTTGCTTAGGGATGAAAAAAATATATCGGTGTTAACGGTGGATAACGTCAACTTTTATTAGAACTTTAGACATGAAAATGTACATGAATATACACTAGTCTAGGGTTTTATCTGACAATTTCCACGAGTTTTACATATTCTGTATTTTCTAGGGAGTATTCCAGAAAAGTGTTAAAGAGGGATTAGAGTGCATAATTATCATGAAACTTAACGCCGATGAAAATCTTCGCAATCAACTTATGGAAGGATCTAGAAGACACCCGAAGCAGCGGGACCCGCAGCAGCCACCAAGTGGGGCCAGCCGGCCCCACCCTGGCGCCGGTCGGCGCCCCCAAGTTAGGGTTTAGCGCCGTCTTCTAGAGTCTTTCTCTCGTGCTTCCTTGGCACCTAAGTAAAGCATCCCTACATCGATCCAAGGTCGGTTTGATCCGACGGTGCACGTAACATGAGACACGGATCGATGATGTGGCGGTTCCTTGCCCTCTACTCCACCTCGGCCTATATAATGACGCCTAAAGGCTCCTCCTAGAGGCATTCTATACCCCGGTGCTTCATATTCTCTACATAAATTAGGGTTAGGGTCCCTCTAATTGATCTAGTTCTAGTTCATCTAGTTCTAGTTCATCTAGATATAGCAATTAGGAGAGACCAGTTCATCTAGATCTAGTCTTGTTTAGAGGGTAGAGAGATAGAGTAGAGGAGTAGAGATTCTGGAGGAGTTCCGGCCTGTCGGTGCTTCTTCGTGGCTGTATTCTTCTGGATTCAGCTCCCTCGCCCGGAGCTGCGTTCTGAGGTACTTTTGTATTCAACATTCTCATTCAAGTAAGCAGTTGTTCTTATTTGTTCTTAAGTTTGCAACTCATATTGAGTACTTTGATCTATAGGACCCTGTAGATTGAAGTTGTATTTCGTAGTGTAGGCGTGGTGCCTAGGACTATCAGATGGAATCTTTTTCCTTTCTCCTTGACTGGAAGAGCTAAACGTTGGTATAATTGAGCCGTAGGGAGTATACGAGGTGATTGGGAAACATTATGCTCTGAATTTTATTTATATCTCTTTCCCATCCATAGAGTAGTTAACCTTCAAAAAGAGATTCTAACTTTTAGGCAACTAGAACAAGAATCTCTTAGTACATCATGTGATCGTTTTAATAAACTTATCACATCATATTACGATCTTGGGTTTTTTCGGACCCCCTGCTCATTCAACATTTTTATGTGGGTCTTACCAAGAATTCTAGAGAATCCCTTGATTTATCCTCTGGAAGAGCCTTTCCTTGTTTGCCTATAAGTACAGCAAGGGCTATGCTCGAAAAAGTTGCTCTAGCTAATTCCGAGCTCCCCGAGGAAGAGAAGGACTTATCACTTGAACTAGAAACGGAAGTTTTGGTAGTTAAAACACAATCACTCCATTCTCAAGATTTAGCTGTCAATCCTAAACCATTAAAACCCCACTTTGATGATTTAGACTTTCAATTAGCTAAGATGCTTGTAAATCAATGCACATCAGACCCTCTTAGAAGAGCATCTTGAAAAAAGTGTCGTCAACTTTCTTTCCCTCTTGAAAGACATTGGAAAGAGTGCAAGGATGGCATGTCTAGTGATGCCATAGAAGGAGAGTCAAGCCACTTAGAAATTAATTCTATTTTTCCCCTTCTATGCCCACAGTAAACGTTTCATCTGAACCCATCTCTAAACCTATCCTTGACCCCAATGATCCTTCTTATGCTCTCTCCTAAGTCTGATAATGACCCTAGAGACCCGTTAAGACATCCAAAGAATAGGAGTCATGGAGGCTACAGGAATAACCAAGAAGAGCAACGACAATGGCAGGAATACGTAGAACATACTAGAAATACATATGCTATTGTCAAAGAATGGATGGAAGAAGATGAATCCGTAGTACTAGCATCTAAACTTGGTTTAAATCCAATTGGTAAGCTTAAATCAATTTCTTTAAACAGAACTCACCCAAGTTTAGAGGAATCTTTAGATAAGACCATTCCTAAAGGATGCAATCCATGAAAAATTCTAGGAAATAAAACATCCAATAAATGTCATAGGCATAAAATAATAGAGACAAACTTGTTGCCTATAGACATCCATAAAGAAACACCCTTGGAGTTTGAAAAGGGAGATCACATCGATAAGCATGGAAATTATCTTATTAACACTTCGTCGAATCCATGCTCATATAAGAAATCTCCTGGATCAATTAGTCTCTCTAATATTACCACACACGAGATCTTTAACCCCATCATTCTATCTATTCATAAAATCATTGAAAGGGTGGTTGTAGATGCATATGTTTATCATAAATTTTGTAAATCTCGTTGTAATCTTGATATAGGTGCACAAAGGCTAGTGTTCTAGAGGAAACCACCTCACCAACTCGAAGTACAATAATTTCCCAAGAACAACCTTGTGTCGTAAAATAACCACTCCTGAAAAAATAACATAGCTTGTACCTTTTGCTATAATGCCCTTGTGAATTGAGCATAGAAATATAATTATTTAAAATACCCAAGGGAATATTTTTGTCTCTAACCATTTCAGGTTTAAAGTGAGAAAATAACTAATGGCAGTGCTAGGTATGGCCAACCTATCATAATGCAACATTAATCCATCCAAATTTAACTTTGCTTTGTAAAATTCCAGCTTGGGGAATGACCTTATTTAGAAAATCCTATATTGCTAATATTGGTTGTCTCTACCTTTATTCAATTTGTTAATCATGCTCTTTCATCTCCGTTTAAATAACACTCTATAAACTTTTATGTTACCTTTATTTGCTATAGTATGCTTAATGTTGAAAGTATTTTCATACACCTTTTAAAATAGGCATGGTGCTTAGTTTAAACTGTTTTCTTAAGCCATAATTAGACAAGGTGTTTAGTTTGATTTCTGAACTCAGAGGTGTGTTGATTTAACTTTCAAAATTAAGCGTGGTGCTTAGGTTAGAATGTCTTCCTAAATCAAATTAGACGTGGTGTCTAGGTTGATTTTTGAACTGATAATATACTGTAGTAGATATTGGATATTTTGTGGACTAACCCCTGCAGAAAACTTTCAATTTAATTTGGGCAAGTCATGAGATGAATTCAAATTGGAGACGAAGTAGGGTGCATAACGGCTTCAATAACTTTGCATGAAGAAGACACAACTCATTTATCATTGATGGAAGAATTGTGATGCATTCACTTTATCTTCTATTGCAAGCTACTTTGCCTCAAGCCATGTCTGTATAAAACATGATCTATGCTAAAGCAATATCAATACTATCTTTTTATTAGCATAGACAAAAATAAAATATTGGACAAGCAACCTGTGTTTAAAAGTATACTCCTTCGGGTATGTGTTGTCCACTAATCTATTACAGGCATAATAATGACTGGAGTAAAAAGAGTCAAAAGATCAAAGAAGCAAAAGATGGCAAAATAATGATTGCAGTAGAGAAGACTAGATGTTCATAAACAACTCAAGATGCAAGAGAAAGAAAGGACCACCAGTCATCTACCCTTCATCACTTAGTGTCATCATGCTCTAATAATGAAGGTAATATTTTAAGGCAAATGGTCATTACTCTTCTCTTGATCTTGGTACACACATAAATACAGACACAAATATGTTAGAGTTACAACTTAAATTGATTAACCTGATTAACTCAACATAATTTATCTTTTAAAATTATTCATGGCACCGTCCTCGTAATCTCAGTCTTAACCAAATAACCTAAAACATTGTATTCTATCTTTAGAAATTGATAGTCATACTCATGTGAAAATTTATATAGAGATAGACAATCCTTCTATTGGTTAAGCAATCCTATTCTTTTCTACCATACGAACTTAAATGCAATATTCAATGCTTAATCTTTTGATCTTACCACTCATGTCATAAATCATGTAATACCAACTTTGTCTTGTTTAAATGTGTCTAAGGATAGAGAAAACTAAATAAAGGGATAGATTTGGTTCTGTTGGTGTTTTTCCTCCAGCAGAGCCTATGCACTTGATCTCTATCTTGGTTTTGCAAACAGGACAATACGTTGAGTAAAGTTTACTAATTCTATAAGTAAAAGTTATGTGAACATGCACACTGAGCAAGAAGCTACCAGCTACTATTAAAACTCTACCTCAACCTGCTGGCCAACACAAAGAACAAAAGTGACATCACCATCACTAGAGGTATACAACCATCAAGACCTCCATCTTCAAGATAGAGAGATATACAAGAGTGGAAGAAAAAGTCATGTCGGTAAACTTTAAATTTTATACCCTTGCCATAAAGTAATAGGGTAGTTATCTAATTAATTAGTATTCCTATCTACATCGATAATTTCACTTTAATATATTCATCTTTATAAATATTAAAAAGGAAATAAAAAACTTTATTGCTTCATTTACTGCATCATAAAATATTAAACGCCCCGCATGAATAAATTTATGGTAACCCTGTAGGAATATTTACTGTGGTGACATAAAAAATAATAATAATAATAGCTCCTGTATTTACTTTCTTGCATTATGAAAAGCCTAAAGCCCCATAAGAATTCTCTGTGGTGGCATAAAATAAATACAACTATATATCATGCACTCATATTTAATTTCTACAAAAACTAGAAAAATCCTAAAAAGAGAATCCTGCTAAAACTTGTCAATTTAAATCAACTCATAAGGATAATCAATTATTTATTGGCTGATCGCTAACCTATTATTATTAAATTCGAGCCTCGAGTTTTAGTTTTCTTAATTGGAGTATAATTGTGCAGGATAACGTTAGAACTAAGAAGTGAGTCTATCAGTGGAGCCCACTAGGACTGTCGCTGACAAGCTCGCTCTAGAGATTACCAACACCAAGTATTGCAAACATCTAGCTTGGAGGAGGAGCATCCCCTAGTTATTAGGTAACTATACCTAGACGATTATCGAGTCTATTTTATATATAGTCACAAAATATCAAAAATATATGGGCACATGAGGGTCCATGTCTTTAAGAGTCTTGTGAGTCCAATACAAATAAAAAGATGAATAACAAATTAAAACCAAACAAATATTCTTGGCTATTTATTAAGGTGTGATCATAGAGTGTGTCTACAGTCAGTCTACTTAAGTCAACTAAAAACTAGAGAATATTAAAACTTTGTCTTGGAGATGATAAATAGTTGCACTACCATAATTCCTTTCAAATGCCTAGTTTTTAACCATAAATTCTCCTAAGGTTTGGACATAATTACTTTGATATAAGAATTTACTCTGAACCTGAAACTCGTAGAGGCATATTCTTGAGCTAACTCTAGGTAATTGATTGATATGATACATGAAGGTCTAAGCTGCTATTTATCTTATTCCTAGCATTACTAAGTTCTAGAGATTTATTTTGAAAACCCAAAATCTTACATGATGAGCTCTTGTATGACAAAGTTTGAATTCTTACCAAAGCCATATATGATACATTTAGAGTTAGAAAAACTTTTGCGCATTTCATACCGCTTGCTTTGCATTAAGTTTAGTCAACCTTTGTTGTATACCTTATGAGAGTCTTGTCATGCTTTTAAAATCAAGATCACTTACACACTCCATCCACATATGCATTACTCCTACTCTGGGATGTAAGCGCAGTTATTGTCCACTTTCATTCAGATCCACCTTAAAAATATTTCTCTTCTACACTGGGAGTAAAACACCCAAAAATATACCCTATAGGACAGTCCCCATTTAATTGCTCTAAGTTCTTATCATTATCTCTCTAATTATTTATATATTCAAAGGATGCATGTGGCTATGCAAAAGTACTAAAAAAAGAAGAAGAGAAAGAAAAAGGGGGAGTAAAAGATGGACAAGTGTCCCAGCAATTAAAACAATAGGTATATAGATGCCCGCCTCCTAGATTATAAAAAAAGGGGAATAAAGATAGTCCATGTTTTTCTACGAAAAGTTCTAAGTTTTAAAGGAGAGAGTTATTTTCAAAGAGCAAAAGTAGAATTATGATTAGCCACCATATATACACCTATCCATCATATTCCATACACATGCACATCTTGATTTGATTGTATGCCTCGATTCTCTATGGATCCATTGTTTGACTTTACAACATATGAATCGTAAGTATGTTCATTCTTGTTATTGCCACTCCTATAAGCTCCACTATGATCCTTAGTTGTAGGAAGGCATGACATCATTAATGCCTCAGTGAGATCCATAAATACTACATATATTAAGAGACTTGAGGGTGTCATACAATTAAGCTCTAAGTTTTATTTGAAAAACTTACAAAACTCCAGAAAATTGGTACTGTGAAAAATTTAAGACATGGTGCTTGACTTGATTGTTCTGTCTTTCATTTATTTAAGACTTATGCAAGAGTTGTAAAGTCCTATAGTAAAGGTAAAATGGGTAAGTTTGAAGGTTAGAGCAGTTGTTGTCTAAACCGGAGGAAAATTTCTGTTTGAAAGCAAGTGTACTTAAAAGGAATAAAAGCATTGCAGCAACTCCTGATCCAAATATATTAATAATTAGGCTTAGGTTGTTTGCCAAGGGACTGGCAAAAGGTAAGCTTGGGGGAGTTGTTGACGGTGGATAATGTCAACTTTTATTAGAACTTTAGACATGAAAAGGTACATGAATATACACTAGTCTAGAGTTTTATCTGACAATTTTCATGAGTTTTGCATATTCTGTATTTTCTAGGGAGTACTCTAGAAAAGCGTTAAAGAGGGATTAGAGTACATAATTATCATGAAACTTAACGCCGACGGAAATCCTCGCAATCAACTTATGGAAGGATCTAGAAGACACCCGAAGCAGTGGGACCCGCAGCGGCCACCAAGTGGGGTCGACCGGCCCCACCCTGGCGCCGGTCGGTGCCCCCAAGTTAGGGTTTGGCGCCGTCTTCTGGGGTCTTCCTCTCGCGCTTCCTTGGCACCTAAGTAAAGCATCCCTACGTCAATCCAAGGTCGGTTTGATCCGACGGTGCACGTAACATGAGACGCGGATCGATGATGTGGCGGTTCCTTGCCCTATACTCCACCTCGGCCTATATAATGACGCTCCAAGGCTCCTCCTAGAGGCATTTTACACCCCAGTGCTTCATATTCTCTACATAAATTAGGGTTAGGGTCCTCTAGTTGATCTAGTTCTAGTTCATCTAGTTCCAGTTCATCTAGATGTAGCAATTAGAAGAGACTAGTTCATCTAGATCTAGTATTGTTTAGAGGGTAGAGAGATATAGTAGAGGAGTAGAGATTCTGGAGGAGTTCCGACCTGTCGGTGCTTCTTCGTGGCTGTATTCTTCTAGATTCAGCTCCCTCGCCCGGAGCTACGTTCTGAGGTACTTTTATATTCAACATTCTGATTCAAGTAAGCAGTTGTTCTTATTTGTTCTTAGGTTTGCAACTCATATTGAGTACTTTGATCTATAGGACCCTGTAGATTGAAGTTGTATTTCGTAGTGTAGGCGTGGTGCCTAGGCTAGGTTTACTTGTGAATGTCCCCTGATTGGCCGGATAGTGGTAGCTCGCGAAGGTGACTTTATAGCTTCGTTGAATCCTCTGTAGTCCACTTCCCGTTGATAGGATCGATAAGCTCAAAGGTTATTGGTAGGAGAGAACTCTGATTTCTGCTCTTATTCAGGTTACTTGCCCAGTTAGAATGGTATTATTCAAAGCTTACCGGTTGTTGGAACTAAAAGTCATTAGCTATTTCCTCTTTCTTGATATTATCTAGCCTAATTGTTGGGTTAAGTTTATAGACTTTGTCATCATCACAACTGTTCCCTGTGGATACGATATTTAAAACCTCCGGGTGAAATGTGACATCGGTATGATATCTATGCGCTTGCGGATAATCTTACTTAGATCTTATTTAATGGAGTGCAGTTAATTTATACCAATAATTGGCTTTCAAGGTAAATGGATGGATGAGCTTAGCTAGTTAACTATTAGCAATTAATGAATCTAAATATGACCCAAATCAAAATAAGAATTCCTTACTTGAAACCAAAAGGACAAGATAATTTTGTTTCTCCATCATGCTTAGTTATTTATCTATTTCTGACCTTAAGCTATCCACGATGATCTTTTTTATGTTGAAATACAAGAGAGGGAAATAAAGCATTAGGCATTTAATGTTGTAGGTATCGTTGTTGAGACCAAATTTGCCGGACCCCAAGCTTTGGTTCTAATCCTAGTCGGACTTAGTAGAGAGAGTTCTGTTCCTATTACAGAAGTTACTTTCTATCCGTCTAACTAGGACAGGACGTCTTCTACTCGAAATTGGTCCTTCTGTCTCTGTCTTGTGGGTCCGTCCTGACGGGAGTCACGTTGATAGGGAACCGTTTCGGTCCCGCATCGACAAGCCCCCGAGCATTTCGAAGTTGAACTCGGGAGACGACTTGTATCATGAGTGATGCTTTGAAGTGGTCTTTCTTGAATTCTCTCCTCCTTTTCGTTGTGCACCATAGGTGCACTCATTGAGTGTAGCCCCCGAGCCTCTTGCTATTTATTTATAAGTAGCTGGAGAGTCTTAGAAAATTTAGAAAAAAATTGAGGGTGTATACCCTGCAGCCCCCGAGCCTTTGTCCGAGTTCTTTTCCTTAAAAGTAGTCGGACGATGGCTTCTGGTTATCGTGCGCCTATAGGTGCACTCAATGAGTGTAGCCCCCGAGCCTCTTGCTTTTTGGGACAAAGGGCTGGAGGATCTTGAGTAGCATGATGGCTTGAAACTAAGCCTTCTCCGAGTTCTTCTGCGCAGGGATTTGGACAAAGGCCCGTGACTTTCTTTTGATGGTTTGCTCTTTTACTGTAGCTTTATGTCTTCCTCTTTATGGCTGGGCGTTGGCAGCTGGTGCAGTAAAGGCTATATGCTTTTACTCCGTGAGAATATTCTCCGGATATGCTCCTTTACTGCACTATTTACTGTCCTCTTTTAAGTCTTGTCAGTGTCTTTCTGTCTTGGTGAACTTGGTCCATGTGCGCCGATCTTGTCCTATAAATAGGTCTTCTTTCTTCTTGGTCTTTCAGGGCCTTGAAGTTTGTTGCCTTCTGTTCTTGTGAGAATGATTGTTTGTGAGATGGATCAGCCCCCGGGCTTCTTTCTTTCTTTTCCAGTATGGTCCTTTTAATGGGTAGAAGAATTCTTGAGATAGGGATTAGAGGCAGACTAATCCCGGAGTAGCATTGTGATTGGAGGCTCGTTCTGGTAGGTGAAAGAAGTCTTGAGATGTGCCTTATGCTAGTCCATTTTGCAGTCTCAGTTCTTCTTTTCCACTCTGCCAGACATATGCTGCGGCGGGAGGGTTGCCGAGCCGCACTGTTCTCTAGCTGTGCGGTGCAAATCGGCGACCGCCCAACGCAGAGCTGAAGCCCTCTTGTTCACATGGGGTCTGATTCAACTTGTGGCTGGAGAGGCCCGATGTGATGCTTGAGAAGTCAGTGCTACTTTTGGCGATCTTGGATGCACTGTGTTGGTGTATCTAGGTTGCTTTGGATCTGCTCGGCCAGGACTATCTCAGAGGTAGTCTGGGTCGGCAACGGCTATCACCTTGGTTGCCTGGGTGTGGAGGTTTAGACCCCTATACCCTCACGGCTGGCCTTTGGCCTCGACAGATAGGGCGGCCCAGCCCACAAGACCAAGACCGATCGGCCTCTCTGGCCTGATCGGAGTCCCAGGCGGGCAATTAAGAGTTACTTGTCATGCAAGGGAACTAGTCGGTTAGAAAACCAATTGTACTCTACCTAGATACAGTTTGTTTATAACCGACCACCTCGAGATTTCAGGATCTGTAACCCTGCCCCCCAGACTATATAAGGCGGGCAGGGACCCCCTCCAAAACATATCTTTTTCTCAATCATCAATAGCAGAAGAGCAAGACGTAGGGTATTATGCATCAGGCGGCCCGAACCTGGGTAAACCGTGTGTACTGTTCTTCCTGTTCCATCTCGCTTGTAGTCTAATAGCGTGCCTCCGCCACAAATCACTACCGTCGGTATACCCGTGGTAGACTGCCGCCGATATTTCGTCGACAGTGGCGCGCCAGGTAGGGAGTGCGCGTGCAGACTTAGGAGCAAGCAAGATGGTGTCCTTCGCCACAACCATGGAGATCGAAGCTGGGTCAACCTTCACCGTCGGCTCTTTCACTTGGACTGTCTCCGCGACAGGGGGCGTGGGAGGAACGCCGGTAGATTCGACGCCAATGCCTCAAGCTCCACTTCATCCCTCGGGATCAACCTCGAGGGCGCCACGTCCGGTGACTCGACCACCGCTCCCTCGCTACCAAGGAAGGCAGATCGACAACTCCGATCTGCTTGAATCCATCAACCGGCTCGGAAGGGGCCTCGAGGAGATGGCTGAGCAGTTGGAGTCGGCCCAGAATCGGTTCAATGACGATGGGTTCACCCTTGTTCAGCCACGTCGGCGCCGGGCTCAGGCTCGCGCCGGCACTCAATACCGCCAGATTCAGTGCGGCCCGCGGCAAGGCGTGGTCGGCAAAGTCTGCACCCATCCGTTCCGTCGCCCAGGCTCTGATCTGGCCGCGACGAGGCGCAACCCTCGGGTTTACGCCAATCAGCTCCGCCATCTAGATTCCGATCTGGTCACGGCTCGACCACGGCGTGGCGCACAGGCCCGCATCAGACAAACTCGCCGCTTGGATTCAGATCCAATAGTGGCTCAACCACGGCGTGGCGCACAGGCCCGCGTCGGACAAACTCGCCGCTTGGATTCAGATCCAATAGTGGCTCAACCTCGGCGTGGCACACAGGCCCGCGTCGGTCAGCGTCGCCCGGCTCCAGCAACGGCTCGACCTCGGCACGGCCCTCAGGACCATGCCAACCACTTAGATCCGGGTCTGACGGGGGGTCGACCACTGAACTCTCAGAGTCGTTCTCAACCCCGTCCGATAACTGGTCGGGCAAGCTCAAGGGGTGATGCTCAGGTTGCGTCGGGACGAAACCCGTTCCCCTTCGGGATGCCTAACGCCTCCAGGGCGTACCAACGATAGGTGGAGAGGCTTTTCCAGAGCCAACACCAGCAAACTCCCCCAACTCAGCTTGTCGAGTTCCATCTCGACGGGACGGCGAGGCACGTCGTCCACTGCGTCCATAGCAGGGAAGCTTCCAATGGCTCTCGCTCGATCGATGAAGAAGAAGGTGGCTTGAGCTCCATCTCCGGGCTGGACGGAGCAACCGCCACTGAAAGCTCTACTTCTACAAGCTCCGCCACCACAGCAGACGATGATGAATTTCCCCAACGAGTGGCCAAGCTTTTTCGACACAACCGACTTCCCGCAATACCCTCCTGGCTTCGGAGGAGTTGTCTTCAACGTCAGCGTTGACGAGAATGAGCCCGTCGTCGAAACGGTTGAGGAAAGGCAGCAAAGGATCGCTTGTAACGAGGACCGAGCCTGACGCCGTTTGGCCCAACCTCAGGTCCAGGTACCCCCTCAGCCTGCTGGTGCAGGAGCCGACGCTGATGCAGCTGCGCCCGATGCAGATGCCGGACAGGAACCGCCGCCTGCCCCACGGGCCAACCGACAGAGAGGGAGGATGCAACCCCGCAACCTAGCAGACGAGTTCGACCTGGTCGGCGATCGATAAGTCCACAAGATGCCTAGCGCCAATATCGCCGTCGCGGTCCAGCGACTACGCGACATGCAGGCTACCCCAGAAATCCAGGCTGTGCTCGACCATCTCAAGGCTACAGAAGCTCAGGTCAATTTTATGCGCGAGATGTCGGCCGGTCCAACCCAGAGCCATCGCTCTCGCAGCACCCACTGCGGTCGCGGGGACCGAGCGGAAGGCGGTGACGCCAACGACCGGGATCAGGAAAGTCAGCGTGAAGCCCAGCCTGCTCAACGTCAAGAGCGTGGTTACCGCCAAAGAGATGGTGGCAACAGGCAACCACCACGCGTACCCCAGGAGGTTAATCAGCCCGACCTCCGCAACATCATCGACAACAGATATCGAGCTCAGCACGGGGCCCTAGGTCCCAAATGCTTCTCTGAGAGGCTACGCCAAGTAAATTGGCCCAGAAGCTTCAAGATTGGAGACTTGAGGCACTACGACGGCAAAGCAGACCTCGAACAGTGGATGGTCATCTACGAGACGACCGTCCGAGCAGCCAGGGGGGCGAACATGTTATGGCAAACTACCTTCCGGTGGTACTCGGGGAATCATAAACCGATGGCGATGCGCCAAAGGGACGGTTCTATCCATAGCTGGCCGCCTACGAGAGATGTTCGTAGACAACTATAGGCCAACCTGCGAGCAGCCCGGCACCAAGTATGAGCTTGCCCTAATCCAGGACTCACCCCATGAGTGCTTACGGCACTATATCCGTCGTTTCTCCGAAGTCTAGATCACCGTCAAGGACCTCAGCGTTCCAGAGGCCATCGGGATCTTCGTCGCTGGGCTCCGACAGCCGCGCAACGCCGACCTCCGGAAAGAACTCCTGCGCAAGCAGCCGGCAACGATGGAGGAAATGTTCAACATTGCCCAAGAGTGGGCGCGCGTCGATGAAGCCCTCGTCCAATATGATAACGGCACCCATGACATCTACAAGCGCATTCGGCCTCGCGATGACGACGACAGAGATCCAGACCACGACGACCGACGAGGACCTCGCCCCGATTATCGCAACTGTAGACAAGAAGACCGCGGTAGCAATTGTCGCGACGACCGAGGTAATGAATGCCGTGACAGTCGGAATACTGACCGTTGTGGCGACGACCGACTGTACAGGCGGCAGGACGACGGCAACGGGGATCGCCGTAACCGTGGCAACCGCCAGCGCAACTTTGTCAACAACACCGACAAGGGCCAGAAGCGCGAGGTCGACGGCAACTACGGCGAATACGACAAGATCCTCAACGGTGACTGCCCCCGTCATCCTAATAAAGGGCATACCTTTGGTGAATGTCATGGCTTCGCCAGCATCTTCGCTCGCAAGCGACAGTGTACCAATAAAAAGGGCTATCCCAAGAAGCCCAGTGCGCGCACTAAGTCCGACGACGACGAGGACGATGGCAAGAACCCACGTCACGCCTACAAGGACCCAGAGAAGCATGTGACCGCCATGATCTTCGGAGGCAAGGGCGTCACAGAAAACGCGCGGGAAAAGAAGCTCCTCAAGAGACGCATCGTCGCACTCTCAGAGGCCGATACGCTCGTCGCCGACGTCCGAGCTCCAGCCTGGTCAGAGCAGCCCATATCCTTCAGTCGATCCGACATGTGGGCCAAACTACCTAACACAGGCCGCTTTCCTCTGGTCCTTGACCTAGTAATCAGCAGCGTCCGCTTTGAGAAAGTGCTGATAGACGGCGGTAGTGCTCTGAATATCCTTTTTCACCATGCTTTCCTGGAGCTTGGTTTATCAAAGGACCAGCTCTAACCCTGCGATTCACCGTTTTGGGGTATCATGCCCGACAAGCCTTCCATGCCCCTTGGGCAGATAACGATACCTGTTCAGTTCGGCACACCGCAGCACTTCCGCGTCGACTATGTCAACTTCATCGTGGCCGACTTCAATGGTGTCTACCACGCAATACTCGGCAGGCCTGCCCTCACCAAGTTCATGGTTGTACCGCACTACGGCTATCTTGTCCTCAAGTTGCCAACCGAGCAGGGTATCTTGTCTCTCCGCGGCAATGTCCTCATGGCTCATGCATGCGAGACAAGTGCGTTCGCCGCTGCTGAGGCCGAAGAAGTTAAAGCACGCATGGAGGAAGCTACCTTCTAGCTCAGGACTTCAAAGCTAGCAGAGCTCGAGCCTCCAGTCAAGCAGCATCAGCGCCCTGAAGAGATTACCAAGGCAAACAAAAAGGTCAACCTAGTCCCCAGAGATCCCACCAAGACGGCGATTATCGGGGGCAATCTTGACCCAAAATAGGAAGATGCGCTCGTCCGTTTCCTGCAGGAAAACATAAGCGTTTTTGCGTGGAAACCTGCTGACATGCCCGTGTCCCCAGGGAACGGATCGAGCACTTCCTTAATGTCTCCGAGACAGCCAAACTAGTCAAGCAGAAGCTACGACGATTCGCTCGGGACAGGAAGGAGGCAATTAGGGCAGAGATAACCCGGCTCCTAGATGCCGGCTTCATTAGAGAAGTGTATCATCCGGATTGGTTAGCAAACCCAGTCCTTGTACGCAAAAAGAATAATGAATGGAGGATGTGCGTTGATTACACCGATCTCAACAAACACTGCCGAAAAGACCCCTTTCTGCTCCCTCGCATCGACGAGGTGGTCGACTCCACCGTGGGTTACCAATTGCTTTCTTTCTTAGATTGCTACTCGGGCTATCACCAGATCGCCCTTGCCTTAGATGATCAGGAAAAGACATCGTTCATAACCCCTTTCGGCGCTTACTGTTACACGACCATGTCGTTCGGTTTAAAAAACGCTGGTGCAACATACCAGCACGCCATACAACAGTGCCTCGAAGCGGAGATCGGTGACGGACTGTGCGAAGCATATGTTGATGACGTAGTGGTAAAAACTAAAGAGGCCTCGACCCTGATCGATGACCTTGATAGGACCTTCAAGGCCCTAAATGTGTTTCAATGGAAGCTCAACCCGAACAAGTGCGTATTCGGTGTTCCCTCTGGCGCACTTCTCGGTAGCGTGGTTAGCCAAGACGGCATACGACCTAACCCTGAAAAGGTCAAAATCGTGCTGGATATGAAGCCCCCCAAGTGTGTCAAGGACATCCAAAAGCTAACAGGATGCATGGCCGCCCTTAGCAGGTACATATCCCGACTCGGTGACAAGGGTCTTCCCTTCTTTCGTTTGCTCAGAGCGAAGGAAAAGTTCGTATGGTCTGAAGAAGCCGATGCCGCCTTCAACGAGCTTAAGACATACTTATCCTCACCACCAGTCCTCACGGCACCCTCAGGGGACGAGCACCTGCTGCTTTATATTGCCGCCACCGACAGAGTGATCAGCACCGTCCTAGTGGTCGAGCGCAATGAACCCAAGTTCGTTCATCCCGTCCAGCGACCAATATTCTACATCAGTGAGATACTTAACGAGACCAAGCAGCAGTATCCGCATGTCCAAAAACTCCTTTATGCGATTCTGGTCACTAAAAGAAAGGTTTCGCATTACTTTCAGCAGTACGGCATCACTGTGGTTACCGAGTACGCGCTCGGAGACATCTTGCGCAACAAGGACGCCACTGGCAGAATTGTCAAGTGGGCAATCGAGCTCAGTCCTTTTTAGCTCGGATTCCGCAGTCACAATACTATAAAGTCTTAGGCTTTGGCCGACTTTTTGGTTGAATGGACGGACATAACGTTACCCGTATCTGATACGGTTGAAGAACAATAGAAGATGTATTTCGATGGCTCACTAAATATAGGTGGCGCTGGAGCCGGAGTCTTCTTCGTAGCACCTTCTGGGGTCAGCTGCGATATGTTCTGCGTATCCACTTCAAAGCTTCCAATAACGCTGCCAAATATGAGGCTGCATTGCACGGACTCCGCATTGCTGTTGAGCTTGGCGTCAAGCGGCTTCTCGTCTATGGCGATTCGGCCCTGGTCATCAACCAGGTCAACAAGGATTGGGACTGCACCAATGAAAAGATGGACGCCTATGTGGCTGTGATCCAGAAACTTGAAGACAAGTTCTACGGCCTTGAGTTCATCCATGTGCCTCGGGCAGAGAACCAAGCAGCTGACGAATTGTCTAAATTAGGGTCATCCCGATCGGAAGTCCCTCATGGAGTTTTCATTCATGACCTGATCACGCCATCCATTCACGAAGGGAAGCCGGACAAAAGGCAGCGGTCTTCTGAGCTGTTTCCTTCGCTAAATCCTGAGGCACAGCCGCCACCTGATCCCGCCACTTCCCATCTAGTGGCTACGGTTAGAAAACGGGTCGACCAGTCCTCAGGTCCAGGCCACGTTCCGGAGCTCAACCGTGACGCGATCGATCAGTCGGTCGACCAACCCGAGGCCCCTCCATCAGACTGGAGGTTGCCTTTCATCCAGTACCTTACCAACAAGACATTGCCAGAGGACAAGAATGAGGCAGAGCGCCTCGTCCGTCGAAGTCGCAACTACATCTTAGTTGACGGCCAGCTTATGCGCAAAAACGCCAAGGCTAAAATACTCCAGAAGTGCATTACTCCGGAAGATGGCATCGCTCTACTAGGCAAAATCCATTCTGGCACATGTGGTAACCATGCAGCATCCCGGACGCTGGTCGGTAAGGCTTTTCACGCTGGTTTCTACTGGCCCAGTGCCGTGGCCGATGCCGAACACTTAGTTCGACACTGCAAGAACTGTCAGTTTTTCGCCAAGCAGATTCATGTTCCTGCACATGAACTCCAGACGATTTTGGTCTCTTGGCCCTTTTCATGCTGGGGACTCGACATGATCGGACCATTTAAAACAGCACTAGGCGGTTTTAAATACGTCTATGTCCTCATAGACAAGTTCTCCAAATGGATCGAGTACAAACCCTTAGTCAAGGCAACCGCAAATAAGGCTTCGGAGATGCTTAATGATGTCATTCACCGTTTTGGCATCCCTAACAGCATTATTACTGACCTCGGCAGCATGTTCACAGGAAGTCACTTCTGGGATTTCTGTGATGACTTGTCCATACAAGTCAAGTACGTGTCTGTTGCTCACCCACGGGCCAACGGACAGGTCAAGCGCGCTAACGGCATGATCATTGACGCCCTGCGCAAACATTTATTTCGCGAAGATGGTCTATATCCAGGGCGGTGGTTGAAAGAACTACCAGCTGTGATATGGGGCTTGTGTACCCAGCCCTGTCGCAGCACGGGTGTCTCCCCGTACTTTATGATATTTGGCTCTGAAGCTGTACTACCAGCCGAGGTCACCCACCGGTCTCCCAGGATCAAGTATTTCGACGAAGACGCCTCGGATGAAGTACGGGAGCTCGATATGAACGCCCTGGAGGAACGACGCCTTGACACATGCGTTTAGAACGCTCGGTACTTGGCTAGCCTGCGTCATTACTACAACCGCAACGTCAGAGATCGCTTTTTCGTGGTCGGCGACCTGGTGCTTCGGTGCAAGCAAAAGACAGAAGGCCTTCACAAGCTGTCCTCTCACTGGGGGGGGCCATTCATGATAAAGGCAGTTACTAGGCCTACATCTTATAGGCTCTGCACTTTAGATGGCATCGATGTACCCAGCGCTTGGCACATCGAGCAGTTTATAAGATTCTACCCTTGATAGGCGGCATAGAATAAGATGTGTATCTTTTCTTTTCTTTTGTATTCAGTCAAATTTAATAAAGTTTGGTTCATCATTCACCTCTTTCGTGCAAATGTTTTATCTGTAAAACATACTTTTCAATAAGCCGTATGGTCTAATGCTCCGACAGGAACAATCAGAACAGGCACTGTCTCTAGTTCCTCCGATCACGTGTTACGGCTCCGAGCCACAGAGCACAGGAGATACTAGCAGTCGCTCTCTAACGGTACTAGGGTCCTAAGCGTTTCGGCAACAGTGCTGTTCCACAGAGGTCACCTAGTCACCTAACGAGCTGATTCGCTTCAAAAGGATGCTACACGACTACACGCACATGAACCTCTTTAAAAACTAAGCGAGTCTCATACTCGTTTACCACTTCAACTTGACTTGAATTAAATGCTTGTTGTGAACTCGCTGAAGTTTCATAATTTTAACCTACGATTGTTTATGTTGTTTTTTGTAGCTCTTTTACCTACCCCGAGCATTACAGTTAAGAGTTCCTAGCTCTAACTCAGTCAATGGTATTGCAAACATCATTATATGAATAACCCCACGAAAATAGCCAAACACTCGGTACAGGCCGAGCACAGCAAACAAGTGTATATTTACATCAGGCAGTTTCTCACACATTTACAAGGAGACGCTCAGCTACTCACGAGGCCTGGCTTGATGATCCTTCATCGACCAGTTTGACGTTCTGCATTACCCTTGATGCAGTGTCCCAGAAGCCAAGTCGAAGGTCATTCACTTCTTCTGGGCTGGTGTTGGCCGCTGCCCCTTCTTCAACCCTCTTGAGGTCGATTCGGGGATAGTGTGACTTCGCCAGCGCCAGAACAAAGGACACCGCAAACTGACCTGCTTCACACACAAAATCTTTGAACAAGGGCCAGGCCCTCTTGCAAAGATCCGTGACAGCTTCAGGGCTGTTCACTGGGTCAGATATCTCCATAGCTTCTGGAGACAGCTCCTTCATCAGTGGCCTCAGTCCAGCCTCGACCTCTCGCCAGCGTTCCTTGAGTCTGGTATTCTCCTCAGTCAGCACACCAAACTATGCCATGTGTTTTCTTCGGAGCTCTATCCAAACAAGGCGTTAAAACAATTTCGGGGGGTAAGAAGAAAGAAGTGGTTGGTTACAGACCTGCCATCTCCAGCTTCAACTCCTCAATGCGCTACTGGGCACGTGATAACTCCTGCGCCTTCAGCTGATCGCCCTCTTCCAGTTCTACATCACAATAGGTAGATATATAGACTTTCTATACACTGACAGATACTCCAGAGCTGTAGACAGCATGTTTACCTTTTGCTTTCCCTTCAAGGACGCTAACTTTGTACTTCAGGGCGCCGTTCTCACTACGCAGGCGTTCATTTTCAGCCATAATGGGCCGGAATTGTTCTATCATGTCCGCCCGCTGCTGAGCAACGTTTTGCAGGCCCTAAAAAGTATCATAATACATTAGTTCTAGCTAATGATTTAGTCACACAACAAATGCTCGCTTTGAGTACGTACCTGCACATGCTCCCGCAGTTGCTTGAAGGAGGTCTCAATATTCTCCTGGATCGGGGCGTCGACCTTCGATTCAAACACTTGCCACTCTCCGTCTTCTACTTGACGGGCTATGAAGGTTACCTTTCCTGGAACCCGTTTTGGTTTCTCAGGATGACCCGTGATCTCTTCTAGTTCTTCAGAAGGATCTTGAGTGGCAGGTGCACCGGTTCTGGCCCGTGATTGAACCGTGGTCGGCGGCGTCCCCCTCCTCGGAACATGCCCGACCACACCTCCCCGAGCACCCTTATTGCCTTCGTGATGGGGGATGGTGGTGCCCTTGGTGGAGACGGGTGGTCGGTCTCTCGAGCACCTTCGTCTTGGCTCTCTGGAACCTCAACATGTTTCTCCGATTGTTGGCCCTGGGGACTCCCCCTTCTTCTGTGCTGGCTTGTCTGCAAGACCAGCAGGTCATCATGATCAGCATGATATAATCAAAAATATTGAGAATGCAAGTGCCCATACCTGGTGGACTGCTTGACGAAGCATCGGAAGCGTCCAGCCCCTCCACGGCTGGATGATCCACTCTGACCACCAGTGGCGTCTCCCCCACCCCCAGACTCCGAGTGTGGTGGTCGAGGATCGGGAGTAGGGAGTTTCTGTTGCCCCGTCGACGACTGCTCGGGCGCCGGCCTTGGGTCGTCTCCGACCTCCTTGGAGGACTATTCCCTCCGCCACCTTCGGTTGTTGCCTGTATGGTCCTTGGTGGTGTTGTCTGCGCGGGCCGGGTTCGTTCTTTGCTTAGGCGTGGAGTAATCTTGGTGGTAGTGGTCGGTCGGCGCGGCTGCTCCTCTGAGCATTTGGCTCCGAACTTCTGACTCAAGGGGACCGTATCCTCTGCGTCAGAGTCCAAGCTCTCGATTATTGCTCGACGCCGTGTCTCGCCCTCTTCATTGATCTTCAGTTTGCCACTGCCCCTAGTACTGGTGGGCTTCGCCTTCTTCTCTGGTGGTGGTTGTAACACCCCGGGTGTTAGTCACTAGTTTAGCAGCGAGATTGGACTTAAGCTATATATGTGAGTGGTGATAATGAACTTTCTTTCATGTGCCTCACATCAATTTCCATCTATATTGATATATAGAAAAGTTTGGTGAAGTTTGGAATCAAGAAGTCACATGAAATGACAAGTCATACCATTGCTTGAAAGGCCTTATCAAGTGCATGAGTATAGGGAGATTCAAACGAGTCATGCCATCTTGCTCAAATAATTCTATATTAACTCTACAACAAAAGTCATGAAGGGTTCATATTGAGCAAGTGCCCTGAAAATGCCCTTAAGTGATGGTTTGACCTAGGTTGACGTCTAGCGCACTTTTGTTTAACCATTTATAAAGTGCCGCTTAGAGAGTTTGCTTGGCTGCACACCCTTAATCAAAGTTGTAGAGAATTTTATAAGGAACAAACTTTGTTTAAGGGCCAAGTCATGAAAATATGCATAACATGCTCAAAAGGTGCTCAACAGGCAGAGTTGAGGGCTGAATTGGAGTTTTAAAATAATTCTAAAGCCTGAAATTGGAGTTCTCAACGTCGACGTCTCACGTTCTCCAAATTTCGTTAAGTAACTTGAGTTGGACCCAAAATAGAAGTTGAAGGTAATTTCTTGAGGAAGAGCATGCCAAAAGACGGGATCAATCCGACTCAGTTTGACAAGGCATGACGACTATTCTTAATCGTTGTCAATGCACTGACACTGAAGATTTAGAGCTCAATTATCTCATAATCTGGGCCACTTATGACCTGGGCACCTTAACAAAAAGTGTAGAGTCTTGTGTGGGCTTCAAACTTTGTTTTTGGCCTAAGTCCAAAATCGGCCCGGAACTGGCCCGAAACCGCGCTGCCAACTATGCCCGCCACGTGTTGGGGAAGTGCTCCAAGGGGCGACGCCTGCCCAGGGCGTGGCCTCCATGCGCGAGCAGCGCCCCCACCTCCCTCACCCGCCAGCGTCCTCCGCTTCCCTGCCTGCCCTGCTGCTCGATGGAGAGGAGCACCAGGCGTCCCTCAGCTCACTCTCCACTTCTCCTTCGCTCTCCCCGGCGCTACGCCTCGCTACGCTCGTCACGCCCGAGCGCGCCGCCGCCTCGTGGAGGCCGTGAGAAGCTCCATGGCGCCGCTGCTGCGAGCTTCCTCCATCCCGGCCAGCCTCACCGTCGTTTTCTCCACCTCGCACCGCCCCTCCCATGCCCCTTCCTCGCCACCGCAAGCCACTTGGGAGAGCCGCCACGCCCGAGCTTCGGCTGGCTGCTGCAGCCATGGCCCCCGGCCTTCCAACCCACTTTAGTAGAGGGGCGTCGCCACGGCGTGGCTGAGGCTGCTCCTGCTGCGCGCCACCTCGGCGCTGCTTTGGGGCCACCTGCCGGTGCGTGGACCCCCTGTGGCCGCGCCGCCGTCACTCGTCACCGGGAGGGATGCCCTCTGGCCAGAATCGGCCAAGCCGTCGCCTCCTCTGTTTCCTGCGACTAGAAAGAAGAAGAAGGACCACGCGCTAGAATTCAGTAAAGAGCAGGGGGTTAAGTGAATAGACTATGACTCGTGTGAATAGTGCTGCACAGTGCGATTTCTCTTTTTCGTGTTTTCCTTTATTCTTTTTCTGGCTGAAACTTGGATAAATCATAGTAAATCGTAGAAAAATCGTAAAATGACAAATAAAGATGTTTTGGAATACTTGTGAGTAGATCTATCCAGTGGTATAATAATATTGCAGGTTTTAGTAGAAAGTTTCTGCGGTAAAAATAGATCCTTGCTACCTAGGGTTTGCTCTTGTTAATTTCATATCTACTGTTGTGGTGCTCTAAATGGTGTGAAATTTTAATGGTGGATTACTTATGCTATGTGTGTACTGTGATAAAAATTTGAGATTGTTTGGATGCAGTATGATGGAGTTATTGATTTATCTTGCTTGATGTCTAGGAATTGGATTTAATTGATTATTAATTCAAATAAAAATGTAAAAATAGAAAATCTGGTTCCACTACCTTTGCATGATATTGTTGTGACCTTTGGATGCTTAACATGGCCATGTTCTTACTGAAGATATTGAGTTTTGGAATTAATTTACTCTCACATGATTTATTGCTGTAGCAATTTGTCTTTTTCATAGAGATTGCTATACTTATCTAAATGCAATAAAATTTATATAGTAGTCTATTGGGAGTATATGTGAGCTACTGTAATTTTCTTAGAATTTATTGTGCAATTTTGATATGTTTTCCATATATGTCCTTAATCCACTTTGTTATCAAAATAAATAGAAAAATGCATGAAAAGAATTTATTTAGGAATGGTCATTATGTTTTCTAGTGTTTATTTAATACATGTCAACTGTTGGTAACATTGGTTGTACCCAATTTGATGTTTAAAAAAATAAGTGAAATATTAATTGCTCTAATTATTCAATTTGGAGGCTTTCTGGATAGTTTCTAGAACTTTGATGATTTCACCTTGATAATGATGTTTGCTATGAAACTTGTCTATAACAAATTTGTAGATAACTTATATATCTAGCTTGTGCTAAATTTTCATAGTCATAGCCTTTATAGTTTGTGAGTTGTGGCTGTGTAATGTTCAGTTTCAGAAATGACTTCTCTCTGGAATTTCTAGACCTGATCCTGTACATGTGTAATTTTAACATACTAAACTTGTGAATCATGCTTTGATGATTAAAGATGAATTATAGGCAATTTCATAAGCTTTCCAGATTGTCTTGTTGCAAGTCATTTGGAGTTGTATAACTCTAGATATGATTTAATTACTCAGCTACTGCGTGTATATCCAGAAATTGATAATTCTAGTTCTAGTGGTTTACTTTGTATGTTGATTAGTGTGGCTCATGTCTTTGATGTTGGTTAACTTAATGCACCTGAGAGCTTGTGATATCAGTGTCATATTTGATATTCTTATTATCTATATGTTTGGCATGATTGCGAATAGCTTGCTCTCTAATGTGCTCTTGTCATCTAGTGGACTTTATTCTTATATTGCTTACATTATGAGATTCATCGTCTATTGCACTTCTATGTGTTCATACATATGTATTGTGCATGTCATCTAGGTACGTTAGATGAAGTACATGATGGACGAGATGTTAGAGTCGAACCCGAAGATGGTGCAAGCTAATTTGACTGACTTTGGGTCATATTTCAGGCAAGCCCCGGAGCATTCTAAGTCTCCCACCCTTTTATAAAATGCAATTGAGTACTTTATGTTGTTTATTGCATTAAGTTATAGGAGTTGGTTGGAAACACTTGCTGCATATATATCCTCTCCTTGTCCAGCAAATTATACCTTGAATCCTATTTAAGTTCAGGAATCGAGATAAATGCTTAGACATGCTTAGACCGGTAGAAGTCGGGTGATTCTCTGTCATCCGCGAGATATAGGTTGTTACTTCTCTGGTCACGGTTGGCTATATGTGCTATCGTGGAAAAGAACCAAGTGTTAAAATAAAAGAAGACCGGGCAGGGATAGTGGACCCTGTCTGAGTCGATTAAGGACTGGACGCGTTGTTTCACTCTTGGTCATGTTGAACGCAGCCTAACACATAGTTGGCCCGGCCCTGTGTGCCAAGTGGCCGCATGGCTTCGGTAGCTCAACTCAAGACGGAACGCGCGGGCGGCGGTTGGGCAATTCACGGGATAGCGGCATACTAGACCAAGGGCAAGCATGTATAACTGTCCTGGCGTCGTCCTTGGGTTAGCATGACTTGAACATCCTGGCTATCCGACTTTCCGGTTTTGCCGACGTGATAACCGGGCCCGAGCCTGAGTTGTACCAAGAGTAACCTAAGGCGACTCTAATCCAGTCTGCCTAGGTGTGTGTTGGGAATACCCCCTGAGCTCAGTTGAAATCGATTCGAATCGCCGTCTCTCCCGGATAGTGAGAACTTGACCTTGCCTGGCATCGTAGAACTCACTAAATAATGATGGTTCTAATATTGATGATGATCATAATGATGATGATATTGATAGCTGGAATAAACCTGATATGGTTATTAATGTTTGTATATAATCAAGTGATTGCTTAGCACAGGTGCTAATCTAGATGAAAGGTTGATTAATAATAATCTGCTGCTAGTATAATAAAGTAATGCTCTCCTATAATATGCTTTTATGCAAAATGTTGTCAAACTAGCCCCACCTATATAAAGCCTTGCATACTCCTTGGTGTCAATTTATTTCTGGTTTATGACGGGTGAGTCTAGCTGAGTACATCCTCGTACTCAGGGTTTATTCCCACTTGTTGCAGGTTGTGATGTATCATGGCTACTGCAAGAGTTGGATGGCTCCTACCATAGCGGTGGAGTATGATCATGGGCATGATCCTTCTTATATCTCTTGTCTCTCTTTTGCTTTTGTTGGAATTGACCTTGGCACCGGCATATATTTAAAATTGATTTCAATTACTTTGCTTTCGCTACTTTTGAACTTATGTTGTAATAATTATTTTGCACTCGATGTATACTGAACTACTTGTGAAAAGGATGTAACAAGTGACTTGTTTTGTTGAATCAGTACGATCTTGGCTTATATGTTGGTTGATTTGAAGTCCTTCGTGATTTCAGTGGACTACCGGGATTGTATGGGCTCAAGTGTGAAAATTTAGTCACTTTGGTGATTGTTTTTATACTTGTGCTCTTATAATTTGGATGGTTCCGTTACAGTGGTGGCATTGGGTCCTTCCCTGTCGCCTTACGCTTCAGGTGTTTCTCAGGAGCACCTGAAGTTTCTTCTCCATAATTGCCACCATGTTCGACCTTTTTCCGATGGTCTGGTCTTCTTTTGCTGGCCTCGGATCACGTCACCAGTAGGCCATTGTTCTACTAGGACGAGAGATACAAAAGATTGGCGGTCCTATTCAACACATTGTTAAGTTACATTACAAGACAGTTACACATGCAAAGGTTAACCGACATAGTGCATTATAATTGCCCTTCACTTATCGGTGGAGGAGGATTCTTCAAAGTAAACAGAGGTATTCCTTCTTTTGGAAAGGAGTACTTGGCAAAACCTTCGAACATCTTCAAAAGTCGGTTCTCTGTTTCTTCACGCTCCATGCTTTCTCTGCTCTCTCGAGACGGGTCTCCGCGCCCCTGGTACTCAAACATGGAGTTTACTCTCTCCTTCAGGGGCTGGATGCGGTGGACAACAAACTGGCTAGCAACCACTACCTCGTTAATCTTGCTGAAATCCATCAGGGATAGCAGTTCTTCAACTTGACCCATTTGGTCCACATCTGGTTTTTCAGACCACCGGGGATTGAACTGGGGAATCTGAGTGACATCACAAGGAACTGGTCGGCCTTCAAGATTCCGGTTAATGTAAAACCAGCGCTTCATCCAGTTCTTGGTGTTTGATGTATGACCAACGGTCATCCAGCGGGATTTTACACCCTCCCTTAAGGCAATGTAGCAACCACCGGCCACCTGAGATCCATCAGACCCTTTCCCTTTCTTTTTCAGGACATACAGGTGGTGGAACAGATTGAAGTGTGGTGCTATTCCCAAATAGCACTCGCAGTACGCCACAAAGATAGCAATGGTCAAAATGGAATTGGGGGGAAGATTGCAGATTGGAATCGCCCAGAAAATACACAAGTCCCTCAGGAAACTGTGCACCGGAATCCCTAATCCCCGGAGGAAATAATCCTCAAACACAACAATTTCATCCTCATAGGGCTGGGGATAGCGTTCACCTGATGGCGGCGCCCTCCACACCACCAACTCCGGCGGCGGCAGCAGGCCTCCCTGCGCCATTATCTCCAATGACTTCTGCGTCGTCACAGACTTCTGCCAATGGGTCTCCATCAGCTTCTTGCGCGCCGCCTCCGTCGCTGAGATCTTTTTCTTCCCCATTGCGGTTTTCAGGCTGCGTGGGCGAGATGCAGAGTGCGCGGATGGCATTTGTCAAAAACCTAGTTTGTGCGCTGGAGATTGAGGAGAAGAAAGCGGCGGAAATGGCAATGACAACTAACTGTGGAAGAGGAAGCGGCGGCCGTCGGGCTATTTATACCATGCGGGTGGCCCATTGACTCTCCCGAGGTCACTGTGGACTTTCTTTTTACCCTAATTTTTAACTGGGCTTTCTTGGGCCGAGTTAACTTTACACGGTTATTTTCTCTCCTAGGTACATTGAGCCATTTTTTCAAGTCCTGGTGCGCTAGTCTTACTGGGGACTAGGCCCACCCGTTAACTGGTCCACGAGTCAGACTGGGGACTGAGGGTTCTTATAGAAGTAATATGTGTAGGCTGGTCGACCAGATCAGTCTAGGGACTGGGCACACACCTGAGCTGTGCATTCTTACGCCCTGGTCGACCAGATCAGTCTGGGGACTGGGCGCATAGCCTGGGTACGTACTATTAAGTACTGGTCGACCAGAATAGATTGGGGACTGAGCCCTTTCGATTACATTGCGAACTGGTCGATCAGCCCAGTAAATGCCTAAACTCGGAGATTTGCATTCATTTACAACAGAGCATTGAGATTAATTATGATTCAACAAAGAAATTAACAATGCAAGATGACTTCTTTTCTGGGTCATTCAGATTGGGTCATTCAGGACCTAGTTACAAACTACTTGACTACGGCATTCTATACAAAAGCTATGATGCCTGGCGAGTTTTTCATGGATCCTGACCCAGAACTTTCTGTTCAAAGACCAGTAAACCCATGGAACTGCAAAAAGCAGTCCTCTACCAAGCGTTTCCTGGCAGGCACGCCTGAACACCTACAGGAACCTACGGAGTGTCGTTCATGACGTCCTCCACGGTCACCTCCTCCACTATGGCGTCGGCGGCGTCGTCGAAGTCCCGGATGAGGTGCTCCAGGTCAGCGACGCGTTCCCCTTCCAGAAGACCGGCGAGTCCCCGGAGATCCACCCCAGAGCGGCGCTGGGCGACTGCCAGCGTCGACGACGCCCCGCGGCGCACGCCGTGTGACACGAACTCCTGGATTCGGCTGTGTGTGTTCTCCAGCTGTTCCAGGAGAGAATCTCCTGCCGCCCCGGTGAAGGCAGCGACTGCTTCCGCCGCAGGGACGATGGTCTGGAGCTCCTCTTCCAGTTGAGCCACCCTCTCGTCGGCCGCCAGCTGGTTGGCCCGGGCTTGTTCCGCCTCCACCTCGGCCTGCTCCAGCGCTGCCATCACGGCATTCAGCCATTGCCGTAGTTCCGCCGTGGTGACCGTCCTGGTCACCATGGCATGCCGGCTCCTGGCATTTCGTTCTCCGGCCTCCTCTGCAGCAGGGAGCGGCTGCGCGTTGGGAGCGCCGATAGCCGGCACCCTGCAAACCGCAAAACAAGTTAGATTGGATTTCGGTTTCTCACCAAATGTATGTACTACAGTAATACGGCTACTTACCCTGCGTTACGACGGCGCCTGCTGGAAGGACCGCTTGGCGAGCTCTCCGCTGGCCGCTTGCCGTGCTCCATTCGATGGTGCTGGAGTGTCGCGAGATTGGATTGGAAGGAGGAGACCTGAGCAACCGGCTAGGGTTTCTTTGGATTTGGGATGCTTCTTCTCACCGCCACGCCTTCTATTTATAAGCAGCCATCAGGAAAGTAAGCGGGCGAGTGGGAATCGTTGCATAGGCTCCGCGACGGATCGCTTTCCCCACGATTGGAAAGTGCCATCATTGCGGCCACGACCGAAGGCGAACCGCCGTGGCACGTTCTTCAGTACAGATTTCTCGGCCTCCGTGCTGGGATGGTCTTTTTTGCCCCTCTGAGCGAGGCGAACGGATAACTGGGCCGTCGGCTGGGTATCAGGCCCATGCTATATAATTTTCGACTTTTGATTATTATTGATTTTCCGAAGAGTTGCATCTTTTTTCTGGAAAAGGTGATTATCCTGAGTGATTATAAAATTTTTTCTTAAAAGCTTGCTACAACATGTTTCTCATCTTCTAACAACCTTGGGGACTACGTGGGCCCACGTCACTTCAGCAGTGACTGGGCCTGTTCCTAATATGAGGTCTGACCCCTACCGTATGCATAGCTTTTCTGAAAGGCTAGTTTCTTTGATTATGTGAATGATATCTGATATCATATGCTACTGTGGGCCCACGTCTCTGGACACGAGTCGCTTTTTTTTTTTCTTTGAGCAACATGCATCTTTCGACAAAGACGAATGAATTTGCTTCTGAGGTCGATTCCTTCTTCGAACTGCTTGGCGTTGTTTTGAACTGGTCGGTCCTTCGCAGGACTGGTCGGTTCCTTATGGAGCTGATCGACAAGTCAATGACGAGCTACAACTAGGCAAGATTACAATTCGGACTGGTCGGCAAGCGTCAGAGCGGTGTTACTTCTCAAGATCCATGGTGCTCGGGGACTAGCTATGAGGGTTTAGACCCCTATACCCTCACGGCTGGCCTTTGGCCTCGACAGACAGGGCGGCCCAGCCCACAAGACCAAGACCGATCGGCCTCTCTGGCCTGGTCGGAGTCCCAGGCGGACAATTAAGAGTTACTTGTCATGCAAGGGAACTAGTCGGTTAGGAAACCAATTGTACTCTACCTAGATACGGTTTGTTTATAACCGACCACCTCGAGATTTCAGGATCTGTAACCCTGCTCCCCAGACTATATAAGGCGGGCAGGGACCCCCTCCAAAACATATATTTTTCTCAATCATCAATAGCAGAAGAGCAGGACGTAGGGTATTACGTATCAGGCGGGCCGAACCTGGGTAAACCGTGTGTACTGTTCTTCCTGTTCCATCTCGCTTGTAGTCTAATAGCGTGCCTCCGCCACAAATCACTACCGTCGGTATACCCGTGGTAGACTGCCGCCGATATTTCGTCGACACTGGGGGTTCTGCGTAATTATTTTCTATGGCAGAATTCTACTGGGTTCCTTGTAGCTGTTGCTTTAGTTTTCTTCTGAATTCGATGGAGCTTGTAAGACTTGTATCTTTGTATCTTGATGTGAGTATAAATTACTATCTGGATCTGAGTTGTTTGAAACTGTATCTGCTTGTTGTCTGCCTTCGAGCCGACTTGGTTTTTGATAATAACTGGTTGTCTGTCTTCAAGCTGACTTGTTTTTGATAAGACTGGTTGTCAGCCTCCGAGCCAATTTGTTTTTTGATACCATAGGCTTCGGTGGTGCTGGGTTCTTTGTCACATTTGTAACGGTTCGGAATGTTACCGTTGGCAAGTGACGGGATAGAGACCGTTATCTCAGATTTTACTGGGCCTTTCCGTTATTACGCTATGTATCCGTTGGCCTTTTACCGTTGCTCTGTTGAATGGGCCCTAAGCCAGGCCCTTCTTTCTCCTTATAAATTGGTGGTTTTGGGTAACTGTTCTTCTCCTTTGCTCCGCCTCCGTATCTTGAAACCCCAGAAAAAATCCCCAATCTTGGTTGCTTGTCCTTGCTTCCTCCTTCTTCCTTTGCTCTTGTGGTTTTGGCCATTGCATGGGGAGGAAGAAGACTACGAGTAAGAAACCGGCTGCTGACAGGCCTGTTCTCGAGGAGGAGGTCGACGAATAGCTGAATCCTGAGTTTGCTGCAATGAAGGCGACGGCGAAGTCGTTCCCGGCTCCGATTACCTAGGAGAAGCATCTGGTTGAGCTGGAGGAGTGGGGATGATCCAGTCCAAGGAGTTGGCTGGTTGGTTCGCGCCTAGTGAGCATCGTGTTCCTGTCCCCCGCCCTGGGGAAATTGTTCTTTTTGTCTCTTTTGTCCGTGCCGGGCTTTGTCTCCCGGGTGTTCTTTTCTTCACAGATTTCTCTGCTATTTCTGTATCTCTCTTCATGATCTCACCCCAAATGGGATACTTCATCTTTCTGGTTTTGTTCACTTTTGTGAAACTTTCCTTGGCATTCCCCCTTCTCTGAATCTTTTTCGATTTCTTTTTCGTCTTAAGCCGCAGCCCCGCTCGGATTCCCTCCACAGCCTTGGTGGATGTGGGATTCAATTTCGGCAGGGGCGTAAGTCGAGCCATTTTTTTGAGTATGATCTTGTTGAGCCCGTGAAGGATTGGCGCTCCGAGTGGTTTTATGCTGGGAATCTGGATGGTGGTGATGGTGCTCCAGCCCTTGAAACCTACTCTGGAGTCCCGCCTGTTTATAATGATCGGTGGGAAAGGAGCAGCTTAGCACTGCCGACTTGTTGCTGCTTCAGCCGCTCTTTGATAGGATTAGATATCTGAAGCAGAACGGTCTGTCAGGTTTTGCTATAGTGGCTAGTTACCTTTGTCGCCGAGTACAGCCTCTGAAAGCGTGGGAGCATTTTGGCTTTGAGTACTCTGGTGCTGAGGATCCATCTCGGATGGTAGCCACTACCTAGTTGTCTGATGATGAAGTGCTTTTGCGCCTTCAGAAGATTTTAAAAGGAGCCGTGGTGGTCCCAATGATTGTTTTTGAATATTCTGCTGCCAAGCCCCCTCCTGCTGTAAGTTGGTTGTCTTTTTTCCTTTTTATGCTTCCGAGTGCTTTTGAATTGCTTCTGACTTGTTTCTGTATTTTTGTAGCCTTTTGGCAGAAATTTTAATGTAGATGCGTCCCTCTTTGTTGATGGAGAGATTGCACCTCTTCTGGCTCCTCCGACTGCTGGCCATGCAGTGGTGGAAGGCCGAGTTGTTTTGCCTAGAGTTTCTAAAAAGGAACTCCCTCTTCAGTATGCTCCTTACCAGCCGGTGCCGCTTCCCCGAGCTACTCGTTCGGGTGGAAAGAGGCCTGCGACTGGTAGGGCTTCTTCTTCTGTGCCACGAAAATGGGCGCGTTCTTCTTCTCCTCAGCCTTCAGGTAACATTCTGATAGGTGAGAAATTTCCTTAGTCTGACTTGTTTTATTTGTATCTTATTTGTCGACCCTTTTCGTCTTTGTAGATGGCAATCCAGTCCCTCTTTTTGAGGATGAGGTTGAAGACGTCGATGATTCTCCTTTTCTTCGTTGGTGAGTTGTTAATTTTCTGACTACTTAAGATTTTGGCGTAGATTTTTCTTCTGTTACTTGACTTTTGGTTTGGTTTTCTGCAGCCCCCGGGGAACTTCTACTTCTTTCCCTTGACTTGGAGTCCTTGCCAGGCCCTACTCCTTCTTCTGCCGAGTTGTTGGTAGGCCTGGATGAGGTTATGCCGCCTCCTCCTTCTCGGTCTCTTCTTGCTCGCCGGCGTGTTCCTCGGTATGAATTTCTTCCGTCCGAGTTCTTTTTCTTCATCTATTTCCTTTGTCTTAATAATTTTTGTCTATGTAGGCCATCTTCTGCAGTTCCCTCTACTCCGGCTTCTGATTTAGAGAAGACCGTGAGTGTAGATTTTGTGGGTCAGGTGTCTTCTGTGCCTGATCCTCATCCAGCTGTAGAGTCGGCCCTGGTGGTGGCAGACGTGGTGCCATCCTCCTCTGTGGTTGCGGCTACTTTTCTTCCTGTTGCGGAGGTTCTTGCGACTACTACTTCGGGGGAGGGCACTTGTCTGTTGCTCAGCCCCTGTCTTCTTCTCGTCCTCGGGTTGGATGTTCTTCTTCTTTGTCTCCTCCTCTCGCTCCTTGGGATATGATTCGAGATATGAAGTTCGTGCAGGAGTTGGAGGTGGAATTTGATCCGAGTTCTCGCTTGCGAGGACTTGAGTCTGAATGGGGCTCAGCTCAAGCTTCGATTCAGTCCTTTGCTCAGCAGTTCCAGGTGAGTTCTCTTGTGCTTCATTTATCGTTTTGGATATTCTCTTTTTCTGATTGCTTTGTTCTTTTTTCTTTGTAGAGTTTTTGCCAGTGATTCTGACCTCTTTTTTGATCGACTGAGTCACAAAAGAAGTTGTTGGAAGAGCTGACTTCTTTGAAGTCTGAGCTTGACGCTGAGCGTGAAGGACGCTAGCAATCAAAAAGTGCTTTGCGGGCCCAGATCGTTGAAGTCGAGCAGCAGAAGTTAGCTATCGTAGAAGCTGAGAAGGATACTTCGAGGAAGCTTAAAATTCTGAATAGTGATTTCTAGGGTGACTTTCTGGCTGTTCTTTATGCCTCATTTACTTGATATTGTCTCTTGCTGACTTCTTTTTGCCTTGTTTTTGAAGCTTTGAAGAAGTACTCTGAGGAGACTGAGGCTTTGAAGCTTGAGGTGAAGAACTTCCGCAACGAGTCGGAGAAGGTAAAAGAAGATGCTAAAGAAGTCCTTGCCAGAGCTCAGTTGATTAGGCATGGCGCTGATCAAGATCTTTTGCAGGCCAAGTCGTCAGTGGAGGACTTGTCGGCCCGTCTTAAGGCCTCGGAGGAGAGGTGGGAAGTTCTCTGGAACTCTGTTCGGAAACTTGCCGGTATGCTAAGAAAACCCGAAGATGTCGGTTTGACCTGGGTTCAATTTCTTCCTCGGCTGTCCACCCGAGTTGTCGACTTGGTGAAGGATGGGATCCTGGTTGGTGTCCAAGGCATCTTGGGGCGTATTCGGTTGATTAATCCGGATGTGCCCCTTGAGAGGATTTTGGAAGGTGCGGCGACCCCCGAGGCTGAGCAAGCTCTGACCCAGGCTAAAGCTGCCGTCCTAGATTTGGCTCGACAATTTGTTGAGCTTGTAGAGTTAAATTCTGTAGTTGTGGGTGATAATCCCCCGCAGTAATACTTTGTGCCTTTCATGAGGCATTTTGTATGAACTTTTTGTCTTTTCGACTTTGTTTCACTAATGGGTTGAAAGTAGTGTTCTTGCTTTCATCTGAAAGTTCTTCGAGTTCTTGTTTGGTGAATCGAGCTTGTTTCTTGCTCTCATCTAGGTCTGTGGAGACGCTAGGGTATTTCGGACAGTAGGCCCTCATCCGAGTTCTGTAGCCTAGAAGTCGGGATAGGTCGAGCCATTTTTGCTCTCGTCTAGTTCTAAAAAGAGGCTAGGACTTTTTTGGACCGTAGGCCCTCATCCGAGTTCTATTATCTAGAAGTCGGGATAGGTCGAGCTTTCTTTACTCTCATCTAGTTCTGAAAAGAAGCTAGGATGTTTTGGACCGTAGGCCCTCATCCGAGTTCTATTATCTAGAAGTCAGGATAGGTCGAGCTTTCTTTGCTCTCATCTAGTTCTGAAAAGAAGCTAGGACGTTTTGGACCGTAGGCCCTCATTCGAGTTCTGTTATCTAGAAGTCAGGAGAGGTCGAGCTTTCTTTGCTCTCATCTAGTTCTGAAAAGAAGCTAGGACGTTTCAGACCATAGGCCCTCATCCGAGTTCTGTTATCTAGAAGTCGGGATAGGTCGAGATTTCTTTGCTCTCATCTAGTTCTGAAAAGAAGCTAGGACGTTGCGGACCGTAGGCCCTCATCCGAGTTCTGTTATCTAGAAGTCGGGATAGGTCGAGCTTTCTTTGCTCTCATCTAGTTCTGAAAAGAAGGTAGGATAAGTTCCTTCTGAATGAAGATTTTATTGATAATTCAGGGTACATTTGATCTTGAATTTATGCAAAGAATCGTCGTAGCTAGGATATGTGCCATGAGTTTTTTACTGGTGCTCCGTCTTCGGTCATTAGCTCGTAAGAACCCGGTCCCGTTACTTTTGCTATTATGAAAGGTCCCTCCCAAGGACTGAGTAGTTTATGCCTTCCATCTGGTTTCTGGATTCTTCGAAGGACCAGGTCTCCAGCTTGTAGGCTTCTCGGCTGTATGCTTTTGTCATAATGTCTTCTTAATCCTTACATGTATCTTGCTGATTGTAATGTTGCATTAATTTCGACTTCTTCCGCATGTTAATTTCTAGTCTTCTTGTTTCTTACGCCTCTCCTTCATTGTATTGTTCAATCTTTGGAGATGTCCAGATTAAATCTGCTGGTAGTACGGCTTCTGACCCGTAGACCAGGAAGAAAGGTGAGTAGTCGGTGGCTCTGCTTATTTAAGTTCTTAGTCCCCAGACTACTTTTGGTAGCTCGTCTATCCATTTTGATCCATAATATTTTAGATCTTCATATAATCTTAGTTTTAAACCAGCTAGTATGAGGCCGTTGGCCCTCTCGACTTGTCTATTTGCTTGTGGATGAGCGACTGATGCATAGTCTATGCTGAAACCGTAATCTTGTGCCCAACTCTTGAATTCATTGGCTGTGAAAGGTGATCCTAGATCTGTGATTATCTTGTTCGGCATTCTAAATCTGTGCATGATTTCTTGAATGAATTCTTGTGCTTTTGCTGAACTGCATTTCACCAAAGGTTTGTATTCTATCCATTTGGTAAATTTATCAATGGCCACGAAGATGTATTCGAATCCCCCTTTAGATTTTTTGAGTGGTCCGACTTGGTCAAGTCCCCAAAGATGAAAACGGCCATGCGGGTGAAATGCAAATTAGTTTATGAGTGGAACATGTGCTTGTCTTGCAAACATCCGCAGTTTTTTCTTTGTGTTTGACCAATTCTTTGGCGTCCTTTAGCGTTAGCTTGGCCAATAGAATCCCGATCGAAATGTTTTTCCGACTAGTGTTCTTGAAGATGCGTGATTTTCCAAAGCATCCCGAGTGCATTTCTAGTAATATTTTCTTTCCTTCCGATATTGGAACACATTTTAAAAGTACTCGATGATGTTGCTGCTCTCTTGTATGCATTATTTCCTACCAGGGGCGTAGTTTTTGCTTCTTCCGATAACCCGAAGTTGCTTACGTTTTTTTTTATTGTCCGCGTTTCTTTTTCTTTGATGTAATCTATAAATACTTGCATCCAAGTTGTGTTGTCTGAGTTGATTGTCAAGACTTGCTCTTGATCTGACTTATTTTCAGGCGTTGCCTCGCTGGTCTTTTTGATTGAAGGCTTGGTTAGCTCTTTGACAAAGACCCCAACTGGCACTTTTGCTCTGTCTGAGCCAAGTTTGGCTAGTATATCTGCTGCAACATTTGAGTCTCGTAGTATATGATGAATTTCTAAACCTTGGAAATTTTTCTCAAGTTTTCGTATTTCTGCACAGTAAGCATCCATATTCTCTTTGGTACAATCCCAGTCTTTATTTACTTGATTGACCACTACTGCTGAGTCTCCATAGACAAGTAGTCTTTTGATTCCTAGCGATGTTGCGACTTGTAGTCCATGAATGAAAGCTTCATACTCTGCTTCATTGTTAGTGGCTTGCCATAGAATTTGTAAAATGTATTTGAGTTGTTATTTGAGTTGTTTTCCGTCTGGTGCAATGAATAGTACTTTAGCTCCTGCCCCTCCTAGTTTCAAAGATCCATCGAAGTACATTTTCCAATGGTCTAGGATGACGTCTAGAGTGGGTTGTTGTATCTCAGTCCATTCTGCGATGAAGTCGGTCAGTGCCTGAGATTTGATTGCCTTTCTTGGAGTGAATTCTATTTTGAGTGCTCCGAGTTCTACTGCCCATTTTGAGATTCTTTCTGTTGAGTCTCGATTTCTTAAGATATCGCTGAGCGGGAAATCTGTTGCGACGATGATTTTGTGTGCTTCGAAGTAGTGCCTGAGCTTCCTTGACGTTATTAGGATTGCATAGAGTAGTTTTTATACGTGAGGATATCTGACTTTCGATACTGTGAGTACTTCGCTGATGTAGTAGACTGGCCTTTGGACTTTGTAGACATGTCCTTGTTCTTCTCTTTCGACTACAATGGCAGTGCTTACTACTGAAGTAGTTGCCGTGATGTAAAGCATGAGATCCTCTCCTTTCTTGGGTGGCATTAATACTGGGGATGTGCTGATGTATGCTTTTAGTTTGTCGAAGGCTTCTTGTGCTTCCTCGTTCCAGGTGAATTTGTCTGTCTTCTTTAGTAGTTTAAAGAAGGGTAAGCCTTTTTCTCCGAGTCTTGAAATAAATCTGTTGAGAGCGGCCATGCAACCTGTCAACTTTTGTAGATCTTTTATATCTACAGGTGGGCCCATATCAGTTATTGCCTTGATTTGTTTTGTGCTTGCTTCGATTCCTCTCTGACTGACTAGAAATCCGAGTAGTTGACCTGATGATACGCCAAATACGCACTTGTTTGGATTGAGTTTCCACTTCCATCTTTTGAGATTGTTAAAAGTTTATTGTAGATCTTCTATTAGCGAGTCCGGGTTCTTTGTTTTGACAACAACGTCATCCATATATGCTTCTACGTTCTTTCTGATTTGGTCTCCTAAACAAGTCTGGATTGCCCTTTGATAAGTTGCTCCTGCGTTTTTTAGTCCGAAGGGCATTGTCTTGTAACAATATGCTCCAAATGGGGTGATGAAAGAAATCTTGCTTTGGTCTTCTTCTTTTAGTGCAATTTGGTGATATCTTGAGTAGCAATCCAGAAAAGATAACAAGGCTGCTCCAGCTGTTGAATCCACTATTTGGTCAATCCTTGGTAATCCGAACGGATCTTTTGGACAATGTTTGTTGAGGTCGGTGTAGTCGACGCACATACACCATTCATCTGTGTTCTTTTTGTGTACCAGGACTGGGTTGGCTACCCAATCTGGATGTAAGATCTCTCTTATGAAGCCGACTGCCAATAGTTTGGCTATTTCTTTCTTTATTGCTTCTTTCTTGTCAGGTGAAAAACGTCGTAATCACTGTTTGATTGGTCTTGCTCCTTTGTTGACTTCTATTTTGTGCTCAGCCAACTCCCTTGGGACTCCTGGCATTTCAGCTGGTTTCCAGGCAAATATGTCTTTGTTGTCCCTTAAGAAGTTGGTGAGCGCGAGTTCCTATTTGATAGGTAGAAAAGCACTGATAGTGGCTGTTTTGGATGGGTCGTCAGTCCCTAGATCAATCTTTTTGGTTCCTTCTCCTTCAGCTGTGGTAAGGACAACTTGTTTTTTGGCAGGAATTTCTAATTCTTCTATTCTTACTTCAGCTGTTGCCGAGTTGATTTCTCCTTGTACTTTTGAAGATATCTGTATGGCTTGCACATCGCATTCGTAGGCACGTTTCAGGTCTCCTCTGAGAGAGAGTACTCCATGTGGTCCCGGCATCTTGAGCAGTAAGTAAGGGTAATGTGGAATAGCTAAGAATTTTGCCAACGTTGGTCTTCCCAATATTGCATGATAAGATGATTCAAAATCTGCAACTTCAAATTTGATGAGTTCTGTACGATAATTTGTCGGGGTTCCAAATGTTACTGGCAGAGTTATTTATCCGAGGGGCATTGCTGGCCTCTCAGGTACTATTCCATAGAAAGGTAACTTGTTGGTGTAATCATTTTTGAAAATTCTGGCCCCATTTTTCTTAGGGTATCTGCAAAAATGATGTTGAGCCCTGCTCCTCCATCGATGAGTACTTTGGTTACTGTTATAGCTACGATTGTTGGTCCGAGTACTAGTGGGTATAGCCCTGCGTTTCCGACGCTTGTCCATTGGTCCTCTCGTGAAAACTGGATTGGATATTGAGACCAGTTTAAATATCGTGGAATGGCTGGTTTTGCTGCCATGATTGTTCTCCATGCTAGTTTGTCTTCTTGCTTGCTCCTAGACCCTGGGGCTCCTGAGAATATTACTGCTACTGTTGCTCTTGGATTTTGAAACCCGTTGTCTGCTGGATTGTTATCTTCTTCTTTCTTTTATCTATTTTCTTCTTTTTTCTGCCTGTCTATCTTCATATATTTTTCTTGAAATATTCGACATTCACCCATCGGGTGAATTCCTGTTGGATGATAGATGCATTTCATCTTCTGGAGTTCTTCAAATTTTTTGGCTGGGTAGAATTTCTTTCTTTCGGTAGCGGCCACTGTATTATCCGAATATCTTTTCTTATTGTGGTATTCTTTTCTGTTGTCCGAGTTGTTCCATCTTCCTGAGTTTTTGTCTCTCCGAGTTGTTTCTTCTATCCAAATTGTTTCTTCTATCTTGGTTGTTTCTGTTATCTGGGAATCTTTCCCGTGTCTTTTCTTCTGCCGTAATCATCTTTTCTACTGTTCTTTTGAACTCTTCGTTTGTCCACGGGTTTTTTTTGCAGAAATCGTGGAACATCCATCTTACTTTCAAGCTATATGAGAATGCTTCGATTACTTCCCTTTCGGTAATATCATTTACTTGTGCCCTTAGTTCTCCAAATCTTCCATAGAAATCTCTGAGGCTCTCTTTTTAAACCTTTTAGCTCGGCTTGTGTTATTGGGTGTATGAGTATTCCTGCGAAATTTTCGCAAAAAACCTTCTGAAGATCTCCCCATGTTTTGATTGATCCTGGTCGTAATTTGTCGAACCATTGTAGTGGTAGAGTTTCGAGTGCCATTAGCAAAAATAGTGCCTTAATGTTGTCATCTCCCCCGGCTAATTCTATTGATTGGGAGTAGTTTCTGAGCCATTGCATTGGTTCTGTCTTGCCGTCGTATTTCGAGTGGTTTGACGGCTTGAATTTGTGAGGTAGTCTGACCGTGAGTAGTCTTCCCGTAAAGCAGGGGAATCTGTCGGGTACTTTTTCTGGTTTGTAGTCGGAATCCGCTTGGCTATTATATCTTGTAATAGATCTGGGAGGACTTCGAGGAGGGGTTGGTAGCCTGTCACGATTTTCCCGTGTTCTCTCAGCCCAATCGTGATGCGGTTGAGTTCTTCTGCTTTGATTTGGGACAGATAACCTTTCGAATACGGAAACTCTCCGACTTCTTTGGCTTGTTTGCTTGGATGGTACACGACGAGGAGGTACTCGGTCATCTTGTATCCTTTGTGCGGTTGTTCTGAGCAGGCTCCTGAGCCTGGCTTGTTCTTCACTTGGTCGTTGTATGGCGTCGATTTTATCGATTAACTCTTGTATTTTGTTGATGGGGTCAAGTCTGGCCCTTGCTGTGGCTTGTCTTTCTTCGGCTTCTTTTTCAGCTCTTCTTTCATTGTACTCGGCCAGTTCTTCTTCATATTTACGCCACGCTTCCCTGTGTTCCTGTACTCGATTCCTTCTTCCTCCTCTCTTCTTGTTTCTTCTTTCTCTAGTTGCTCTTTGACTATCAGTTTCTCCATCCCTGGTTACTGAATTAGGTGGGATATCGGCTTCTGATTCTTCCGAAGACCGGTAGTTGAGTTGAACTGGTGGTACCAGGGATTGCCTGATCATGTAGACTTCTTTGTGTATACCGAGCAAGTGGTCGGATTCTTCCTCATTTAATGACTTTCCGTATTGAAAAGGGAGGGGAACTGAGTACTTATCTTGTTTTGAAGTTATGCCGTTAGATTCCATCGTGCTCTGGATGATGTTCTGATACGTCCGTGCAGTATTGCTGAGGCCGAAGTAGAAAGAACTCGGCGTGTTTCGAGTACTTGGTTCTGGAACTTCCTCTTCCGTCAGCTTGAGTTTTGAAAAAATTCCAGATATCTCCAGCTCTGGTTCCGGAAGAAGTCGACCGTGGAGAGCTCCGTGATCGTCCGCCTCGCAGATCCAGCTTCCGAAGATGAAGGATGATCCTCTTGGAAAAACATCGGGTGTAGGTCTGCTGAGCTCTTGACGTTGAATTCACCAAAAGCCCCTACCTGGCGTGCCAGCTGTCGGTGTTTAGCCACCGATAGCCTACCACGGGGTTCCCGTAGCATTTGATTTGGATCTCGACGAATACTAGAACTCGGCGGTTACGCAAGAGACACTCGGTTTATCCTGGTTCGAGCCCTCGTCGTCGAGTAAAAGCTCTACTCCAGTCGGCCTTGGCCTTTTACGTTGGATTGATGTATGATTGTGTGTTGCTGTCGCTTGTTACAAAGAGGGTGCTCTGGCCCCTTTTTATGAGAGAAAAGAGCCAGAGCTTTGGTTCTAATCCTAGTCGGACTTAGTAGAGAGAGTTCTGTTCCTATTACAGAAGTTACTTTCTATCCGTCTAACTAGGACATGACGTCTTCTACTCGGAATTGGTCCTTCTGTCTCTGTCTTGTGGGTCCGTCCTGACGGGAGTCACGTTGATGGGGAACCGTCTTGGCCCCGCATCGACAAAATCCAAACACACAATAGTACCAAAACTTCCATCAATAGAAACATAACTACCACATGAACTATCCACCCTCAGCATGCCCTACGTCGCACAATATCACAAATGCCTTTGGAGGACCACCTAATAATTTTTCAGCACTTTCTTTCCCACCAGCAACTTGTAATGGAGATTATCAAGGCAATGGCTCAGCATCTCCAATTGGATTAGTGGCCTTCTTTGGACTTAGAGAAGGTAACAACTCAAGAGGTGATGAGAGAAGCTCCATTGCTTGATCTTCTCCAGTGTCTAGAGCCCTTCCAATGAAGTCATTATGTATTCACATTGAAGAAGATAGTGAGATGATTAGGAATTTATCTAGTAGGAGATTATTGTCTTTTCCCTTAGAGATGGAAAATTTGTCCACCAGGTTTAATTTTATTAGTTTACAAATTCTTCCTTAGCTAGTTCAAAGATGAAATTAGCTAATATCATAACAATATTAGGTAGTATAGAGATACAATTATGAAGGAAGTTGATCGTTGAAATGATAATAGATAGGGTAGAGGTAGAAACTATCAATTCTTTTTCAAAATCAGAACAAGACACACAGATGTTGTGGAATCGCATTGACTGTGAGGGAGAGATGCAATTGTTGATGGTCACTAATGTTAATTATAAACCATCATACATTTATCCTTAAAATGAATCACGAACATAGATGTAGAGGTTTAAATAAGTATTTCCATAAGTTTTGGTGATTTCATCAGTGCGGGAGAATTTATAAAGAAAATAGACTAAGTGGGTCACATTTTCATCACAAATCTGGTCCATCCGCAATAAGACCGACTCCACTAGACTATAATCCAGCCTACAAGTCAAGGGGACGGAGATCCACATCAGAGGATCTAAGGTGGGGTCGGTCGACCTAGAGGTCAACCTCACCTGAGGTCGACTGCCCCCTTGGACCCACCTGTCGGCGCTAGCTTTTCTCCACCCCCTTTGATTATCAATCTCCACTATTTTGTTAAGGTCGGTTTGGGTGAAGAGTTGGGATTAAGTATTTCTATAGATCGATGATGTGATGCTTCCTTCTCCCTACTCCATCTCCCCTATAAAAGGACCCCCAGAAGAGCAACCTAATTCATTTAGAGATCCAATTTAGAAGAGAAGAGAAGAGCTCTAGAATTTAGATTGTGAAGTATAGCTTAACCAAATAAAATTCATGAAGAGTTAGGCTACTACTCAGGATTCTAAATTTCTCTAGAGACTTGGTATAGCCATTGTATCTTTAATTATTTCATACCATGTTATGACTTTGATCTTAATCTAGGTTATGTTCTTGTTTGCCATATTCTTAGTTTACTATGAGTACATGCATGATATGGTCATAGTTACCTTCAAGTATATGTATAGGATTACAGAGCACTTGACTCAGTACTTGAGTGGGTTAAGTAGTCGAACTCCATGTAAGCATAGTGTTGATACATTGTTTAGCCTGTGGATGTCTCCTCCATTTCGGGAAGTATGTTAGATCAATATGGGTGACAACCTCATTGATCCTCTGTAGTCTGTAGGACTAGTAGGATGCAGTCATGACGAAGAAAGTATATTTTGCTATGCTTCTCTTAAGAGATGTCCCTTATGCATAGATGGAGAGTTAGCTATGTCTATAGAGTGTATACACTTTTGTATTCTTTGACATGTTGAGTAGAAATAACATAGAAATCTTTTTCTAACTAATCATTTAGCTTAGCTATACTACATTTACAAGTATCTTTCTCTAAATTGTCATGCACTTGTCATGTGTACATTTATCTTTAGACTTAAGTATGTTTAGACTAAGTGTTTAGTCAGTGATTGCATCACAAGTAATCATTTATCAATCTCCTTTGCCATTGCTCCTCTCTATGGTAAAAATAATAATAACGATACCTAAATCACTCTCAGTGAAATGCTACAATGGTATTATATGTGCTTATAGAATTCTTATTTTCTATACATACACTAAAATTACCAACAACAAAATCTAAGAAGAACAAGAAAGAAAAACAAATGTGTTTAGAAGGTTAGAGAGTAAATCACGTAGATGTTTAATGAACTACATCTACAAAAGTCTATGACTGCTGAAAAGAGAATCAACATTAGCTCAAGCTACAGTTGATGAAAAGAATGGGAACAGGTTTGATACACTTACAACATTTATAGAGCTATTTAACAAGAATACTTTTGGTTATGATGAGGATTCCTTAGAAACATAAACAAGTGTCAGATTTTCAATAGCTAGATAGTTTTCCCCTTGAGAAGCTCAGTTTGTACCTTTATTATGAATTGTGTTTGTAGAATAACATTTATTATGCACTGTGTTTGTAGAATTATCTTACCATGTACTTTCAATATGTATCATGTTCTGTTCTGTCAATTTATAGTTTATTCAACCCCTTTTTAAGCATGTTGCAACAACCCAACAATAGAAATATTTATAGTTTTAGTCTAAAATTTATTCACATTGGAATCTATCTATTGTAAAAGTTGAACTCACACATTGGATTCTAGCTATTGTAAAAGCTGCAGTTGCACACTGGATTCTAGCTATTGTAAAAGCTTTACAGCTCGGGTGCAAAATTTATTCACATTAGAATCTAGTTTTTGCAAAAGTTTTACCATCTAGTCGTTGGAATCTAACTGTTGTGAACTATTATTTTCCTATAAATAAAAGTTGGACATAGATTGATGCTCCCAGACCAAGTCAGACAACAAACCAGCCAATACCTCTTAGCATACTCCCATCTAGGCCATGGAATCAATCCAGACAACTATAGCAACTTATCCTAAGGAATCAAGCAACACGACCAATAAGCCCTATTGGTATTTCTTATGCTCAAGTAGAGTATTCGGCAAACGCACAGGATGTACAATTGTAGCCCTTCACTAAGGAGTATTCCAAGGTATCATCATTTAAGAAATGATATCTAGGAATGATAATAAATGGGAGATCTTACTTTTGCCACAACTTAGCATTAATAATATAGAGCAACAATAAAAATATGAAACAAGCCAAGATAAAGATAGCTCAAGATAACTAGCAAGGTATAGCTAGATAGGAGGAGGACGAGAGTATAGGATTCCTTCGATTCTAAATCTACTTTTATGATTCTATCTAATTCACACAATTGTAGCAAATAGTTTGAGTCCACATAATTGGTACACTAAGCAATAGGCAAGACAATAGGAGATATAACTGCTACCTGAATTAGCTACCATTTTTGGGGGCCTTACCTTCTAAGAACTTGGTTGCAACACGTGGTGGGATACAAAGAATAGATAGGGTTATCACCACCTACTAGCTACGACAAACAATCTATGTGATAAAGCACCGAACAAAAGAAAGATCAAGTATAAGCACCACGTGCACTAACACCTTCTCTCATTACTCTAATTATGTATACACAAATCAAATAGATAACCTAATGAAAGGTGATGATCATGTACAAATATGGGTCCTAGACCATTAATCTAATATGCAACAACTATATTCTAAGATATACTACAACAACAATATAACAAGTATAATATTGCACAAAATAAAGAATAATATATTAAATAAAGTAGAAGTCCTACTAAAAAGGGAAAGGTAAAGAGCTATACCATATTCTCTAGAAGACCAAATTAGGAAACCCGAGCAAAGCTCACTACTCTTCTCTAACTCCTGCACTAAGTTATCGTACACTACTAAAGATAGAATTCTAGTTTAGCTTTGTTAGTTGACTTGTGCTAGTGTAGCACTAGTGTTGTTTAGACTCTGTACGCTTTGATCACTAGTGTGTGTAGGAGCTCCCAGGGTGCTTGTTAACTAGCTATATAAGTTTGTATGACCTTACTAGCTATAATTGTTTAGGATAGCTCCCACTAGCTCAGCACCTTAGTAAGAACTCGCATAGGTTCATTTGTAAGATGCTTACAACTTAGGTAGAGGGGTGTAGTCTTAGCTAGATCGTATAATTTAATTTCACATTTATATTGGCTAGCCAATGTAATTAATTTTAGAAAAGACTATTCATCCTCTTTAGTCCACCATCATGACAATATAGATAACCCTATCACCCAACCACCTTAGCACATACCTAGAATGTACTTAGGGCAACACTAGTCCACTGATAAACGTCTGTTCCCAAGTTTGAAATCACAAGATCACCCTCTCCTCTATCTCGAATTCAACCATCAACTTCGCTTCTAATTTGCCCTATGTTCCCTTTCTGGTAAACATAGTATGTGAGGCTCTTGTATAGATCGTCATGGCCAGTCTTAGTCATCTAGACTTCATGACAGGCATCCACCCTATCACTAAGAACCCTATTTGTTTCGTTTTGAGTTATGCATTTCATCTGAATATGATTAGCAACTCAATATTGCTTCATTAACCGAGAAGCACTCACCTAAATAATCATAGCCTTTACTTAACAAATGGGGTTGAATCACTTAATTTCTTAGTTGTCTAGTTTCGTTAGAACTCAACTATGAGAAGGAAACTCACTCGCTTGTGTAGGAGTTACAACAGGTTAATGAACTACTCAAAAATTGCAAGGGTGTTAGCCTAAATTAATTGACTCAATTTGACTAAGGATCAAACCCAACTTGAGAATGCTTAAGACAATGATCGATGTTTATAATTTCTACTCAGATGAGGGGTAAAGTCACTTTTAGTGTGGGATCACAAGTGACCTAGCTCGTAGAGTAACTAAGGATTGTTCATGGGACAGGGAGTCTGAGTAACCACCCATACAGACCTCATATCGCATATGGGGCAGTACGCTAAGTACTTAGTGGTGAATCATTCGTCGGGGCATGAGGGTGATGTGTGTGTAGACGAGATATCATTACATCGGTACCCAGTCAAATTGTTTGTCTATTTAAGAGCCACATTCAGGAAAGGTCAGAACCATGAGGCAACCCTTATCACTAGGGCAGTGGTATGGAGGTTTGTCCTTAGTGTCCATGTAGGTATAGTTGTACACCTCTGTAGAGATCCTTTCGAAAGCCTGAAGTCCCTCGGGATGAAAGCTTTTTGATTGTTCATTCTTAGACTCAGTGGAGTGACAAAGATGAAACTTGACAATCAAACTTCAATGTTTGATTACTTGTTGCATCACTATTGTTCTTATTACAACCATTAAAAAACTTGATCCGTGAGCATTTCATTTCTCTAATAAATGCCATGGGATGCTTCTAGGCTATCATGTGGCTTCATGAACCATGGAATCATTTGATCACATGCCCTGCTTATATACTGGGGAGGAATCGGAATACAAGTTATGTGGGTTTTTTGGGGGGTTCCTAGGGTTTCTTGCCCTTCGCTTCGGTCTTTCTCGAGCAACACTAGTCATCCTCCTTTGTCTTGTAGCGGGAGGCCGACAATATCCTAGCTGCCCCTTGACAACTGCTGGTCTACCTAGAGCTGATTGTCAGTGCTGTTTGCAACTCCACGCCTTCCTCCGATGCACCTTCTCATGGCTTCCTTAGTATGCAATGTTCCGTCCCCTGTGCGGATTGAGGCTACCAAGCGGGTCTGGAACCCTCCACACCACATGCATATGAGGGTTCTTATCATGACGTGTCACACCCTAGGCATGACCTTGTGCAGGGAGTGGCCAACACAACCTCACAATGACGAGGAAAGCAGACCACTGGAAGGGCTTGACATTCTGCTATCTATTCGCCTATTAAGCTCTAGGTGCCTAAGCGTTGGTTGGGGCTGGAGCACCCTGACCCAAGCCAAGGGATTTGTGGTAACGCTTGCTCGCCAATCACCCCTTAGGCTAGGAACTCCCTCGATCTAGCCTTGTCCCTGTTGACGGTCCTTAACGTTCAAATTCAACCGTCAACTAACCTTCTAAAGTGACATAAAAGCAATTCATCTACTTAGAAGTAGGGCTTTGACTAATGAATTCCACGAGTTTTGGTGAATCAATGGTTTTGCAGGTAAACACTGGAAATAACACACTTTTGAGCTACACTGCAACATAGAATGCAAGATTGGATGCCACGGCGACATAGGAACATTTCAGAAGAAACGAGAAGACAAGAGACTGAAGCGAAGGACCAGCGGGAGCCAGGCCAGACCGGCCGGTCTGGGGTGGGCCCCACTTGCTGCCCTGTTCGCCCAGTTTACTCCACCGCCTTTGAAGATTGATCTCCACCGTCCGCCAATGTCGGTTTGATCCAAGGGCTCACGTTGATTCTCCAGGGCTATAAAAGGAGAGGCAACCCCCCAAGGAGAGGAGGATCCATTCAGAAGAGAAGAGCTTTAGCGAGAAACCCTAATTAGGATCCTCGGAGGTGTCCCTTGAATGGATGACCTCTCAGGTTAACATTCCAAGAGAGAGCTAGTTCTATACCTTTAGAAGCTAGTTCTTCAGAGATAGAGAGATAGAGTTAAAGAGAGAGTTTTGGAGGAGTATCGGCCTGTCGGTGCTACCTCTACGGCTTGTATCTGAGATTACTTCATAATCGACTTCTGAGTTCAAGTAAGTAACATTGTTTATCTTATTTTACTGGTTTGTGACTCTTTTGAGTACTTTAATCCTTGTAGCTCTTGGGTTAGAGTAGTATTCGTAGTGTAAGCGTGGTGCTTAGACTTCGTTACTCGTAGATGTACCCTATCGTCCGGATTTGGTGGTAGCTCGCGGAGGTGACTTTATAGCTCCGTTGAATCTTATATATTCACTATCCCGTCGGTAGGCCGAGCAGAAGAATAATTGGTAGTCAGGTTACTGTTTTGCCTATGCTCCTCTATCCAATTCCTCAGTAAAGCATCCTAATCATAACTTGCTTGAGCCTGAACTAGAGGCCTTAGTTGTCCCCTCTATATCCCTACCTTCTACAGCCTTGTTTGCTACTCAGGCGGTTAAGTGTAGTTTAGAAGACCCTCACACATCTTTCTTTGAGTTCGATATTAAAACTGGGTATACTTATCCGGTGAAGTGCTACAACATATCCGTGCGCTTGCGAAATTATTCAGTAGGCATTAACAGATACCAACAGTCCCCAAGAGGGGTGCCCCACTTGAGCTAGACTTGGGCTCATTCCCGTAAAGTTTGAGATTTCTTTAGAAGTCAGCTCTCTACGGCCCATTGAGCTATTCGTTGTCTACCAAAGGGTGTGCATGAGCGCACCTGGTGGGCGTAGCCTCCAAGCTCCTAGCTAATAGGAAGAATCAATCAGGGGGTTAACCGGACTATCACGTTGTTGGTTTTCTTATGCACAATTAAAATATGAAAGATTCTACAAGTGCACAGAACACCATTGTAGCATTTTACCGGGAGTAATTTAGGTATCATTGTTTATATTTTACCACATGGAAACATTGGTTAAAGACATTGATAGTTCACCATTATGTATCCACTAACTAATATACCAAATAGACTAAATTAGGGGTAAACTATAGATGATAGGAATTATGCATATATGACACATACACAGGAGAATTCCTTGATAAAAGAGTAGATAGCTAAAGTGAGAGGACAACATGAGAGTTCAAGGTTCCTAAATACTTCTCTATTACTTGGGTTCCATAATAACTAATTCATGGAAGGTAAAGCAATCACACGATAATACTTCGGGACATCAGAACACTAGTCACAGAAACGGGTGTGAAAGGACTAGGAGGCTCCTACTATGGTCCTACAAACACCAATCCTAATATGGTGAAATATGTCGGCCGTCAGGGCTGTCACCACCTGGGGCTACCACAACTATATGTTGGATTGGATGCAATCTCAGGTAACCTATAGTCTAGACGCCATATCTATACTACAAATTACTACTCTAGTCACACGTAGTAACTAGAGCACCCGATACGAGCGGAGATCCTATGCTAAGGTATGAAAACTATACCAACCATACAAATGAAAGACACAAAAGTAAATAGAGAAGATAAATATATTAAAGCGTAAGTCTTACAAAGAATAGATACAAAGACATACCAAAACTCTGAAGACTTCTCCAGAACCTGAGCGAAGCTCGCCTCTTCCTAACTCCTATCTAGAACTAATCTATTACATTGGAAAGTCTAGCCCTAATTCTCTAGAGGTGAGAGGTCATCCTTTTGAGGGACGCCTCTACATCTCTATAATAATATGGTGCCCTCAGGGAAGGGGGTTTGGCCCTATATTTATAGCCCGGTGGGAGAAACGACCATCGTTGGATCAAACCGACTTAAGGTACGGTGGAGATGCATCCTAAGAGGCAGTGGAAGAAGCTTTCAGAAAACGGACGTGAGGCGGCGTAGGGGAGGGCCGGCCGGCCTAAAGCCTAGGGCCGGGCAGCCTGGGCTTAAGCCCGTTCCGAATCTGCTTCGACGACGTGTTTTGTTAACCCTTTAGGAGCCCAATGACGCATGTTTTGACGTGGAGTTGATATCTTTTGATTCTGGACTTCGAATATAGCAAATGATATGTCCATTTCGATCGTCTCGACGAGCCCGTCGCAATGGTGTAGTACAATTACTTATTTGAGATACTTTTATTTGATAGAAAATCGCATACTCCTACAACACAAGTGAGAACACCAAAACTCATGGAACTCATTAAAATCAAAACCTACAACTAGACTTTGTAATTCATTTATATTATTTTATACACTAGTTGAGGATTATATTTACCGTCAACACATGCCGAATAATCCACGGGTCTAATCTACTCCAATGTTTGGCACCCAACAATAGGGTTTGGACTGTGAAAAATAGACAACAATTCTTATGGCCGACCTGAGCCTGACCCAAGCATGATGTTTTGTCAGTTTTTTTGGCTCTCGCCCACCTAATGCATGGTCAAGTCATGCCATTTCTTGGATTTGGTCAGGTTTTCCTGTGGTCGGTCGACCATTGGTAAAAAAATATCATTGGTTCTAGTTCAAAAATTGTTATTACGTGACTTGATGGGGCTGGGGCTGGCGTGTTGAAAATCATGGCTCGAGCTCGGTGCACTACTGGGTTAATTATGGTACTCCATGACCTAGTCTAGTTAGCCCTATGGCTCATCTTGTTGGTTGGGCTAGATATGAAAGTTGGGTGAAGTATAGTATTATGGTAACGTCTGTTGCTTCGAATTTTTAGAGAAAAATTCACCTGCTATTGATCCATTACATCTTTTCACCATGTGGCACCACACGATCAAGCAACCCGTGCTTGGGCCGCCACTCATGCTAATGGCCGGCACCATTGACACAATCCATTTACCGTAGTGTCCCAAGTGATAGCATGTTGCATTATCCCACAACAAAAGCACATGGATTTCATCGATAGGAGACTTCATTTGGATGATGGGCGTGGAGCCATAGGCAATAGGAGATAGGAGCAATATAGCTAGGATGGACTACCTCATGAAAACCATGAAAATTTAGGATGTGCCAACCAAACAAGCTAGAACATGTAGCATCGCCAAATGAACTCAATTATGCATCAAATGGTGTTGTTTCACATTTCTTTATATAACAATAAAACAAAGATTGTCGCCTCCTTACAATAAATCAACAATAAAACACACAAATAAAAGAATCAACAAACCTTGCAGTACACTATTCAGTAAGGTGCATGTTGCATTCTGCCTCTCTACAATTACAAAATCAAGAAACGCAATGGTGGTATAAAATGTTCCTTCAATTGTTCAGATTAAAGCTACACACATAATTACAAACATTTTCCAGAAGAGCTGGTCACTTGTAACGGCCCAGTAGGTACCTGAGCTGTCGCTACTCACTGGAGAAGGGCATCCTCCATGGGGGCTATTCAAAATGATTAACCAAGAGAGTGAACAGCTTAGAGTCTCATAGATATGAACATATATTAATTAATACTCCCTCTGTTCCAAATTATAAGTCGTTTGACTTTTTTACCATAAATTTGATCACTCGTCTTATTCAAAAAATTTAAGCAAATATAGTCAAATTTAAGTTATTCTTGAAGAACTTTTATTAATAAAGCAAGCCACAACAAAAGAAGTAAAATCTTACAAAATTTTTTGAATAAGACGAGTGGTCAAAGTTGGGATAAAAAAAGTCAAACGACTTATAATTTGGAACGGATTAAGTACATAACTGCAGAAATTTGATAATCAAATCAAATCACCAATTGAGCGATGACACACTTGTTGGCTGCAGAAGGCACTTCTCGGGCTGACGAACAATGTAGATCTGATCTCCCACACTGTTCTCTCCATATGTGTCCTGGTTACGGTGCCACGTCCATAAGGCATATGTTGAATTCAGGACCTGAATTCATGAACATATACACACAAATACATATGACAACTAAAAACTAGATTTAAAACACACACAAACACTGGAGACAAGTTTCTGCATTATGCACATTAACTCATGATGAGTAATGCAAGATGCAGCATGACTGAACTCTCATGTTGGATCATTATAAGAAATGGAGTCACTGAAGTGAAGTAACCTCTAGGATCCCATGACCAAAACTGCTCTCTCTGTATGCACTCCATTCTGGCTGTCGATCCCAGCAGAATTTGCCCTTGGCAGGGCCAGAAGTAAAGTTCAGATGGCAGAGCCCACCAAATTCAGGGTGGTTATCACCCGGTGCGGGACACTTTCCAGGGTCATCAGCATGATCAATGTCAATTTTTTCAATGTTCCCGCCATCTCCAATGCCGATGTAAACTGGGCCACAGGGGTCCAATGTGTAGTTAAATACTCGGTTCATCCTTTCATATGCATGTACCTTTAGTATCCAAAATATCGAACAAAAGATATCAGTTACCAAATTCAAGACATACTAATGTCAGAGCCTAGAGCATCTCGCTATGTACACGTTGAGGTAATTAGTAAATTTGCTACAATGCATATTCTATTTCAGCCCCACCAAACATGAATGAGAAAATGCTAAATTTTAAGTTCCAGTTATATAGTAGTAAGTTGCAGCAAGTCTTGATTCTGATGTGGAGAAATGAAATTCGAATCAAGCCTTCACCAGATGTGCAAGCTTACATGTCCTGAGAAAACAATGTCGACCCGATATTCATATAAAAGTTCTTCCATTTCTTGCCTCATGCATTCGAATTCCTGGTAGTGCGAGGAATAGCTGTTATACCAAGGTGGGTGCCAAGCAGCCACGACCCAAGGGGTGACTCGTCGATCAACCCTCTGCAAATCCTTCTCCAACCACGAGTATTGAACTCCTGTAGATGCACATACAAAAATTCTACTTTGTCAGCTCTACAGAAAATGGAAACTTACTCTCTACAATGTCCAAATGACAGGAGTACTACATTGCTTATCATATTCAAGTGTATATATATTATTAATAAGCGACAATAAAAAGAAATAGTACATAATTTGAATAAATTATTACCTGTGTGGTTGTAGTCGACGTACGCACCGAGCATGATAAAATGGATGCCACCGGCGTTGAAGGAGTAGTAGAATTTGGTGTTGGATCCAGACTCCTTGGATGGAACAGCGAACCGTGCCAAGTAAGATGCGAAGGTCACCTCTCCACCGTGACCCTGCGGTTCAATCTCATGGTTCCCCTCTATCACCATCAGCGGAATCTTCGATGTAATCGGCTCCATGAATCTAAAATCCATGTAGTAATTGATTAGCAGAGTTGGTCCAACCGTCCAAGTACCGAAGCAGCTCTAGGATTAGGAACTACTAGTACTAATTTGGAGTTGATTTAAAAGATGAGTTACCTTCCCCATCCATCCCATCTTGGCTGGTAGGACTCCCGAATCGGAGCATTGGGGAAGGAGCAGGAGAAGCAGGGGACTCCCTTGCCGCCGGAGGTGAGGTACTGGTTAGCATAGGTCATGTCCCCAACCATGAGGACAATGGAGGGGTCGTTCTGGGCGAGGTGGTCGATGGTGGCGGTGGAGTTCCCCGTGAGGCCAAGGTCACCGATCACAGCGACGCGGCGCGGGTAGTATCCGGCGCCGGTGGCGGGCAGCGTGGTGAAGGAGTGCTCGTCGCTGAGGCCTTCGGGGAGGCTGCTGTCACCGCAGCGGTAGTAGTATCGAGTGGCCGGACGCAGGCCGCGCAGGCGGACGTGATGCATGGCGCCGGAGGTGTAGTTGAGCAGGCCCGGGTACGGGTACAGTTGGCTGTACACCTCCGCGGACCCTGTGGCGAAGTGCGGGTAGGCAGCGGCGTCGGCAGCGCTGCGCTCACCGTACCAGACTTCGCTGCGGACGGCGGCGGGGTCGAGCGGCGCGAGGTTGGAGCCCACCTGCGCGCGGCCCGTGACCCAGGAGACCCAGAGCGAGTCGGCGTCGGTGGAGGCGGCAAGCGCGATCTGCTCGGGCGCCGGGGGCTGCACGCGGGGCGCGAGGCGCGGGTCCGTGAGCGGGAGGTCGTCGCTGCCCTGCCGCAGCGCGCGGTCGAACGCGCGCGTGGCCGGCGGGAACGGCCCGTCCAGCGTCGTGGGGATGCGGCCGCTCTCAACCAGAAGCATGAAGCATGGTGATACTAGCAACAGCAGTGGGAGGACTTGGATGCAATGCCAATGCCTGCTGGCGGCGGTGGCGACGGTGCTGGTGGGCGTCGCCATGGCCGTGGCCAGCAGCGGCACGCGCACCCTACTGATCTCGGGGCAGATTACCTGCCAGCTAGGCGTTTGGCTCAGGTGAATATAACGGGATTTGATTACGTACGGTAACTAATGACATTACTTATGTTTTGTTTCAACCCACACGTAATCAACTCCCGCTCCCGCCGTTTCCTTAGCCCAACCAAATACCATCTAGCCTGCTGGAGGGAATATTTCAGTGGATATTCTCGACCGGAATCATTTTTGCTTATCTTTAAGGCCTTGTTTAGTTCCATGCAACTTTCAATTGGAATTGCAAGTTTTTCCACTCTCTCTCCATCACATCAATTGTTTCCCGCATGTAAATAGCATTAAATATAAATAAAAAAATAACTAATTGCACAGTTTGGTTGTAAATCACGAGACGAATCTTTTGAGCCTAGTTGGGCCACGATTGGACAATATTTACCACAAACAAACGAAATGCTACAGGACTTTACAATCTCTCCCCTCTTACAAATTTGTTGCCGCATGTAAAGAGTATTAAATATAAATAAAAATAATAACTAATTATATAGTTTTGTTGTAAATCACGAGACGAATCTTTTGAGCCTAGTTGGGCCACGATTAGACAATATTTACCAAATAAAAACGAAGTGCTACAGGACTTTACAATCTCTCTCCTCAAAAAGTTTTGTGGAACTAAACAAGACCTAAGAAAAAATAAATGGCAAACTGGAGCAAACGTGGCGGCAGTGTACTTGCGACGTCACGAATTGTTTTGAGTCCAGAAAACGTACGTCAACGGTTTCAGTCCGAGCCACTCACTCTCAACCACTCTCTTGTCCTGAGAAAGCGACCGACAGACTCCTTGTGTGAGAGAGAGCTCCTGTGCTGCCCTCCGGCGAGCTCGCTGAAGACGAAGGTGTCCCGGATAGGTGTTTTAAGGACTTCAATTCTCCTCGCCTTCATCGTTTTGTTGCTGGGTGGACTGGTTGGGGTCATGCTGGTCGACGGAAGTCTTCTAGTTTTGAGGACCTCAATCATCCTCGCCTTCGTCATTTTGGTGGTTGGTGGGCTGCTCGCCGTCATGGTGGCCGCCGAGGGCTTCCTCCAAATCGATGTAGTGAGCATTTCAATAAAGCTCTCTTCTTATCCTTTACTTCTTCCTTGTTTGCTCTATGGCTATGCGGGCTACATGGTGGATGTAGTGAGCATTTCAATAAAGCTCTCTTCTTATCCTTTACTTCTTCCTTGTTTGCTCTATGGCTATGCGGGCTACATGGTGTTGCCTTCTTTCATCTCGAGCCGAGGCACAAGCATGGCCAGCAACAACTTCAACAACAGTGTTGAGCATCTGGTTGGTCGAGTTGACAATAACGCAAGGGTACGGAGAAGAAAAGGTGCAGCCAAGGCCTTGTTCACTTCCTCTCTAAATTGCAAGTTTTTTCACTCTCTCTCCATCACATCAATTTCTACTCGTATGCATGGAGCATTAAATGTTAGTAAAAAAATAATTAATTACACAGTTTTGTTGTAAATTACGAGACGAATCTTTTGAACTTAGTTAGTCCACGATTGGACAATATTTACCAAATACAAACGAAAGTGCTACAGGAGTTCTGGTTAAAGAAACTTTCAATCTGAACAAGGCCCAAATCGAGATGGCGCTCCACTACGACTAGGCTGCCTACCCACTTCCGCTGCGATGCGGCGCGCCTCAGCTTCCCTGACAACACCGCCTCCCGCAGCTTGGCCTACGCCTCCATCGATGCCAAGCTCTTGACACTCTATCGAACAATATTGCATCACAATAGGGCTTCAAAAAGCCCGCCTCCATCATAGCCGCAGCTGTGGCTGCTATTATGGCGCAATCGTCGCGGCAACAAGGTCCTGACACGCCAGCCGACGGCAGGGGATCTCCGACGAACTTTGCTCGCCAAATCACTTGGATTTCTCGTCGTGGTTGCTCCTAGGCACCATGGTGGGACCCAACCCTTGCTGAGTGCACCGGACATGTTCAGTCCCTACAGAACCAATGTCCAGTCACTCTAAAAACCATTGCTCTCATATGCCCCCAAAGTGTTTTATCACTTGTGCACATGTGTTAGCATTTTAAAATATTTTCAAGGGTTAAGTCAGCTCACACTAGGTCCTAATACACATGTATAGAATTGAATCACCTACTGGCACTTTGATAACCACATTTGCTTCGAGAACACCCCTCTTAATAGTACGACTATCTATCCTAAACGCACTCACACCCACTTAGATGTCTTGAGTGGCAAATAAACTAGCCCTATCTATTATACCTTTGTCTTGAGCCCATTTTATTTTTCTCTTTCTTCTTTTCCAAGAAGTGGAGCACTTGATCACCATCTTTTGGAGTTTACCACAATCACCATGATCTCCTTCATGTCTCCACCACTTCGCATGGACCATTCTATCTCTTGCTACACACACTTAGCTCAATAGAATTAGTCCTGAAGGTTTCATCAATTATCCAAAACTAAAATAGGGCTTTCACTTAGAGCTAGTAAGAGCTCTCCTAAATAATTCTAGTTGGCAAGGTCACACAAACCTATGCAATTAGTTAATAAGCACATTGGAAGTTTTTCCACAACTAGTGAACAAAGTGCACAAAACCTAAGAAACACCGGTACTAGACTAGCACAACTCAACTAGTAAAACTACACAAGCTAAATTAGAGAGATACAACAACTTAGCTACACAAGCAACTCGTGGAGGGATATGCCTTCAGCCACCCTCCCCGTCCTGAAGTTTTTGCTGCCTAACTGCAGCAAGATCATTTTGGTGCATGCCCGTGGGTGGCTAGCACTTCGCCAGGCAAGGTTTTCAGAGATTAGAAGTTTTGTGGTCATCTTCTCACTTCTTCACGCTCTTGGCTTGCAGGTACCACTTCAACTCCCAAACAGGTGGAAAAGGAGGAGAAGATCGAAAAGGCAAAGAACAAGCAATGGGCAAGAGCAAAAAGGATGTCCCTGGTCACGAGGACAAACGGAGATCTGGCACCCGCTTAAGAGCGCCTAGGCTAAAGCTAGGGGCGGCCTTATTCAAGGCTTGTTGGAGTAGGAGCAGGCAAGCAGTGCCTAGACCAAGATGCCCCAGGCAGGCAAACATGCTCGCTGGGATCCTGATGCCACCTCTAAATGCCAAAAAGGCAAGGCTGCTCGCATGGAAATGGCTTCTTCCAAAGCAAGACATATGTTTTAATAAAGAAATTCCTAATATGAACAAAACTTATATGCAACCTGATACCAATTGGAATCAAATGCAAATAAAGTGGGAACCGAACTCATCTAACCTTCATGGGTCAGCATCTTCAATGATATTGTAAGGTGTACAAGGTAGGGCAATTGTCATAGTATATGCAAAGAAACCATAGTGTCAGAATAAAAGAGAAGCACTGGGTGGGGAGAACTAATTAAGCACTTGGTAGTGGGGTTTTCGCCAAGGCGCCGACAGGGGCCTAGCCATGGGGAGTTTGGGCAACCACCGGTCGATTTTAGGTTTGTTGCAAAACGTACGGTCCAAATTGATTGGCACCGAGAATGGACAGCAGGAGATAAGTTAAATAGTGTCTGTATTATTCAGATGGTTGCCACATTAAGACATCTAATACAGTGACTGTCAGCCATTGAAAAACTAAGTAGGCCAGAATAGATTTTTTTGTATTATTACATAATGGAAACAAAAGTCTATAACTTTTTTCATTAATTCATGATAAAATAAACCTAAACTCATCCAGGAGGAGGAGGAACAATCAGACCGATTCATTCATTCTGATTTTTTATTCATCATAAATAATAGATGCACAGTGGATGATACATATCTATCCCTAATACTTAAAAAGCAAAATTTCTGGTTTTTTTTTCGTTTGGCCCATTTAATTGGGCCTAACTATCTAACACTCCACACTCCACCACCCACAGTCCACACTCCATCAGCCATAATCCGTTCCAGTCCAAACAATGACCCAATTTCACGAGGCGGCCGGCCTAGTCCAGCCACATATGGCAACGTGGGCAACATGCGGCCTAGATCAGAAAACTAATAACTGACCACTGCACAACACAAGCTTAGGTGATACTTTGTAATACCTCTTTTGATTTATCATTGTTCTTAAACCAAGAGCCCAAGGAGAGAAAAAGGGACAGTCCGACAGAATATCACATAAGGGCCTTACGGACTGTTTGATCTTCTGAAAAAAATAGAAAAAGTAAAATAGGATTAGGAAAAGAAAGATAAACATGAAAAATCTATTATCTATCTATCTATCTATCTATCTATTATCTATCTATCTATCTACCTAATCTATTATCTACCGTGTTTTCCTTTTTTTATTTTTTAGCTTCGTTTGTTTTTTGTTCATCATGAGTTCTTTTCCTGTGTCCGTCTGCCCGTCGTTATTGCCCTTTTTTTTTCTTTTTTTCCCCAAAAGTTATCTCCTTCTTTCTTTTATAAACATCAATAATAAATAATCAATACTTATATTTAGCTACTATACCTCTATATTATATATATATATATATATATATATATATATATATATATATATATATATATATATATATATATATATATATCCATATAATTTTTTTGTCCACTTCTCTCTCTAACTACCGGACGGTGGCCGGACTTATATATGTAACATATGCTCATATGAGTCAGAATAACTCCAGTCAACGTGACACGTAGTCCGATTTCAAAACATATTAGGTCAAGTATTATTAGTTATGAATTCTAAACCAAATATATCACCGGTTCCTAATCCAAATAGGAAAATAGAGTAAAAAATATGTGTAACATATGCTCTTATGAGTCAGAATGACTCTAGTCAGCGTGACACGTAGTCCGATTCTAAAACGTATTAGGTCGAGTATTATTAGTTACGAATTCTAAACCAAATATATCACCACTGGTTCCTAATCCAAATCTGAAACAGAAAATAGAGTAAAAAACTATTCCTAACAATGACAAGCCACGACAAGTTTCTTAATATCTGTTTCAAGTTTCCAAAAACGTTCAGACTCCTTTGTCTTTTTTGTCCCACAGACCAACGAGAGGATAGGAAGGAGAGCTGACTCTTCATCGACATGAATTTTTTTCCTATTTCTTTTTTTTTTCAGTTACGTTTTCTTATTCTTCACGTTCACACATTCAGTTTCCAAAAACGTTCTCCTTTGTCTTTTTTTGTTGTACAGACCAACGAGAGAATAGGAAGAAGAGCCGACTCCTCATTGACATGAACTTTTTTCCTATTTCTTTTTTTTCTTCAATTACGTTTCTTATTCTTCACGTTCACACATTCAACTAAAGATAAAAACAAGAAGATAAATAATAATAACAATATAAAGTCTAATTCTAAAACATATTAGGTCGTGTATTATTAGGTATTAAAATAGTTATAAGTTCTAATCAAAATATTTCCTTGGTTCCTAATCCAAATCTAATCTAAATATAAAAAAGAGTAACAAAAGTATTCATATTAATTATAAATTATAACAGGTTTCTTAATTTTAGTTTTATTTTTTTTAGTTTTTTAAGAACGTTCAGACTTTTTTTTTTTTCTATTTTGCTGCCGAGATTCCTCATCGCTCATGAATTTTTGTTCCTGATTCTTCTTTTTCCAATTCCGTCGGTTACTTTTTTTTTTATTCACATTCACACGTTCAACTAAATATAGAAACATATACATAAATAATAATAAAAAAAAATAAAAACAGCACAATATATAGGCTTCGAACTTCGTACCCACGACTGATGAGAAACAAATATTTACTCCTTGACATCGGAGACAATGAAACTATGTGAAAAATCAAGAACGGCCTTTTGTCATAATCAAATCATTACACATAGTAGTCCTTGATATCAATAACTAATTTCACTCTAACTCGAGCTATAAATTTTTTTGACTGAAAGACCAGGAGAGGTCCCTACAGTACACCAAGATTTTATAAAATTAAAGAAACAAACACTTAAATGGGAATTTAACTAAATGACCTATTTGGTTCATGACCTTAACTTGCCACGCCTAACCTTCGGTAAACTGTAACTGGCAAAGAAAGTGTGGTGAGTAAAAACGGCGCTAAACTTTTGGCAAGCTTTGGCACAAAAATGAGTCTATGACATGTGGGACAGGGTGCTAAAAAAGTTTGGCATGCCATAGCTGTAGCAGTGAACCAAACAGCTGCTGAAAAAACTATGACACGACTAACATTTGGCATGACAACCTTTGGGCACGAACCAAATAGACCCTAACTAAACACAAAAGGATGACCCTGCCTAAGAGATTGTAAATTACATTGAAACTTAAAATTTGCACACCACACATTGAGCCTAGGCGTCTTCCGTCAAAAGATTTTGTTGTTTGTGATTCTCTAGATCTCCCGGGAGACTATCATGACCAGGTCCATAAAGAAAGGTATATTTGAGGTAGCTCTTGCTTGTGCTAACCGATGGAAAAGATGACTCTGTTGTTCGTCCCATTGTATTTGAAGAGCTTTCCAGCCTGTACAAAAACTGCAAACAAAGAAAAGATACTCTAATCTTCCACCAATCCAGTTGAGCAGACAACACAATGGTCACCATCATGTGAGTTACAATAACACCTTCTGAGCATGTCGTTTTTGTTCAAGCGATCAACCAAAACCAACCAAGCAAAGAATTTGATTCTAGGAGCACGGTTAGCCTTTCATATCTAGATTTTTACGTGTCTTCATAAAAAATCATAAAATTTGATATTAACTATACTAACATAAAGATATTATAAAAAATAAACTTAATTATATCTACAAGAAAATAATTTTTTCTTAGCAATGCGAGAAAAAGTTTATCAATATCTTATTTTAATTTGATACATGCTTATACATTGTCATATTATGACCAACATTTGCTTATACTTTGTTTGTCTTCACAAAATAATTATAGTAGCTCTCAAATTTTATAAAAAGAGGAAAACTTATACAAATAAGTATGTGGCAATTTTTCTCTCGTTGCAACGCATAGGCATATTTTCTAGTATTAACCTAAACTATTAATAATACTAATTCTAAATACTTAAAATAAAGATGATCCTCGCTTCCAGAACTTGGGAGGAAGCGCGTTGTTGTCAGAGTCAGAGTTAGAGTCGGGGTCATCCTCGTCCTCTCCTCCTCCTGGGACAAGAGGTTCGCTAGAGCCTAGAGACGTCATCGGTGTCGAAGGACTCCTTGATACAGGGCCACCACTCATCATTACATGGAAATCTCAAGGGACTGTCCTACATTGTTTTAGATCAGTAGTTTTTTTCAATAAGAGGGGTGGTTTTAGAGTGCAGTGGGATTGAAATATATGTAGAGCAGTGGGTGCAGAAGTAATGGTGATGGGACCGTATGGAAGTAGGGAGATTCGACATTCACATTAATTTTTGACCATCAGCGCTAGTTTCAGGCCGACAACCATATTAGCTATCACAGTTGGTCCTGCATTTATTACGACGGTGAATAGGAGCCCCAATATAATCCGTCAGATCCAAAATTCAATCGTGTGTGGTAGGGCTTCTTCTCTACAGGAGTGTCTCCCACTTCACCCCAACAAACTATGAAACGATGGTAAAACTCACCAAATACTGCTTCAAAACAAGTCTGTGGTGATGACCCCGAGTGAGAACTTAATATGTAGTAGTGTATAGCCATTGGGGCTGCACAATGTCTAGTGTTAGCTCTAGACCTCTGACAATTTGACATTAGAATTCGGTTGTTTCATTACTTTTACGTCACCGGACATGTCCAGTGGTTCGATAGATGTCATAGTTACGTCGTGTGTGCACTGGATTTCAGAACCAGATAGGAGCACTAGAAGCCACACTAGACATGTTCGCTGCTCAATTTTCAACGTGACACACTTTTGTATTTTGGGCGTAACGATTTGCTCTGAAGTCCTATTCCGATGATTTTGGACTTTTTGGAAAGCTAACGAAAATCTATATAGCTTTGAATTGATGTCATGTCAATTTGAGCAAATCTAAAATCACGTACAATTCATCTACCACTTTATCTCGACTTCAATGGCTTCAATTTTGTTTATCTTTGCGTTCAGGCTTCTATTTCTTCATATCTTGGACTTCTAGCATGTTTTGCAGGTCTTGAAAATGGCTTCTAATGTCTTGCTTGAGGTGTTAATCATTCGAATCATTATTTGATAAGTCCATCTTGTATCTATTTAATTTAAATTATACCTTGTATACTAACTAACAACATTAGTTCAAATGGTCAGGTTGTTCATCAAATAATAAACATCCAAACTTAGTGGCCAATAGGGTCTATTTTCCTTCACTCCTTAATGAAATACACGTGAAAGCGTCTTCTAAAACAAAGTAAAATACTAATTATGTTATATTTATACAAACTATAAGGCGTCTCTACATTTGTAGAAATATTGTTTTTATTATATATAGTGTATATTTAAATACATAGCAAAAAGTATGCATTTACAAAAGTCAAAATGACTTAAAATTTAAATAAAGGGTGTAATTCATAGAATTTACCTTAAAAATCTATCCCTTTCTAGGAAAAAAAAATGAAGAACCTTACACTTTTTTGCAGATTTTGCCATCAAACCAAGCCAACGTCCAGAATTCCGTGGACACACAAGATAAGCTTCCGTCTCCAAGCCAGTCATGTAATTATTTCCTATATCTTTTGAACGCCTAATGCCTAAACGGAAGAGTGCCAAAAACAATTAAAAAAACTAACATAACCAGGTCGAAATTCTATTGTGCTGGGTACAAGGCCGAATCGTCTTATATATGTAGTATAATCAGCTGCACCGTGTTTTTGCTCTCAATGCATGACAAATTAAGTTACACACAGGTAGCTCGCATATGTGACAGCAGTGTATTCTAATGATTACAGCTGTCTATTTGAATCAGCCAAAATTGTTAGCAATGGCACTTGATATCCTGCAGCACACCTATTTGCGCTGAATTACAGGGAGGTAGACACCCTCAGCTGCCAGCCAGAGGTTGTCTGGGCGTTTGTCACCCACACCGCATACCTGTGGAAGCAGGTGAAAAAAAATCGATTAAACGTTTTACATAATTCTGGGAATAACAAGAGTTCTTTGTAGCATGGATAGCAAGTAACACAAAACCATGTCTGATAAACCCACCTCTTGCTGCCCACCGGCAATGCGCGTGTACTTCCTATCATGGCTGTGCAGATAGCCACCAGTATCAACATGTCGCAATCGAATTATCTGGTCTTGCCGCCATATTTTCCCACTGCCCTCAATCTCGAGCCTAATGATGAAATAGTGCAACGCAGCACACAGCGCGTTATCAAGGAAAGGGATACAGCAATAGCTCATGTAATTACATTTGTAGCAGAAGTACAGACCTCCAGTAGTCTCCAGTATCTGATTCATTCTCACCACCAAAGCAACTAACCTGAAGGTACATTTACATACATGTAACATAGTGATGTCTTTAACAAAGAACAATCTTAACAAACAACAATGTAACATACTTGACAGCAACAATGTAACATACTTGACAGCAAGACAATTGTATCCACAGAACGAACATATTCATTTGGCAAAAGCTGCCATGAAATATGTGTTCTAAATTCTCAATAGAGACAACAAGAAAGTAACCAAAAATCGTATTCAGTGGAAAGTTTCAAAATAGGGCACAAACTTTCTCCAGATCTCAGAAATACCATTTTTGTGAATTACTCTTTCACGAGGATGTCGAGGTTGTAGAATAACTCCAACTATTTTCTAACCTGAGAACTATATTTAGCTAAAACCAATACCTCTCTAACTGCAAGCATTGCCCAAAAGTAGATAAACGATCAATTTACTAACCTCCAGATTTCCAGTTATAGGGGAAGCATGCAGGTGGCTGTGTAACCACTTTCTAGTCCTCATATGTTGAAGTCTTATAGTTGTTCCGTGTGTTATGGGATCACCTTGTTTAGCAGATGAATCAGGTTGAGGTCTCACTATCTGCATAAAAAAAATGTATCATATAAATAGGTTGTCAAGAAAAGGCTTGGAACCAGGGATCAGAACTTTAACCATGAGTTACATTGGTACTCCTCCGTTTGCTTTTTTAGATACATAGCTTCGGTATTATAAGACGTTTTACTTTTTTAGATATATAGCTTTTGTTATGCACTTAGATATACACTATGTCTAGATACACAGTAAAAGCAATGCCCCTAGAAACACCAAAACATCTTATAATTTAGAATAGAGGGAGTAGAAAATTAATAGAAATTATGTCCTGACATGAAGAAACTGAAGAAAAATAACAGCGCACCACAGACATCAAAATATGCCCTGTAACTAAATGTTTATTCATATGCATATTTTCTATAAGTTAAAATTAAAGTAAGCAAGACAATGAAAAATCAATAATCTCCTTTCTATATTGTTCACACAATATCTCCTTTTTAAATTGCAGAACTCAAGGCACATCAAATAAAACAGTCCACAAATGATGAAACAACAGGTTTCTTCGATTAACTGCAAGCCTCAGCAATTAACTTATGAATGATTTTGCTAATTCTTATAGGCCTGTTTTCTTATTATAAGTAACACGAATAGCATGGACAATGGATTGTGCACAGATTTATTGTGTTTTCAGTGGATGTTAATTGGATGAAATAAGAAATGTAATTTGTGCTAAAGTTAGAAAAACTAGATGCCAGAACAACTATAAGTGAACAGGCAGGGCTTCAGCTGCTAAGCAAATGATGATACTGATTTGATGAGTGAATCAGAGACATGCATACCCAGTAGCTATTGGCGTCGTCGACGTTGGGAAAGCTGGTGACCGACTGCTGGCCGCTTCCAGATCCATAGGGCACGTCATGAGAATGCAGCCGAAACTTGGTCCTCTCATGCATCAACTTGATCACTGACCCGTAGGTTATCTATCCACCAATAGGCGAAACAGTCACATCACTGATCTAATTCACCAAGCACGAGGTGGTGAAGAAATCCGTTAAGCACCAAGTCCGGCGTTCCCCAACCCCAATCCGAAACGCGCAACACTTATCCAAATGCAAACACCGCGCGAACACAAAAAATAAAACGCAGATGAGGAGGAGGTGCGAAGGAGGCCACAGGTCACCCACCTCGACGACGGTATCCGGGTCGGCGGCATAGGACTGCGCCGGCGCAGCCTCAGGGAGGTCGAGGCCGAGGTAGAGCAGAAGCGCGAGCGCGAACGACGCGGCAGCCATCGCCAACAGCAGCGCGAGGAACCAGGTCCTCTGCCAGAAGGGCAAAGTCTCCTGCGCCTCGCCGCGGCGCCTGATCCGCTCGCGCGCGAGGGCGCTGGCGAGGCTGGTGGCCACCCCCGCCTCCGACGGATTCGGCTGTTGGTCAGCGAAGGCGGCCCGGCGGCGGGAGAGGCCCTGCGGCGGCGGGGTCGCGGACGGCGCCACCGCGGCAGCGGTCGTGGCCTCGAGGAGGCAGTGGACGGGGCACAGGAGCTTCGGGAAGGCACGCTTCAGGTTCAGGGCAGGGCTCTCCGCTTTGAGCACGCGAGGAGAAGCGACTCAGACTCTAGAGTGTTCCGCGTTTGAAAGGCTGGGCGTTGGCACCTTGGGAGGAAGAATCACAGGTTACAGCCACGACCACGACGACATGTCAGATGCAAGAACGTTCAATGACATGTGGGATCATGGCCAAAGTTTGGTTAATGGGCCCAGTGGTCATTACTGTGAACGGGGAGCCGCGGACCAGCGGTTTTCGCGGCCACGTCAGGCAGGAGATGCCGGCGAATCAGGAAGGGACAGCATGGCTGTGGCGATGACCTGGTAGCAGGTTACTGGTTGGCAAGCCTGCGCCCTCGTGGCAGCAGCTTTGACAGGCCTGAGGCTATCCGCACTCATCGTCCTCTATTTCTCTTCTCTATACTGGCTAGTCAGCAAGATTCTCTCCTCTATATCCAATTCTGCCGCATCCATCCATCCTCTATATCATACTCTATCCACTATGGGGCCTACTTGTCACTTATCTAAATATATTCATGTGTGATCTAGTTTTGAAGGATTTATTGCAACGAATTTAATGGTTCAATGGGAATTTAATTTGGATTTGTGGTTTGTGAGTTAAAACACTTTTTTGTTTGAATTCAGTGTTGTATAGAGTTGGGACCCACTCCTGGAACCTCCCGTGTGCATGCGCGCATGTGCTCGGTGCCTGGCATGGTGGGGCCGCTGGCTGATGGCGTACGTCCGCTAGCACGCTGCAAATCACGGACGGGAGGGCATCGCGCGCATGTTACCGGACCCCGCTGCAGCAAAATATCCGATACATGCCTCCTGTATGCGCTGATGTGGACCACGCCGGATGGGTTACCGTGTCCCACTGCGGACAGTCTGAGCGTTTGAGTAGTGAGCAGTTCATTTTTTTTTCTAGAAGAGAGCTTACCGTTTTAGTTTATAAGCTAATAATATTTTCTTTTCATAAAAAGCAGCTATTTCTATATTAGTGGGTTTATAAGTCCTATTGTACCTTTGTAATTCAAAAAAAATTCCAAAATAAAAGGTTTCTTTGCATCTATGGCACGACAAATTTGCAGTGACAGACTGCTACCATCTGGAATCCTAGAACTTGGCATCGCATAAATAAATAAAAAAATGCAAAGCTGCTGATGCTCTCTTCCATACGTTACCAACGAGCGAAGGCAACAAAAAAAGAAAAATTTCTGGCCACACGTTTGATGTAGAAGTACTACTCCGTACTTGTATGCTAGATGTTACTCCCTCCGGGCCCTTTTTTATTTGTCGCTTCGCATCCCGAGACACAAATGCCCGTAATTTTAATAAATAATAAATATCATCAATTAGTATCATAATTAATATCATTGGAAAGATCTTTGGATCTAGTTTTTTAACAAAATTATTTAGAGATATAAATATTATACGTATTTTCTATAAATTAAGTCAAACTTATGGCATGCATCCCACGGCGACAAATAAAAAGGGACGGAGGGAGTAGATGAGATTTTTACTTTTGTGTCATAAAAAAAAGCAATTATATATAAGCCACTAAAAAGTTAAATTTCTCATTTATGTTTGTGCTCTAAACTTTTTTGCCTTTCATGCCACTATCGTCAGATTTGGCTCTAACGGTGTTAAACTACAGGTGTGAAAAGTAAAAAAAAAAACCCTCGTGTATGAATATTCTTTTAAATCTTTTTTGGGGGTCTTAATGGCTTCGAATGAAAAAACTCAAAACTAGAGAGTTGTAAATCTCACCGAGATCTATAATATGGGTATGAATATACTATTAAAAAAATTTTAGCATCTTAACGATTTCAGATGAAAAAACTCAAAACTAGAAAGTTGTAGATCTCAATAAGATCTACAATGTCCAAAATCAAAAGAAAATAATTTTCATATGAAAATTATAGATCTCGGTGAGGTCTACGACTCTCTAGTTTTGAGTTATTTTCATTCAAAGTCGTTAAGACGCTCAAAAAGAATTTAATAGCATATTCATACCTGATGGTATTTGTCGATGGGGGGATCTACAGGGCTCCCCATGGAGAAGAGAGAAGAAGACCAATCCAATTAGGACTTTTCATATGTAATTTTAGTAGGACTGCTACCTTATAATCCTATTAGAACTCCAACATTGTAACCGACTAGGGCTCCGGCCTCCTGGACTATATAAAGAGAGGCAGGGGTCCCTAAATAGACAGACATAATAAGGCTCAACAGCCAAAACCACCAAGCGCAGGGCGCGATATACTATCCACCCCAACTGGACTAGGACGCCATGACTTTCGGCGTGCCGAACCAGTATAAATCGTGTCTACCTGCGTTTACCATCGAGTTCCTGCATACGCCGACACCCCTCCGAACAAATCACCGTCCCGGGTAACCCCGTGGCGGGCTATCGGTGGTGAAACACCGACAGCTGGCGCGCTAGGTAGGGGTTCTCGGCGCTTTGCGTTCGAGAGGTCGATGGACCTCAAAGATCTAGGTTTGCCACGGCACTCGTCGGCCCTCATCGACAACTCACCGTGGCTCAACGCAGCACTCGTCGGCCGACGTCGACAACTCGCTGCAACAGCAACATCCAACATCTGCTTACGATGGACTCTCGCCATCTCAATACAATTCTTATATACATGCTCTGTCTTGATCGAGATAGATGATGATGGCCGTCATCTACAACTAAAGATCCAATCGGAGAAGCATCAAAGAGAAATCGTCATTACACCCTCACATGCATCTGCAAGCTTCAGAGGCATAGGACTCGCTCTATGTACGCATACATGTGCTTTGCAACCATCAGGCGAGTCAATTCCACCTCGATCGAGAGCACGATTCCGACTCCCACTCCGCCTCGACCAGCCAAGTATCAACAACACAAACACGTATGAGAAGACATGCAAGCCAAACCAATGTGGATTCACATGTACACACATCACGTACATGCAAACAGACATGGAAACAAATTAAATATTGGAGCTAGCATGTACACGTACATCCTGAAGCAAAGGAACTCTATTGGACTCCTGGACCGGATCGGACCGACTCCACCTCGAGACACAGACTCAACTCCGACTCGCAGTCTAATACAAACTCTATCTCAACCAAGTTCGTCTACAATTCCCAAAAGCAACGACACCAACACGCCTACATGCATGTGTTTCATCACAAGACAACAAGGGAGGAGTACGACTCTAAAATACCCGTCCTGTCTGGCTACGATCGGAATACTCGATCGGTCCGACCACGACTCCAAGCATCCCATCGGATTGCTCAAGTCAATTACCATGCAAGCTAATCATCCAAGACCATGGCAAGTCAGGCCACGTACAAAATCCTCAAAGAACAGCAAGCCTGTACAAGTTGGTTATTGGAAGACATGCAAGCTACGTGATTTCTGCGTATACTCGCACATGTATGTATGAGGCAAACACACCAACAGACTGGCTGCTGCTCATCTACATGGGACCAACTATGTCCGGCTACACATCAAAACAAAGCCGCGCCGACTACTTTGCCAATCCCGCAGACTGCTTCAACACATCTGCCGACTACTTTGATGCTGCCGACTGCCAACTGCTACGCTCGGTTGCCGACTGCTCTACTCTGACGCACCGACCCCTCCACTCAGCTATGAGACTGACTCCAACAACAACTACCCAAAATGAAGACCCATTTCACAATTTAGGTCATGCACAGTACATAGGCCAAACACCCAGATCTTATCCTCTCCAACAGAGCCCCGAGACCCAAACCAACGCACCAGCACAGGCGTCGCAAAAAAAAAAAAAAAAAAAAAGCAAAAACCGCACCAGCACGGGAGCATCACCAGCAGCACCGCCGTCGCCACCTCCTCCGTGCCCTCCGTGTCCCTCTCCGTCGCTGCCCCCCGGCCGGCCGCCCCCCCCAGCGGTTCCGCCGCTGGCCGCTTCCGTGAGATGGCCGCCGTGTGGTTCGCGGCCGTGGAAACGGTGGCCCCTGCAGCTCCGCCCGCCCGCGGGTGCTGCTGCGGCGTGAGGGCCTCGCCACCTCCTCCGTGCCCTCCGTCTCCCTCTCGGCGGCGCCCGGCCGCCCTGTCCCCGCGCGGCTCCCGCCGCGGCTGCTGCCGGGGCGAGATGGCGCCCAGCGTGGTTTGCGGCTGTGGAACCCGCAGTCGTCGCCTTCTCCGCCAGTGCGCGGGTGCTTGCTGCGGCAGTTGCCCCACCACTCCCCGCAACGGCGACATGGCCATCGCGGCCGGTCATCGTCGGCGCAGGCTCCGGCAATCCTCTCCCTCCTCTCCACCAGATTTGGGTCGTCGTCAAGAGAGGACTCATTTTTGCGTTTCGTTTCGACGGTGAGGCAAAATAGGTCGTTTGAATGGGTCATCTGTTGGACGATGGTTTTGGAGAGGCAAAGCACTGTGCCGGACCTAAATTTGAGTATAGGTTTCGTTGTTGGAGTCAGTCTGAATAAGCTAAGTCTTATTTTTAATATTTTTCTAAATATACTTCAAGACTTCATATATTTTTGGATATTAACCATGTGTCTCCATGGCTAAACCAGGACCGTTCAAAACAACATCGGTCTGCTGCGTCGTCATCCTTCTGCAGCCTAAGGATAAGCCGGGCAACTTGACGCAACTCACGCAAGCCAAGAAAGTATCAAAGCCAATTACTCCGGCGTGCCGAAACCATTCCGGATTGTTTTCACAACGCCGATGAGAGTACGGCAAAGAAGCCAAGACTCGCCCTATCCTGGGTTTTTTCAACCTGGATGAGAGCAAAGAGGCTCGCCCTTCCGGGTTGTTTTTACAACACCGATGAGAGTACGGCAAAGAAGCCAAACTCGCTCTATCCTGGGTTTTTCAACCTGGATGAGAGCAGAGATGCTCGCAAACTGTTGTAGTGCAAAATAGCTACAAACTAGTCTGAGCCCAACCATTCCGGATTGTTTTCACAACACCGATGAGAGTACGGCTAAAGAGCCAACACTCGCCCTATCCTGGGGTTTTCAACCTGGATGAGAGCAGAAATGATCGCAAACCGTTGTAGTGCAAAATGGCTACAAACTAGCCTGAGCCTAACTATTCCGGGTTGTTTTCACAACACCGATGAGAGTACGGCTAAGGAGCCAATACTCGCCCTATCCTGGATTTTTCAACCTGGTTGAGAGCAGAGATACTCGCAAACTGTTGTAGTGCAAAATGGCTACAAACTAGCCCGAGCCCAACCATTCCGGGTTGTTTTCACAACACTGATGAGAGTACGGCAAAGAAGCCAACACTCGCCCTATCCTAGGTTTCTCAACCTGGATGAGAGCTTAGTATAGCTCGAACTATTCCAACTTCTAATTAAGAAGCAGACGAGAGGAAATCCGGCCAATCTAGCGCCGATGCTCACCAAGACTCAGCAAATCACTCAATGGCAAACAAGAAGATCCATACAAGATGATGATCAGTAATTAGCAAAGCAAAGAAGTGCAAAGTCATGCATAGCGATATCATACTCACTTCTGACTCCAATACAAGGCCAATAAAGGTACGGCAGCAAAGAATTACGAGACGGGTTCACCGACAACCAAGCGGCGTCTGACATGGGGCAGCAGTCCATCATCGCGGCCGTATGACTTTTCAACAAGACAGACCATATTACTATCCAAGCCAACCGCTACAGCAAATCTTAAAGCCATCCAATCAAACAACAAAGCCAGCTACCCAGATTGCGGCATCAAGCAACACCAAAAGCAAGGCGCAGACGAGGCCGCCTTGATGAATGCTGAGGACCAGGCCGTGCACAAATCTAAGACAAGAAAGTTCACATTCCAGGAAATTGCATCAACCAATGAGCAAGCAACGAACATGAATACGACACTGTCCTGAAGCCGAGTACTATCCAGGACAAGTACTACAGCAAGTTCTGGAGCCATGTACTACGACTACTCGCACCACTCCAAGAAATAAAGGCAACTGACTACTACAAAATATTAAGCGTCCTCGGTCCGAAGATGCGGTAACTAACAGGACGTTCCAGTACTCAAGACATCTCAATACAAGAAGACGACTCGTATAGACCAGCTGTCAGTAACGACACACGATGAACAACTTCATCGACTCAAACTCAACAGAGTACTCGACGATACTTGATGACGGCTTCCGAGTACTCAACGACATCTCAGCTTATTAGTCAGCTCCAAACCAACTATGCCACTAAACTCGGGGCTCGTCATTACCTTGACTTTTCTAATTTGACTCTAGAACTACGCCCGTGGGCTCAAATTCAAGGACGAAGGACCAAGAATATAAGCATTCAAGACTACAACAACAACTACACAACAACACATCAAGACCCTTCATCTGATTTCTTTTCTAAAGAAAAGAACCCGGAGAAGGCTCGGGGGCTGTAGGATACATACCCTCAAAGAAGATCTTCAAAATTTTTCAAGGAACCTCCAGCTTTTTGATCCAAAAAGCAAGAGGCTCGGGGGCTACACTCACTGAGTGCACTTTTCCAGGAAAAAGTGCATCTCAGTTAAAGAAGCAGAAGCAAGAAGACCATCTCAAGATTTCACTTCAAAAAGAACCCAGCTTCTGAAGCTCAATCATGAAATGCTCGGGGGCTTGTCGATGGGGGGATCCACAGGGCTCCTCATGAAGAAGAGAGAAGAAGACATAGTCCAATTAGAACTTTCTATATGTAATTGTAGTATGACTGCTACATTGTAATCCTATTAGGACTCCAACATTGTAACCGACTAGGACTCCTGCCTCCTGGACTATATAAAGAGAGGCAGGGGTCCCTAGATAGACAGACACAACAAGGCTCAACAGCCAAAACCACTAAGCGCAGGGCGCGATATACTATCCACCCTAACTGGACTAGGACGCCGTGACTTTTCGGCGTGCCGAACCAGTATAAATCATGTCTACCTGCGTTTACCATCGAGTTCCTGCATATACCAACACCCCTCCGAACAAAACACCGTCCCGGGTAACCCCGTGGCGGGCTGTCGGTGGCGAAACACCGATAGTATTTTTGACTTTTCACACCTGTAGTTTAACACTGTTAGAGTTAAATCTGACGGAAGTGCCATGGAGGAAAAAGAGTTTAGAGCACAGACATAGGTGAGACATCTAACTTTCTAGTGGCTTTATATAGAATTGCCATCTTTTTTAATAGTATACATGTAAAAGCCTCATGTTAGATTACTTTATAAGGGCATTTTGGTAATTTGTCACTTTTATTTGGATGTAGTGGTAAAAGTTGTCTGTGTCACATCGAAGGTTACGTAAGATGTTGAAAGAGATTTTCGAACACTAACAAAAAATAAATTACAGAACTTGTGAGAAAACCACGAGACAATTTTTTATACTAACTAATCTGTCATTAGCACATATTTACTGTAGCACAACATTGTCAAATCATGAACTAATTAGCCTTAAAAATTCCTCTCATAAAATTATTGCAATCTATATAATTATTTATTTTTAGTCTATATTTAATACTCTGTGCATGTGTCCAAAGATTCGATAGGACAGGGTAAAATATTTGCCCTACCCATCTGATGCCAAACGTGTAGTTATTACGATGAGGGATTACTCCCTGCTGTCTAAATAAAGTGCACAACAAGAGAAGTCAAACTCTTTTAAAAGTTTAACTAAATATGTAGAAAAATAATATCAATAAATGGGCTATCAAAAGTGAGTTAATTCTCACAAAAGTAAGCTTGTTGCTATGAATGTAACTGAAGATAGAGCTCATTATATCTCTTACATGTTTGCTTATCATTTAATATCCTTTCCTATTAGGTACTCCTACATTTCAAATTGTAAGTCATTTTAAGAATTTTAGAAAGTCAAAGCATCTCAAATTTAACCAAATTTATAAATTTATAGAGAGAAGAGCAAAGTTTTATAAAATTAAATAGATATATTATAAAAATATAATTAATGAAGAATCTAATGAGATATTTTGATTCTCCAGATTCTTAAAATGGCTTGTAATTTAGGATGGAAGGAGTATGAGTTCCTCTTTATTTTGATAAATTGAGAAAGGAGAACATCTAACTTAAGTAGATAAAATCCTCAAAAGAATTGAGGGATAGAGAGGAAAGCTCGTTTGTTATGCTGCTAAAGTGGTTCGCATTAAAGCTTGGCTGACTAGTATTGACCAGTGTTTCAGTATAGGACAACTCTAGAAATTACTTCTTTTAGGGACGTAGAAAATATTTGATGTCCTTAATAAAACACCCTAAATGGGCTATCAAAATTATGCATTCTCACTTAGCTAATTGTCTTTCGGATGATAGTAGTGGTATTTCTCAAAAAGAGAAGTCACTATGTAGAAAAAAGACTTTACAGACGCGTGTTCAAGCAAATCACAGACGCTCCTCGGCGCGTCTTTGGTAAGACGTCTGTAGTAAGTTATTATTACGGACGCGCAATAGAGCGTCTGTAATAATAATTTGCACTGACGCTTAAGCCATACACACGTCTGAGGTATAAAATACACGCGTCTGTAATAAAAATTTAGACTGGACGCTGTAGATGTAACACCCGCCTGTGCTACTCAAACACGCGTCTGCATAAATATTTATCATTGACGCCACAAGACACAGAAATACGTCTGCACATCATGAAGTCCCAGACGCTCATTCATCACACACAGAAGACATATATATATTGTAGTAATTAATTAAAACCCAATTCACAATAATATATAATTAATAAGCTACCTAGCTGCTAGCTAGTAGCTATATATATATATATATATATATATATATATATATATATATATATAATAATATACCACAACAATTATTAATGCTTCATAATTAATATATTATAAGCTAGCTGGAGTATGGAGAGACTAAATTTGCACTAGAAAATTAAACTCGCCTCCTAAACATGGTGATCTAATGTACTCCAGGTTGATTTGAGTGCTCGCCTCTTCTCTCTAATGTACTCCAAGTTGTTTTGAGTGCTCGCCTCTTTACGTAACTCCAAGTTGATTTGAGTGCACATCACTTCAAATTCCTCAGGTTGCTTCTGCTGGTGCATGTAATTAACCAGCTTATTACTCTTCATGGTTTATTTGCAGTGGAAAAATTCGCCTCCTTCATCTATGATCTGGGACACAATAAACATGGCGATCTTCTCTCTAATGTTATCCAAGTTGATTTGAGTGGATAGCACTTCAAATTCCTGTAAGACAGATATGCATCATCAATATGCATCAATTTTAAGATATAAAAAAATTAAGATATGCATACGCAAGTTCTAGTTGATCGAGAGACTAGTACTAGTAGATCGAGACTGTATACATTCCTAGACACCTATCACTGATTTTGAAGCATTACATTAGACCAATTAAGCAGCCCTATTTTGTGATGTCACACTACAAGCCAATTGAGCGTATCACTGATTTTTTATTTTGTTGAATCAATATAGATAAGTTGAAGCCCTCATTTAGACAAGTACCAGCTCGGCTCATATGATTTTGCTCAATTAGACAACCGCATATGATTTTGCCTCCAGGAAAGTGCAGGATTTTGTCTCCAGGAAAGTGCAGACCATAAAATGAAGGGATGGAAAGTGCAGGCCATAAAATGAAGGGATGAAAGAAACCGGGACGGGATCATCCAAAGTTGGTATGTGTAAGTTGGTCTGTGTGAAGGGGCAGCTGTGAAGGGGCAGCAAAAAGAAGGCAGCTGTGAAGGGGCAGCAAAAAGAAACATGGAATAAAAGTATACCTCGGGATCGTCCAAGTTCGTCTGTGCCATCCCAAGCATCAGGTTGTGGGATGCATAGAACCCACATGTGTTGTTCACATGTTGCTGCTGGCACTGCGAACATATGAAACACATGTGTATTAATGGAATTGAAATGTATTAATGGAATTGAAGAAGTGAAGCACTGCTACTTACTGCAAATTTGGTGGCATGGGTCAACTTCACATTTCCCAGCTTGTTGTTCTCCTTGCGTAATGATTTGCGAAAGGCTCTACATTTCACATTAACACATCAATAACACAATTATAAGGACCAAATCCATGGGTGCACAGTAGGTTTCAAGATATATATATATATATACTCACTCATCTATCACAGATTTCAATCCACTCCAATCAGTCTTCTTGCCTCTGTTGGAGTCGAGGTACAACACCTTCTGCCACTTAGGAATGATGATGACAGCAATCCAGTGCCCACCACAGTTATGTGCAAACATCACATATTCTTTCTTGGCATGTTTCGTTAGGCCTTCTTCAAGATACCGAACGCTATAACCTCTATCAGCGTTCATAGTGCTTATTGACAATGGGTCTGGATCAAGAAGGCCAACCGGAACAGAATTTTCCCGAGCTTCTACAATCAGGCATCTACGAACAAAGGAGCATACAAAAGCAATTTAGCAAGCAAGTTTATAGGCGAACAAGAACAGATTTTTCCCTAGCTTCTACAATCAGGAATCTACGAGCATGTACACAAGCAATTTAGCAAGCAAGTTTATAACTATCATAACCATAGCTAGCTACAGAAAGGAATGTGTCTATAGGAAGAATTATACTAACAGTGTCAAGCAGCGGAGAATGGATATATCCAATGCATCCTTTGTAAATAGGTCAAACAAATCTTCAAATCCAACAATGAAAGCCTCAGTTTCAAAATCACGCCAAAAATGGTGTCGCTTGATCATAGTAACAATCCCCTCTGTTCTATTCTCGGCAACTGCATTCATGTAGTATGCATGAAGAGCAACACACCCAGGACCTGCCTTCCCAACTTCTGTTGCCGATAGCATCGGTTTTCCAAAAGTGAACTTGGCGTTGGCCTGTAGCCATACAGATGCCACAGGGGTACTCATACTCGATTTGGAGGGCTGGTTTCGCTGCTGCTGCTGCTTGGCACCTAACTGCTTCCTCCCTTTGCTGCCACTCTTGGCCGAGGTAGGGCCTGGCAGAGTTGTCGGTTTGCTGCCACTCTTGGCCGAGGTAGGGCCTGGCAGAGTTGTCGGTCGACCACGTGACGACTGAGTTAGCTCCTTGGGATCACTCTTTTCTGCACCATTCACCCTCACATCTTGTGATGATGTAGCCCCGTGTAACATAAGGGCTTTCAGATCACTTTTGCCAGACTCAGTCAGTGAAAGTTTTGATGATCTTGGACAAGACACCGTCTTTGGTGACACCACAATGCAACTCCTCTGCCACTGGATCCTCTTGCATACCGCTCGACCAAGAGTTGTTATCTCATCACTTTGAGGAGGATTCAGCACAACACCCTCATGGTCCGGATATACAAAATCAACTTGTACAACGACGTATCCATCAGGTACTACAACTGAATTGACTTCAGTTTGATGTGGGAATACCCGACCCCTTGCTACCTCTATCTGATAACCTCCAGGGTTCATTACAAGAGTACAGGATGTAGGCTCTCTAAGCAGGTCCAAAGAATCACCAGGTCCTACCAACTGTACATTGTATTCCAAATCAGGGCCTGAGCCAGAGCTACTATTCAGACCACCTCCAGCGGTTGAGTTGTTCAAAGGCAGGCCCAAATTCAGTCCTTGTTGGCGTAACAAGGCCAATATATCGTTAGTTACCTTCTCAGTAACCTCTTGTCTCAATTGGCTTCTAACTTCTTCTTTAATGCTTTCCACATCCACATCTGAACGCTTCCTCTTTCTGTACATGCTAGAGTGATCCGGCCAATGCTTCCAACCACTGTAACTAGACACACCACACACACGCCCGGTCTGTTCTGGGCGGCCCAAGACCGCTGTCAATACATCTCTTTCCCTAACCATAGTAAGCCCTGAAGACTCGAGTTCTGCTTGCTTCTCTATAATTTGCTGAGAGACACTTGCAGCAGAATCTTTCAGCCAACAAATGTCAGCAGCATCGTCTGACTGAACCAATTTACTCCGTGCACGCAGCCAACTCTTGCAACGTCCACCTGGAAATTTGTCCCAAGGGTTACTGATTCCTTTGGCAGCTAAGTCCCTGTCCTCCAACTCCCAGTGTTCAGCTTTCCCTGCGTACCCCCCTGTCCCCAGGCAGTGGTCATGCACGTTCCTTTTCCGAAGCTCCTTGAATCTCTCACTTTTATCCTTTGCTTCTACGCTGCCCTTCATTTGCACAAACTTTGCCCACTCTTGTGCCGGTATGTATGTGTGCTTCACTGTGGCATCCAACCCTTTGTTTATGTACTTGCGTACTAGCTCGCTTTTGTGGTTTCTCCAACTTTTGGCTACCATCTGCATCATCTTCTTACATGCCACAGCCACCAATGCATCTGCAAACTCTAATTTAGGCTGAACGCAATCATCAAATAATTCCTTCTTCTCATCTTCACTTAACGCATTGAATGTAGGCATGACCAAGGATATCCTTTGTCTAGCAATCAGACCAGCAAGCCTCCTCATTCTTATCTTGGCAATCTTCTCTTTCGGCATCCCGTCAGTAGTGAGCTCCGTGACAACTATCTTGTCCTCTGGCCACTTCGTGACTGTCCTCTTCCTCCGGCGCCGATATGGAGGATCCAGCGTCAGAACCTCTTCGTTAACGCCCCCATCTTCCTGCTCTGCAGTACCATCTCTACGTTGGTCCTCTACATTATCAACTCTCCCTTCATCATCACCAATCGTATCCCTGTGATCCTCCTCTCCACTACTAGCCATTACATCGCCAATTGATGATGCACTTCCGCTATCAGACTCCTACGAAACAAATAGTAGATAACGTTATCAACGACCGTGAAAAGGGCTCTGCAATCTAACAAAAGCGTAGTGTTAATATATCACAAACCTAAAACTTACCATTGTGACATGGATCTGTCTGTAATCACTGACCAGAAGTCACAACTATCAACATTTACCAGACAGGTTCCTACAAACATCAAGCACAAGCAGTCAATTACTACTACAACAGTAGTACTACTAACTGTTTATATTATCTACATAGATAGTTTGTGCCTACAACTGAATACATTTTTTTTCTAGACATGCTACAAAAACTAAGAACTAAGTTCCTATAATTGCCTCGATTTGAATACAATTTTTCTAGTCCTACCAGCAATATAATCAGACATGCTTCAAACATGCTTCAAAATCAAAACTGTTTCTACATTTGTGGTTAGTAGTACATAAATGCCCATGTGTTGCGACGGGAACATATAATAACATATAAGTATGAGTTGTGCATGCTTGCAAAACTAAACATGAGGATGTAGTTTAGGCCAAGTTTACATATGGCCTCAATATATGCAGGAAAATGAACCATTTATCTATACATTTGTATCTTAAACACATTTGACTTTGCGTCAGAGGGTTTTGCTTGCTTAGATGGATATTTTTAACTTTCAACACAGACTCCACAGATCCCAGATCCATTTTGAAGAACCAGATCCAATCACTGGAGTGCAAGCTAATTGGTTATCAGTACAAGTATGCATGCCCAACTGGATTTTGGACACTTAGCTTGTTACCACGCAGGGAGAGCACATATAATTCAGAAAACTGAAGAATCTACTGTTGTGATGCAAATTCAGAAAAAATAAGATTCGATAATGTTTTCAATTACACTAAATCAGGACACCCTGCAGGCAACACTAAATCAGTACACCCTGCAGGCAAGAGCATGTACTAATCAGATCTAAGACTACTCAAGGTAGTGCATGAAATGTAATGAATGATCCAGCTGAACTATTTCATTGCTATATGATATTATATACATTTCAGCATGTTGACTCCATTGTATCTTTATGTAGATGCATCTAATATGCTAAAAAAATGTTTAAAAATGAATGCACCCTCACAACATTTATGTATGGACCCACATAAACCGATCTGTAGCACGACCGAGTCTATTAAGTGGCGCAGGGTCAGGGAAAGAGAGTTAAGAAATGATTTACCAGTCAACCATGAATTAACCCACCATGAACGAACGTATTCAGTATTCTGTGAATTAAACAGCTATTCACCAAGTCCCTGTATTACAATTCCCTGGATTACACACTCTTTAGTTATTGAGATAAAAAGTACACGCCAGTGACAGAATTAAATATGGTTTCCATTCCCACAAAAAACAATGCATCTGCATAGGTTATTGATAAGTTTTCTATAAAAGGCCAGTAATTATCTTACCTGAGTCAAAGCTACGAACCTAGCGCTGAACCATTACAAGTCAACAAAGCTACCTGGCAAACACAGCAAGTCAAGAGAAGTGGTCAATTCCAGTTCACCTATTGTCTCTGCTGACCTAAAAAAATACAGCGACCAAATGCTTGTCTGACTCAACCAAAGAGGTACAAATGACACCTAAATAGCATAAGGGTTACAGTGACAAAGCAAAAGGATTACAGCGAACAAATTAAAGAAAGATACTTCACATAATAAAATTCTCAAAAATTATTCCTATCCACTATTGTAAAGTAAAACTACAAGGCATTGTATGAGGCATATATACATGTATTCTGAGAGGCATCAAATGCAACTGGCCGTAGCCACACCACCAGCTCCAGCGAACTGACGTGAGAAAGTTTCAGTCTAAGTTATGTATTATGCACCTCTTAAACCCTCTACATTTGCAGTAAGTTCAAGTAATGGAAATGTGGAACACGTAGTTTCTAAACAAGCAATGCACACAGTGCCAAAACTTTATATACCTCTATTCTGTGAAGCCTTAAATCTGTAATAACAGAGCTTACACAATCAGTTTATCTTCGATGAGCTGCTGCTGTGACAATATCACTTAATCTACACCAAAATCAGCAAATAATTACAGTGGAGCAAATTTTAATCACACAGACAGTAGCTGACTAACAACAACACTTCAACATTACAAGACAAGCTAAACTTCAACTACACAATAAAAGATAATCAAATTAATAGAAAAATGGAAACTTATCCTATTATTATTCAGAAGGTTATGGATGACCTTGGTAGTTAAACGTGCTGAACTTATATAGTACTAGTGTATTGTAGTAGTGTCTTCCAGTTGTGCATAGTATATTCAGCAGTATTCCAGTTGTGCATAGTATATTCAGCAAATTGTAGTATACCTTACAAAAAAATTGTAGTATGCGATTCAGGGCCCACCTAGGAGAGTAAGAAACGAACTTAAATCTACACCAAGTGGTAGTACCTGATGAACTTAGTAGTTAAACGTGCTCTGTGCATATTATATTCATCACCTTGTAGTACCTTAAAAAATTGTATTATGGGAGTGAGGGCCCACCTGGGAGAGTAATAAACGGACTTGAATCTACACCAAGTGGTGGTGCCTGCAGTCGTCATCGTAAGCCCCATATCCAATAGCGAGCTGCCAATTATATATTAATATATATAATATATACGTGCATATCTTTCTTAGTGCTGAGTAGTGCATATCAGTAGTGCATATCTTTGCATATCAGTAGTGCATATCTTTGTTAGTGCTCAGTAGCTGTCCATGATTGAGTAGCTGACCATGAATTCGGCACAAACACACACACAAGGCCATATGTACATGACCAAGAACAGAGGAGCACATCAAAAAGAAAATGTACTTGCAAACATGCATATAGGTCAACATATAATTAGACAAGCAATTAAACATGATTAAAAAATCCTTTGATTCCTTGTCTCCTGTAGTCCAAGCCTAATAACCATGAGTTGGGCACAAACACACAGACAAGGCCATGTACATGACCCAGAACAGAGGAGCACATCAAACAGAAAATGTACTTGCAAACATGCATATAGGTCAAACATATAATTAGACAAGCAATTAAACATGATTAAAAAATCCTTTGATTCCTTGTCTCCTGTACTCCAAGCCTAATAAAACAAAGATGCTTTTTGACAAAAATATTTTAAGCCCACCACCAGTTAGTTAGCTTTTTGTCCCCCTAGCTTTTTCTTCCCTTTTACATAGCTTTTCTCCCCTTTTACCGTACCCGACATCTCTATATATGTCCATATATAGCCAAACAAGATGATGTCACATTACACTATATATAGCCAAACAAGATGATGTCACATTACACTATATGAGAAGTCACATGTTCCACTTGTTAAAGACTGACTAATTTAATTCACATGCCAAGCTAAGTGGCCTGCTGCATGCGCGCGCTTGTCCCAAGTGAGTGCAACAACGTTGAAAACATGCATGTGTGAGTACCTGGTACCTGTGGACCACCGGCAGCTGGTAGGTTCGCCTACGTACTCGCCAGGCCGTCAGGTCGCCTCCTCGCTAGATCTGATCTCCTCGGTGCATGCCATAGGAGACTCTCGAGGATAGTGGCGGATAGCGTTGGAGACGGACGTGCGCGGAATCGGTGTCGGCTTGAAAGCTAGCGATGTTGACGGCGGTCGGCTTCGGCGGCGACGGCGGGCAGCGGTGGAACCCTAGCTAACTAGTGAGGACTGAGGAGCGCCAACGAAGTGGGCCGGGCCGGGTTTGCCCCGCGCGCGGCTGGTCTCTTTAATTATCCCAACTTCAGCGACATGTCGGATTTTTTATATATTTTAATCCTTCTTTAATTAATATTTCAAAAAAATAAACGCACCTAAAAAATATTTGCAAGGCGACATAGCCCTTTTGGTCGCGCCAACGTCCGTGGCGCGACCAAACAACGTTGTCGCGCCATTACGCATTGGTGTTGGCAAGATACGGCACTTTGGGACGCCGTTTTCGACGTGGAAAAGTTTGTCGCGCCACATGCATTGGCGCGACAGTTGAGTCTTGTCGCGCCGGCGGAACGGCGCGACAAGACTGAATTTTCAAAAATCATAACTCTTCAATACTACATCGGATGGAGATGATTTTTATATAAAAATTGTAGCTCCCGACGATATCTACAACTTTGTAGTTTTGAGTTTTTTCATTTGAGGCCGTTAAGATGCTCAAAAAAATTATATAAAGTTTCAGCATCAAAATAATCACGTATTATCGCTTGATATTCAAAAAATCATAAACCCTTCAATACTACGTTGGATGGAGATGATTGTTATATGAAAATTGTAGCTCTCGATGAGACCTACAACTTTGTTATTTTGGGTTTTTTTCATTTGAAGCCGTTAAGATGCTCAAAAAAAATTATATAAAATTTTAGCACCAAAATAATCGTGTATTAGCGTTTGTCGCGTCATACAAATAATATCTTATGCTTTGCGCTATCAACTTGTCGACGTGTACAGGGAGGGCTCGGTGCCGGCCTCCACCGCCGCTACTCGGCGCCGGGGTGAGGATCTCGTAGGGGCTGCTTGTGCTCGGTCGGCGCCCCGCCATGCCGTCGCCCGTGGGCGGCGGGCGTAGACGTGGAGGATCTTGTGCTCCCCGTCGTGGGGGCGTGCCGAACACGCACGGCGACGATGCCGGTAGTGTACGCTGACGGCGGTCGTGCCACCCGTGCCGACGAGGCGAGAGGAGGCCGCCGGCCACGCCCGAAGTGGCCGTTGCCTTGCTCTGTCCAGCCCACGCGACCGTCGCGCCCGGTCGCCACGCCTACGAGTTTGAGGTCGGCGTGGGAGATCTTGGCATTGGCGGTGGCGCAGACGGCGGCGATTTAAGAGCAGGGTTCGCCTGGCCGCTTGGCCGCCCCGGTCTGTGAGCGGCCCGAGGAGGCTGCGTAGTAGGTGGGTGCGGGTGCCGCCCGCCGTTGGCATCCGTGGGGGGAGGGACGGTGCCGGCGGCCCTGTTGTCGGGCGGTGCCGCTAGCGGATATACCATCGAGTTGAAGCCGAGTTAATACTCAAGAAAATAATATAAGTTTTCAACACGAATATGCTATATTATTTCCCCGAGCTTTTTAATGACCTCAAATATAAAAAACTCAAAACTATAAAGTAGTATGTTTCATTAAGAGCTACAAATTTTGTATAAAAAGTATTTTCATTTAAATTTATACAAAAAAAGATATTATTTGTATGACGCGACAAGCGCTAATATGCGATTATTTTGGTGCTGAAATTTTATATAATTTTTTTGAGCATATTAACGACTTCAAATGACAAAACTCAAAATAACAAAATTGTAGATCTCGTCGAGAGCTACAATTTTCATATAAAAATCATCTCCATCCAATGTAGTATTGAAGGGTTATGATTTTTTGAAAATCAAGCGCTAATACGCGATTATTTTGTTCTTGAAACTTTATATAATTTTTTTGAGCATCTTAATGGCTTCAAATGAAAAAACTCCAAAACTAGAAAGTTATAGATCTTGTCGAGAGCTACAATTTTCATATAAAAATCATCTCCATCCAAAGTAGTATTGAAGAGTTATGATTTTTTGAATATTGATCTTGTCACGCCGTTCCGCCGGGCGCGACAAGACAGCTCTGTCGCGCCAAAACGGCGGCCAAAGTGCCGTATCTTGCCGCGCCAATGCATGTGGCGCGACAACGTTGTTTTTGGTCGCGCCACGCACGTTGGCGCGACTAAAAAAGGGCTATGTCGTGCAAATATTTGTTGGGTGCGTTTATTTTTGGAATATTAATTAAAGAAGGATTAAAATATATAAAAATCCCATGGCGTGGGGCCGTTTAACGCCTTGCTCCTAATCTTAGCGTGAATCTATTCAACTAGAAGACCGGCGCGGCCTCGCCACGCCTTGATGGTGGTGGCCAGTTTGGGAACCAGTTTTTCCTTCTTTTTTTTTTTTTTTTTGGATTGTTGCACTAATATGTGGGAAAAAGGTAGATATGTATGCTTATATTTGTAGGTATTTAAGTTGGGGTGGAAAGATGAGTTTAAAAAATAGCTGTATAATCGTAATTTCCTAAGTTTATCGAAAAAGGATTAGAAAAAATTTTTGTGGAATTTTAGGCAATGGGAAAAAGGAGAATTATGGGATTTAGAGTTGGAATGGAGAAGATATAAATTTGTAAAGATTTAATAAGGGAGGATTTAGGAATAAACTTTAAATTTTTTTTTTTTTTTTTTTTGGATAAAACGCAAATAAGGATTGACATGCCATTAATTTCTACCATTTTATTTAATAAAACAGCAGCGGAGAATATATAGATATGCCCTGATCTATAGTGACTGTAGTTTATCTAGAAACTTTCTAGAGATAAATATAGTCTAAATCTAAGTGACTAAATTGTAGTTAAAATTTTGGCTTAGTTAAAAAAAATTAAGACTCCAAACTATAGTAAATTTTTTTTATTATTCCTTAGCTTAAGATTTAGCGAAATATATAATTTTACTCAATACTATATAGCCTAATATTACTTACTCAATACTATATAGCCTAATATTACTTATGGCTTAGTTAAAAAAAATTAAGACTCCAAACTATAGTAATTTTTTTTTATTATTCCTTAGCTTAAGATTTAGCGAAATATATAATTTTACTCAATACTATATAGCCTAATATTACTTATAAAGAAAAAAATTAATTTTGTCTGGGTCCCAGCTGTGGGTAGTGCTGTTGCATGTCTCTCTCTGGTGGGCGGTGTCCTCATTATGACCCTCATATGATACTCCCTCCTCAATTTAACTACGTAGTACACGTTTGCGATTCAAAAAAAATCTCGAAATGAAGGGCCACAGTAGATTTCCGTACTCCCTCCGTCCGGTAAAAAATGCCATTGTAGGACTTTTAAAATAATATTGGACTATTCGTCTTATTTAAAATTTTTGTATAAATATTATGTATCTTGTTATGACTTAGAGTATTTTACCATTTGAGATACTTTAATATTGATTTATCTACTCCCTCTGGAAGCCGCTGGAAACGATCGCGCTCGTGCTCTGGCCGTAGATGTGCGCTCTCGGACGGCACTGTAGCAGATGTATACGTGGCAGGAGAATAAGGCATGAGTGATGGTGCGCGTTTCATCTTGTAAAAAGATGCCGAGCGATGGACATCCGGCCGCATATCCGCCAGCCCCGGCCCACCCTATACTATCCTCCTTTTGTCTCCACACATCCCGTGGCCCTCCCTCTCTCTCTCTCTCTCTCCCAAAAAATCCGCCACATCCCGTGGCCCTCCCTCTCCCAAAAAAATCCGGCCCCTACTACATTGCCTCCTTTTCCACCGCTCACCCCGGCGGCTCACCCCGGCGGCGGTCCTCGATTCGCCGGTGGTGGAGGTTGATCGTCCGGCGTACGGGGTCGACTGAGTGGCATTGGAGGTTCAATCGACGGAGGCTGGGGTCCAGGCGGCGGCGGTTCGGGCTGCATCGACGGTGCTTCGTTGGCCGCCGCGCGCATACAACCGGCCTCGCCTCTCCCAAGGTCGCCGGCCAAGCCTCCTCCAAGGTCGCCGGCCCCGCCTCCCCCAAGGTCGCCGGCCCCACCTCCCCAAGGTCGCCGACCCCGCCTCTCCGAAGGTCGCCGGTGCCGGGCCCCAAAGCTCGCCGGCCCCGCTTCCCGAAGCAAGCTCGCCGTCGCTGCGTCCTGAAGCAAGGTCACCGGCCCCGACACCCGAAGCAAGCTGACCGGCCGAAGTCATCATGCGAGCAGCTTCCGGCCTGTTTGGTGAAGGCAGCTCTGGTTACCAGCGAGTGCCTCTGAAATGCGGAGAGCGCACTGGGCTGCCGCTGGTGCCATGCCCCAAATGTGGCGAGGAAATCTTAGAGCTTGTCTCTGGTGCCGGATCTAAGGTCCCTGGGGCCATTTTCTTCAAATGCCGCCTTCATGAAAGAGATGTAAGTGTATAGTTCCATTTCTTGATTTTTGGTTTGCTGTTGTTGCCATGTAATGTGGTGAGGAATTCCCAACTGCAGGTGCCAGGAACTTGCCCTTGGTACTTGTTCGCTGACAAGTATGAGCGAATGCTCAATGCAAGGGGACTGATTAGAGGCACTAGAATGGATAGCAGCGAGGAAGTGCCTGTGAATCACGATGAACTTGGAGGATTGCAGGGAGAAGAACATGATGTCGAGGCACTGAAGACTGGGATTGCTGGTTTGGATGCAAAGTTGAAGAAGCTTGTAGATCTAGGGAAAATTGGAGTTGTTTGTTGTGTGGTTGTTGCAGTGTTCGTTGTTGTTGGTGTCATCAGCATGCTGCTGAAATAGAAGTAGGAATTGTAATGCATAAATGTTTCGATGAATGCAGCACTTGTTTCATTGTTGTGTGGTTGTTGCAGTGTTCGTTGTTGTTGGTGTCATCAGCATGCTGCTGAAGTAGAAGTAGGAATTGTAATGCATAAATGTTTCGATGAATGCAGCACTTGTTTCAGTGAAATGGAAATGTGTTTTGTTCATGCATATCAGTGAATACAATTCACATGTCATATATGACTGAAATGGAATGTACTGAATAAAATTTTGCAGCTTGATTCAGTGAATATAATTCAAAGGTTGATTGGTGTGTTTTTTTTTGACACCAAATTTTAACAATAATTGGCAGGACGACTGAGATAGCATAAGTGACATATATGACTGGAATATAATCCATTTCCACAGTTGTAAGGATTGAGGAAGATGTTGTAAATTTGATCAATTCTGGTATTAATTGGCTTCTTTTTAAAATTTAACATGACACTGGCCTGTCCTGTGAACAGATATGATTGCCGTGCGCCCCTGCAGAAGAGAGCGGGCGGGGCTAATCGCGCGGGGCAGGGTGATTAGCGGGTGTTTAGCGGAGGCGGGGTCATTAGCGCGTGGAGAACGAAGACTCGACACTATAAAAAGTCAGAAACAACAATTCCTTTGAACTACAGAACGAAGACTCGACACTCCAAAAAGTCAGAAACAACAATTCCTTTTAACTATAGGAACTCTATTCGCTAACTAAATGAACAAAAATCATGCAAGACTCATCAGTTTTTTCTTCTTAAAGTATAGTGCCCATGGTAACGCTACGGTGGCATTTTAGGGTTGCACATAAAAATAACCAAATGACGATAATTTTTTCATAGTTTGAGTGAAAAGTTTCAAGCAATTGTTAAAAAAAATTAACATGGAAGAGCTCTCCTTTACCCATTAAATGACGTCAAATTATTGGCAATCAGTACACGATAAACTTGGAATACTGCCTGAATCAGAGCAGGACCCCCGGACTCAAATTTATGAGCAGCCAAAATACAAGATCGAGGGTTATGAACAACCACAAAAGAAATGAAGTTGCTAGCCAGCAAGTCCTTCAGCTCCTAAAAGCTCCTAGGGGGGGGGGGGGTTCCCGACAGTAGACATCTTATCATCAACAAGTCCTGAAGCGATAAAATGGAGATGAGATCAGCCTATTTAGTTAAATACACTATCACAGACTGAAAAAGACTTGGATAGCTCACATTCAAGCATCCAGAATAAAGCTGCCGCTTACCAGACTTGCTGATTGTATACTGAAAGTACATGAAAAATAATAAGAGATGTTAACTCAAGCAGTTAAACACTACATATTTATAAATGAAAATGAATGGCATGGCCTGACAGACATTCAATTTTTTAATAGAATGAAACAACACAAGCAGTCTGTACTCAAAATGCACAATCTATTGTACATCAAAGCGCTCTAATCGTCACACCAATTAGTTGTATATCTCTCACCTAAGTAGCAGTTTTCATTTGATATTTCACAGATCAAAATAGCAGAAGTACCCAATCATCTCCATCACTTGTTTGCATTTAAGAAACATCATCCCAAATTCTAGCTCTTTAACTGTTACTATATTGCACATAGAGAAGAGAAAGGAATACTCACAGCCATGCCCATTCCTTTTCCTACTGACCCCTTGTGCAGCCAGCCACAGCCTGTGTATGCTCAATTAAGACTGTGTATCAGCCATCAAGAACCAATTAATTAAGAGGGGGAATCCACAAGAATGGGCAAAGATGCAGTGAATATATCAGAACGTATAAGGTTGTTGGAATAGCTGTAATCTAAAGCAACTAACTTCAGGTTTTGAAAAGAATATCTTCTCCACCTCCTTGAAAAAATGCGATTCAGTGACTTCTTCCTGTCTAGGATATTGGTCAGAGGTAGTCCTAGCTATATGGATTACAAGAATCAAAATACATGTAAAAAAAATGGATCATCTGAGCCATTTCAACAAAAACGTGGTGTGCAAGTGGGCCATAAGGACCATCCCCCTCCACCAAACTGGCAGGTGCAAGGTGAGCATGGCCTAGTATCCTAAAACAGAAGGAAAAAATGGCACAGCAAGGAGATATATTTACAAATGCAAATTTCGTTTCTAAGAAATTACTGCAATGTCAAAAGAGGTATATCTTTATCAAGAGTCTCTAGTTTTATTTATTTGAGAAGGAAAAACAGAGAAACAGCCAAAAATGCTTACTCTAGGATCCTTTGGGTTCATTTCATAGCTTGGGTGTATTGTACTGCTGCTTCATGGTAATTCTTCTGCTTGAACAAAATCTTCCAGAATCTGAAATCTAACACTTAACAAAAATGTAACCACAGATCCAAAAAAAAATATACATCTAGGCATGGTAATTGAAGAAAATATAAATAAGCTTAGCTAAGGCTGGTGTACATACAGATAATAACAAATTCATAAGTATTGTAGGGAACACTTTTGAACAGACCATACATTCATACTTATCATGAAGGAAAAAGAATATCTTATCAAGTAGCAATGCAACCAACTGATATGGAACTTTCAAAAGATCTGCTTAACACGCAAGAGCACCATCATGTCGATACAGAAACAGGGTGCTTACATTGATAAGCATTAAGCAAATATCAATATGCATCAAGTCTTAATAAGTACTCAAGTGCTAGCTAGAAGTCACACAGGTTCATATAACAGGAGAAATTTTCTTGCCTTTATATTCCTGTGAATGATTCCATTGTGAATTGCGATTCTAGTATTCTAGTCCTTGCAAAAGTTGTTTAGTATATTTCCTGATGACCTGATAAAGAAATAAACTGAATCAAAAAAATACTATTCATGGGTGAACTCATCAAACTAACAGTACATTAGCAGCCTTTGTTTAGAATTAACATATATTATCACCTGATTATTAAAAAAGATTAAAAAAAAACAGAGACAGAACATTAGCAGCCGGACCCAGAGTCAACGAATTTTAGTGGATAAAATTCCAGAACTATATTGGTCTATTGTTCCCTTTAAATAAAGCAAAATTATTAGTGGACTCATTAGAGTACATATTAGGCTAGGAGGTCACACTGAAAACATGGCAGCATACATTCGCGAGTACAACATTCCTATGCCTTGACACAGGCAGCAAGCAGATCAGTTTCAATTATAAATATTAGCTAAATACATTAGCCTAAAATATATCCATCAAGCAGCATCAGTAGCCTCAAGATTCCTGTTTCAGCAAGTTGAGGGGCACGTACATTCAAAAGAAAAAAGAATTACTCCATAAATGGAGAGAAGTAATAGGCAGTAATCAACACAAAGAGCGTGGAAAAGCTTTTATCCGTCTGTGAAGCAGTCAAGCAGTGCATTTCAGGGTCATGCTACTCAATAAATTCTTCGAGATCTGCAGCTTAGGGACAACACTGACCTAGAACAGCACTATGAGGTTGACAGGTCCGAGTGCAGATCAGGCCCAGTAGGATCATGCCTCCAATGATCAGTCCTACAGCCAACAAGGCACCACAAAAGAAAATATTCAACCAAATGCTCACTGAAGCAAAAACACAAACACCTGAATGGTGAGAGCAGGTTAGACACCCACATCCAGCTGCAGAGCGCAACATTGATTCACATATACCCGTTGATTCGCATAATGTACCTACAGATTAGAACAATGAAGATGTTGATCCACAGCTCAAACCAACAAATAGAGAGAGCAAGCCAGCAGTGGCACACAGGCGCACTGCACACAAGTCCTGACTCCTGAGCCAGCTGGCAGGTGCCCAGGCCGTCGCAGCAGCGCCAGGCCGGCTGCTTGCACCCGGGAGCGCCACCGTCGAGTTGCCTGCGCGGCTGCGCCACCTTGGCACTGCACGCAGTCCCTGAGCCAGCCGGCAGCTGCCCAGGGACGCCGCGGCGGCGCCAACTGCCAGCGGTAAGGCAGCAACGCTTGACGCCGTCTGCATCCTCCCTCACAAATTCGCGAGATCTCGAATCCACCACTACGCGAGCAACACAGGTAGGGAAGAGGGACTCGAGAGGGCGCTACTTACCTTCTGCACCTTGAGAGGCCGAGCTGCAGCATGGTGTTCCTCCACGCGATCTCGTTGTGCTCGACGAAGTAGGCGCCGTCCATCGTCCTTGCCGCCGTCGTGGGGTCCTGCGGTCGGTGGGGGCGGCGCAGGTCGAGGTCGGGAAGCCCGGCGTCGTGGGGTCCTGCGGCCGGTCCGCGCGACGTCGAGGAGGCGGCGATGGGGAACGGCGAGTGCGACGAGCGCGTCGAGGAAGGCGACGAGCGCATGGGGAGCGAGGTGGGCATGCGAGGTGGGCGTCGGGGCCCGTGGGCGTGCGGGGCGGGTGCGCGGCCGTTGGTAGGGGCGGATTAGTGTCGTAGGGGTGATTAAGCGGGGCGATTACGATGACACTTCGTCCTTTTTAGTCGTAGAGATAGAGATATAGGATATAGGATTATGCAATGCTAAAGCTGTCTTTGCGTGGCGCGGCGCCGAGGCCTTAGGACTCGGAGCTGGTCAACACAACGCCGACAGTGTGGGGGACAAAAGGCGCCGTGCCCCGTGCCCACCTCTGTTCCTCTTCCTTCTCATCCCCACACGGATAAGGCTAGGGTTTCCGGGCGAAAGCGACTCCGACCTTCGAAAGCACGTGCGTCGTCTCGGATCTCGGATCAGGTTCTACTCAGCAACCCTTACCTCTTTGTCCAGGTTACTAGTGTTTGGAGCACAACCACCGCACCACCACAGCCACGCCGCGATTCGCCGCGCGACCCACATGAACCCTCTGCGCCCATCCGCCGCGACCCACGCATCATCGCCCACTAGCTCGCCAGCCACGGATCCGGCCATCGGATCGCCTTTCTTCCCCAATGCAACACCGTGCTTCGATTGCAATGCGTGCGGCGGCCCCGCCGCAGCAGCGCCACGGACATCCCCGCCTCGGCGGCGCGGATCCGGCCACCCACATTTGGGCTTCCCGAATTTCTTGTCTTGACCGCATGCGTGTGACGCCCGCCCGCCCGCGCCACGCAACATCCCCAATAACCCGGCCACCCTGGCGGCTGCGCCGCGCCTCCGACGCCGACGGTCGTCCCCTCGTGCGCCGCAGGATTTTGCCGGTCCGACCACCATTTTTTCTTTGTGCCACCAACTTCAGCGGTAGGACCGCCCTTAACACGGCAACCACCACGGGATTTGCGACTCGGTAGAGCCCCATGCCTAATATCTTGTGATCTGTTTCATCCGTCCAGGATCGGCCAGGAACAGCGGGTGGGCAACAACACGCTGGCATGTTCGGAGACAGATTCGTCGTCTCCTCCACAACATCAATACTACAACCTCCGTGCTAAACGCCCGAAGCCCACTAAGAAGGCAAGTTCTCTGTCATTTACATGTTCTGGGTTATTATTGTTTGGTCAATGTACAAGTATCCAAAATTTATTAAATTAAATAGATGGAGCGAGCGCACTGGGACGCAAAGAATAGAAGGTTTTTGTTGCATCTCTGCATTGCCCAGAAGAATGTGAAAGGCGAAATAAGTAAGGAAAGTTGGGAGTACATATGTAGTGAGTTCAACAGAAGGTCAGGCAACTGTTACAGTAAGCAGCAGCTGCAGTCAAAGTACAACAACTTGAAGAAGGAATGGAGGATTTATAAGGAGAAACAGAACCGCACTGGACTAGGCTGTAACAGGGCTGGGTTGTTTACAGCTCACCCAACCTATTGGCAGGGCCTTGGATGTGTAAGTACTTGTAACATTTCATTGTTTGTGCATGTTCGTGCAAGGTTGTTATAATGTGTACCTGAACACTTCCAGCACACCTTTTGCAGGACTCCAATTCATCAGGTGGGAAGCGTCCATGTTGCTATGAAGAAATGGATAATCTTTTTACCAGGCCAGTCCAAGATACGGGTACATTCATGTGGGCTGGCGGAGTACCAGCACACATCCCGAGTGGAATGGACCGAGACACGCCACCCACAGGGAATTCTACTAGAGGGCCGAGTAGAGGCCGGGATGTCCTTGACCCTGTGAAATCCGCCGAAGAGTGCTTTCGGGAGGCAACAGATAGTTTGAAAGCTAGGGCTGCGATGGAAGAAGTTTAAGCGGCGATTGCGAATTGACAGATTGAAGGCTGGCGACAAAGAGAGGAAACTTTGTATGAATCTGTTAAAACAAGATGGAGTGAAGGAAGGAACACATGAGCATTACATAGCTGTTTCTTTGTTTAGGCTGCATGACCACCGTTTCGAGTACCTCAATATCGAGGACAAGGAGGCTAGGATTGGATGGATCTCCTGGACGTGGACAAATGTGCTAGGAAAATAGATTGCTGGACCGCGCCATCAGCTTTTATGTTCGATGCTTTAGTTGTGTGTTGAAGCCATGTGTCTTTGATTTGCAAGTTGACCGTGCACTATGTTTGATGCTTTAGTAGTCTGTATCTTTGATTTGTTGTTGTATCTTTGATGTGGTTGTTGTAGCTTGTATTTGTTTGTTGTTCGCAAACTTGTAAGTGGGCCTTGTGGCTCGAACTATTTCTGTTTTCTCCATGTGAACCATAACAATGTTGTTTCATGTTAATAATTGATGTTCCTTGCAGTAATGTTTAAATTAAACATGTCCATGTTGGCCTACAATTTAATCTATGGCAAATCTTGCAGGTGGGACACCTGCATATATGTTTATTTGAAGAAGGCCATTTCGTGGATTGCATATTTCGTGGATTGCATACACTTCATACTTGATTCTACCACAACAAGAAAGCAGGTGTGTAGTACAAACTATGGGAAGTGTTTTTACTGTGCTCTATTGTTATAGTGTTTTAAAAATAATTCTGTATGTACAATATTAGGAGAATGTCTGCAAGCTCAAGTGATGGTTCCTCATTCTGGGATCAATATGCTTTGGCAAGCCTGCCTCTTATCATTTTTTGAGTTGTCTAGTGTAGTGAACGTGCCAAACTCCCGGTGAAGAGGAAGAAAGCAATGGACTTCGGCACGTCAATGAGATTTTGCAAAACCCTCAGAGATGCCTTAACAATTTTCGGATGTGGCCCAGCACTTTTGCATCATTGCATGACACATTAGTCCATCGTCATGGCCTCAAATCAACTACAACTTGTCACTCAAAAGTAGCATTAGCCATGTTTCTTTGGGGATATGGGACTGATCAAACACAAACCGAGTTGCATTGGACATTTGATCAGGCATACTCCGTTGTTTCTGAGAAGCTTGGTGAGGTGCTAGATGCTCTCTACTCATTTGCAAATGAAATAGTCACCCCACTAGATCCATCTTACTCATCATTGCATTCAAAATTGACCGGTTACTCACCATATTTTGATGGATGCATTGGAGCTATTGATTGCACGCAAATTCAAGTGGCGTTCAAAGAAGTCAAAAAGAATTTCGAGAAACAAGGATGGTCGGACATCTCGAGAATGTATTTCTTTGTTTGTGATTTCAACGGAAGGTTCACATTTGTTGGGGCGAATGCTTCTTTGGGGGGCGATGACACGACCTTGTTATTGAAGGCGAAAGGACGTTCCCAATTTTCCAAAGCCACAACAAGGTCGGTATATCATATTGATAACATATATTTGAACTACATCATATTGCTAACATATAGCTGAACTAATGCTTCATATTTTGTAGGGAAGTATTATTTGGTGGACACAGGCTATGAAAACATCACTGGATATTTAGGACCATATGTTGAGCCTCTTTTTGGACCAAAGTTGGGTGAAAAGGAACACAACTTTAACAAAATACATTCTAGGCTGCGGTTGATTATTGAACAAACCTTTGGGAAGTTGAAAGGTAAATGGAAAGTCTTGGAAAAGATACATAGCCTACCACCTGAGAAACAAACGAAGATAGTTATTGCATGCTTTGCACTGCATAACTTCATATTGGACTTCGAGGCAGGAAGGTATCCCAGCATGTGGGCACCTGATCCACAAGTGAATGAAGACAGTGAACCTGTGTCAATGGACATTGTTCGGAACTGGATCGCAGATGGTCTTTTCAAGGGAGGTACGCACCTTTTTTGTCACTCAGTGAATGCGATATATGGCTTCAATAAATTGGCATCTTTGTACTTTGTACAGGTGATTAATTGACTTCTTTGCCCATAACTGGATGGTTGACGGTCTTTTGAAGGGGAGGTATGCACATTCAGTGAATGCTATATATAATTGGCATATTTGCCTCCTTGAGTACATACAGGTGATTAATTGTCATCTTTGCCTCCTTGTGTACATACGGTGATTAGGTGATTAAGCTTTGAGTAGGTATGATGTGGTGACATTGTATGCCATTGGTCTAAGGAGGTCTAAGGAGCTAGTCAATTAGGAACGACTTACATCGGAATCTTTTGTAACCTTTGTGAAAATTATGTGTTCACAGAGGGGCTCTTAGCATTTGGTGTGATGTGCCAATGAAACACTGAACACCACTTATTATTGAACCACTTATTATGGTGATGTTGAACACCGCTTATTGAACCATTTATTATTGGTGAACAATTGTTCTATTGTGTCAAAAACTTGTGTGGACTATATATGTGTATGACAACACAAAAACTTGTGCACTTGCAAATACAGTACACATAATAGGAGTACATGCTAATCTACGATTATTTGAAAAAAAAATGTGAGGCGGCCGATATTTCTAGATATCATCGTCTATCCCAAAGGCGGAAAGGGGTTCAAATACTAATACATAATCTATATTTGAATCCGGACAATCAATGTCCGCTTCGGTATGCAAATCCGGACATATATTTATTTAAAAATGAATAGATTCCATGTGTTCTGCCTTCTGCTTAAATCCACGAAGCCGCAACTCAAAAATCCCGCCTTCTGGCTTCCTGCCTTAAATCATGTGATACATGCTATGTGTTCTGCCTTCTGCGATGCCACCATTGCACCACTTGATAGAATGCATTTAGGGGACTGGGAGCTTGCGCCTCAATCGGAGATGCAATCAAGCGAGCAACCACATCCTTGAGATTCAAGTATCCGGTGCACTGTCGGCTTTCGGGGACGAGTTCTCTTCATGCAGAGATTAGCACACCATCTTGATGGAAACTGCAGGCTTGGAGGTAACAGAGAGACAAAACATTAGGATTTGATAATTCAAACTTCGATTCACGAGCAGTGTCTTTGGCACAAAACCGATTCACGAGCAGTGTCTTTGGCACAAAAATGGTATCAACTTTTGGAGCTGTTATTGATTAGTTTGCTCAGGCAGTAGCTTGATTTGGTTATTGTCGACCTTGCTTTCTTTGTCCAAGCAAACCAAAAGTATGAACACATAATAATACAGTAAATGAATCAGCTCATAAATGAAAAGTTGATCTAGACAAAAAATACATACACGTAGCTATCGTATTTCATTCAAACAGTACCATATATTCGACCCTTTGGGAGCAATTCAGTATTTCATTCACAGGCAATGCTATTGTATTGTTATCAGTTCATAGCTAATTATATTACCGAACCAAATATTCACCCAAAATATGCAAGTGGATTAACAACGAACCTTGAGCTTCATTATTTGCGTGCTCGGCGTTTTCGGTAGCGGTTTGCTTGATGGCATCTTCTTGTAGGCCATCTCTTAGGTATGGAGTAAGCTCACTCGCCAAAATCACGGGAAGGATGGAAGTACAAAAGGCGGGATTTCGGTTGATTGATCAAAGTCTTCCTCGGCCACTAGATTTTCAACGCCGACCACCCGCTTTTTCCCGGGGAGAACCACTTGCCGTCTCTTGTTTTCGTGTCGGTCACATAGAAGACTTGGGAAACTTGACTTGCAAGGACAAATGGCTCTTCCCTGTACCCGGTTTGCTCATTGTCAATGGTAGTAAAGCCATAGATGTCTTTCATGACACCTTGTCTTCCACGAACCCATCGACAGGAAAATGGGCACCTTGAAACCAGGATATGAGAGTTCCCATATCTCTTCAATTTGACCATAGTAAGTTGTCGTGTGCATATTGTTGTCACATGCATATATACGGACACCTTTGTTTTGGTACACACTTTTCTTGTCTTGATCAATGGTGTAAAATGTGTAGCCATTTATGTCATAGCCTTGATAAGTTGTAACCGTGAAGAAAGGGCCCTTGGCCAGCTTTCGAAGGTTCTCATCTTGGCAAGAGCTTGGACTGCGAAGTCGTTCTTGAAACCAGATGTTGAACCCACTCATATGTGCCCTTGCAATCCAGGGCTTCGCCCGTTGTGGATTTTTTGTTGCCTCAACATATCCATATGGTCATCAATGTAAGGTTCCACTTCTACGGTGTGTTGTAACACTAGAAAGTGGGCTCTGTTGAAGTCATCGGATGCGGAGTAATTTGCTTCTCCCCAAGACACCCTCTCCCCGCTAGCCGTCCATCATGGCGAGACTTAGGAATGCCAATTGGATTCTTTGGGGTCAATGTAATTGAGGCACCGGTCTACCACCTCCTCGGTAGAATAGGGCGCACCATACTTCCTTCGGGGGGGTGAACCCGACTCTTGGCATACCTATTCAAAGTGCTCATAAATCTCTCATATGGATACATGTGGTGGAGGAACATTGGTCCAAGATACTGATCTCTTTTACCAAATGTACAATTAGATGAGCAGATATGTCAAACAAAGTCGGTGGGAAGTAAGCCTCAAGAAGACACATCGGTTCACATGTGGCCTTTTCAATATCGCCCGAGGGGGGTTTGTTCATCAAGGACCTTCTCGAGAGATTGAATTAAAGAAGAAGCAAAGGCTCATGATTGCCATTCGGGTTTTTTTCGGCAACATGTTTCGGATACCAACAGACTAGCATTGTTGTGAGCATGACATCGCAATCATGAGCCTTCATGGGCAACAGTTTGTTTTTTCTTTGGCGGTACAAGTTTTCGGATGTTGGCTGCATATCACGAGGGAACTTTGACACTACGAAAGAAGTCACCACAGTTCTGCTTTTTCTTGGCGGGTTAGGTTTATAGGCGATAAAGGTGGGCGTGCACGAAATGATAGGACGAAGCTTCGGGCCTTATGTCCAATTCCTCGAGGTCGGCTCTTGCTTTTGCATGATCCTTGGTTTTCCACTTGTCATTCATGAGTGTCCCTAGCAAACTTGCACATACATTTTTTTCACGTGCATGAGATCAATGCTATGACGGACCTCTAAGTCTTTCCAAGAAGGTAGTTCCCACGGGATTGACAATTTCTTCCACCTCTTCTTATCGACACTATTTGCATTGCGATGTCGCTTTCCAAGGGCGGTGTTCTCTGGGGCCTTGAAGGTGTGTTATCCTTTAGTGCACTGCTCATAGACTGTGTGTCCCACTAAAATGCCTCGGAGCGAGCCTGTCTCCCTTGTCCCATCAAATTGGCGTTTCATTTCCCGGTATGGATGAGACCTACGAAGGAAACGTCGGTTCCTTACATAAACCCTCTTCTTTGAGTTATTCAACCAAACACTCTCGGTGTCATCTAAACATTGAAAGCAGTCTTTTTCTCTCCTTTACTCGCCGGGACACGCTCCGATGCCCCGGAATATCGGTGATAGTAGTGAAGAGCATAGCACGTAAATTGAAACGCTCTTTCTGAATCCATCGTACATACCGATACCATTTTCTTTCCACAACTCTTTGAAATCATCAACAAGCGGCCTCGGGAACACGTCGATGTTAAGACTGGTTGGTGCGGACCGGATATCAAAAGCAGACATCATCATGTACTGCGCTTGTTGCAACACCAAGGTGGAAGGTTGTAGATAGTTAACAACACGGGCCGGACACTATGTGAGCTGCTCATGTTACCAAACGGGTTCATGCCATCTGTGCTTAGTGCAATCCGAAGATTTCGTGGCTCATCCGCAAAAGATGGATACTTAAAATCAATGACACGCCACTGAATACCATCAGCTGGGTGTCGTATATAATCATCAACAATTCGCTCATCCGAGTGCCAGCTTAACAATCTTGCATCCTTGGAACATGCAAACAACCGTTTTAGACGAGGAATTATAGGGAAGTACCATGCGACCTTCCTAGGAACTCGACGGGCTATGTTCTCGTCATCTGTGGTTCGTTTGTACCGAGATGTTCTACACTTCGGGCATTCAGTTAGAGCTGCATAGTCACCACGGAATAGGATGCAGTTATTCTTGCAAGCATGAATTTTTTCAAACTTCAATCCCATTGGGCAAACAATCTTCTTGGCCTCATACGTAGTCTTAGGTATCTCATTCCCCTCGGGGAGCATATCCATAAGAAGTTCTAGCAATTCTCTAAAGCTCTTGTCGGTCCGGTGATGTGCTGCCTTTAATTGGAGAAGCTTTAGGGAAGTAGACAACTTTGTGTATCGCTCCTTGCAACTTGGATATAGTGGGGTCTTCATATCTTTTAATAGCTGCTTCAACTTCTTGAACTCAGAATCGGTGTACTCATCATAGCCGAAGGCATCTCTCACCATCTCATCTAGATTCTCGGCAAGATGGACTGCATCATAGTTGGTAGCAATATACGCTACATCATCATCGAGAGAGTTCTTGATTGAAGAAAGGTGTATCTTCGCCACCAGCATAAGTTTCATGTAGGTAGGCTGCCTCGCCATCGTCCCGACCAATAGCCTGTGTGTTGTCTCGATCATTGACACCTTCTTCACCATGTTTGTTCCAACATGTATAGTCAGCCATGAATCCGCGAATTATTAGGTGGGCATGGACTGTCAACGAGTTGGAGTACTGCTTGTCATTCTCGCAATCAATGCATGGACAACACATAGATGACTTCTGTCCATTCAACATATCTGCCTGTGCAACTGTTAGGAATGATTGAACACCATCTAAGAACTCAACACAAGCACGGTTCCGAAGATACATCCAGCAGCATCGATTCTCCATAGTCTACAAAATAAAATGGAAAAATGAAGGAATAAGTCAATCAATTCAAGAAATTGGCCGGAGAGTATAGTTTTGGCACAATCCATCGGATGTTTCATCATCATAGTTAGTACCAATCAAAATTGAAGAAGAAATTACTTGCTGAAGTTGTTGCTGAGACCTCACCTGTGCCAATTAATGCTTGGTGATGGCAAAACAGTACAAAGGTCAAGAAGCGGATTAAGCACAAGCGGACGCCTGGCCTGCTCCAAAGATGGAGATAGAATATAAGCATACACGTTCCATCTAGCTGATCATGAGTCACGCTCAGATAAAAAATTACGAATTCCGGAATGAATTAAATTAATTGGTTATTACCAGATCTAGCTAGCTCTGCACGCGCACACCGCTCGGTGGAGGGCCGCGACGCGCACAACGCTCGGTGGAGGAGGGCGCGGGGTGTACGCGCAGTCGGCTTTGGGCGGAGCAAATCAGGAACGCCCAGGAAGCTGGCCGCAGTCGCCGTTGCTGGCACCGGCTCGTCGTGGCGGCCGCCTACAGGCCGCCGCACTGCCGCATGCAGTCACTATCTGTGCGAGCAGAGGACTGATCTGCCGGCCGCCGCCTCATGAGGAGTGTCGCCGCCGCCGCCGCCACTTCCCTAAGCTAGGTGGCGCCGGCACCTAGGAACGTGCATCCGAGCCGCCGGGTGCCGGTGCCTGAGGCCGCGCTGCAGGTGCCCCCGGCCGGCCAGCCTCGCCCGCGCGCTGAGCTTGGGCAGAGAGCCCGCGGTGCGATGTGTGTGTCTGATCGAGCGGCTCCGATCCGCACGCCCACACGACACGCTCGTACTATGCAAGACTCAGCCAAGAATACAGACGCGTACAACGAACTAAGCGTCTAGTACAAATACACTTACTACCGGCACGTACCACTTAACGAACGTCTGAAATTTAGTTTTTGACGCTCGCTTAGGCCACGTGTCTGTAGAATCGTATACTACAGACGCGTGTTACTGTGCTCGGGAAGTGGCACCTAGCGGGGAGAACTGCTACAGACTCTCGTTTGAACAAGAGTCTGTAGTAACGTTGTCACAGACACTTCTTCGCATGAAGTCAGTAGGTATGCTGTTAGTTATAACTCTTTTTTACATAGTGAGTAGTGGTATACACAAATATCTAAGGCCCTGTTTGGCATGTCGGTAATATTTTAGACCTGTAATTAGTTTACAAGTGTTAATTTTTGTGCACAACAAAACACCTGTGGTGTGAATGTTTTCCCCTCTGCAAACTTTGTTTGGGAACTCACATTTCTTTTCCAATGGAATATACTGATCATGCTTGGACATACAAGCTAGCAGTGGCCGGATTTGAAGCGGCAAAATTAAGCATTGAGTTGACACATGAAAGCATCAGCTCTTCCTCATGAACGTGGGACTAAAATCTTCCTCATAGCAATCTCAGTTTCTGAAATAACCATGAACTGACATGATTAACCTATCGAGCATCACAGGCAAACCAAAATGGAGGCTCAGAATCTCAAATTGTAGTGGCCAGAATCTCAAATTGAAGTGGCGTCGAGCATCATCACAGCTCACAGGCAAACCAAAATCGGGGTTAAGAAGCTGAAATTGGAGCAGAAACCAAACAAATCGGGAGGAATTGTTGGAGTAGCAAAAATTCAGAAGAAATAGTCCATTTGAATTGGTAGGCGTTGGGTACCCTGACAGCCCGACGTTAACTCGCCGCCGCGTTGGCTCAAGCTCCAGCGATGTCCCCTAGCCATGGTGGCCACACGAGATCCACATCAATCATCAAGCTCCACGGGCTGCTGGCATGGGGTTCACCTTTGAAGCTCTAACTGCCATGCTCCAGACCTTGATCCAATCTTTTGTCGAGCAGGCTCGCAATCCGACACCGCCTTCCTGTTCAGCCGCATTGCCGCCATGAGTCGTGCTCGATGCGATGAGAGAGAGAGAGAGAGAGAGAGGAAGGGAACGAGATTGGGGGAGGAGGCATCAAGGGAACCGAAGGGAGAGACAAAGAGGCAGAGCTGCAGAGTTGGCGGGACGACGACGCGAGCCCGACTTCCGTCGTAAAATTAGTGTGGTCTCTGGAGGTAATTATTTTTTTTCCGGTTGTATTGGCCAAATACGGGTGTAGAATTATTCTACTTACCACTCATCCAAACAACCATTTTAGACATGGCTTGTAAAATTATTCCGGCCGGTATTTTACAGTGGTTTTGAGTCTAAAACCAGCTATCCAAACAACACCTTAGCTAAATGAGAGAGTATTAATATGCTTAAAGAGTTTGGTGGGGTTGACATTCCCAATTTAAGAGACTTAAATATATATTTTCTAGCTTCTTGGGTTAAAAGTTACTCACTCCCTCCTTCCCATAATAATTGTATCTCAGCAGTTCAAAAAATCTCCCAAAATAAATGGCTAGATGGCTTGTGATGAGTAACAGGGCTAGTACCTAGAACCTATACAAGCGTAGAGAAAATAATTATATTAATAAAAAAGTCGACATAAAAAATGAAAAACTTCCAGTAGTGCTCTCGTCCACACATCCCATCGTATGGAGGTAAAAGAATTCCTACCAAACAAGCCTCCCGTCCGTACATGCAAAGGTATCTTTATAATTTACCATAAATCTTGGTTTTCATGTCCGATCCTATAAGTATAGTTATTATAGGAAGGAGGAAGTACAATTATGATGGTGAGAAATTTTGGAGGTAGATCATTGACTTAAATAAATACTGCTAATCCTAATATTTTTAAAAGCTCTACTCAAGGGTTCTCACAAATTTTTAAAGGTTTCATGTGGGCAGCTTCTGCTACCAAAATGGGGTTTAGGTGGCATATTGGCAATGGCAAAAGGACTAAATTTTTGGAGGACAATTAGGTACTTTTAGAAGATTTATAGATGAAAGGTTGATGAATCTTTGGATAGAAGTGGTTGAAATTGCCTCCGCCATAGTTTTAAGTGTAGATGAAGATGAGCTTATTTGGCAATTTACTTCTAGTGGGATATACTCCTCCTAATCCTTATACAGAATCACCAATTTTACCGATGCATGTCCCAATGGTTTGGGGCCTGAAGGTAACCCCGGGTTCATTTTTTTTATCTTATCGCTATTACCTAAAAATAAGCTACTCACCAAGAGACAACATAGACTTAGAGAGGGAAAGTAGATGACAAGACCTGTCTGTTTTGTTCAGAAAACGAAACGACCAATCACTTTCTGAATGTGTAGTAGCTAAACAACTTATTTCTGATATTTTTGATAGGAGGATTGGGATGGATTTTCTGTCCATTGGTCAACTTTAGCTTGCTAACAGAAAATTTCTTAACAGAAAATTTTTAGTTCTAATATGTTCACAGTTGCAGCCCTTGCCTGTTTTTGGAGGGACATGAGGTCCTTGCTCATAAGCATGTCAGTGATGCTTCAAGAAAAGAAACTGGACTTCAATGTAAAGCTGGAGAAGCTCAGGAATCTGGCCACAAGACCTACAAGATTTGACTAGCTAGATCAAGTGGAAGATTTGACTAGCTAGATCAAGTGGAAAGTGAATGGGATAAGATGATGTCTAAGGAAGCCATGAATTGGAAGTCCAAGGAAGTTCCTATAGAGTTCTAGGGCAAGTTAAAAAAAATTTATCCTCCTCCCTGATGGCTGATGCTGGTTCCAGTGAAAGTGTTTGGTTTAGCCTAGTGGTTGCAGACATCTTGGTTTCTAGGAGTTGGAGTTTCTTTTGTTCTTTGCTGGTCACTTTATCCTATTTGTGTGAGTAATTAATATTTTTTATATATTTGATCAAACTTAATGATACAAGAGATGTGCACTTATTTCATATCATAAATATTAGTAATTAATATTTTATATATATTTGGTCAAACTTTGCATAGTTTGAGTCCTTGATACCAGAGATGTACACTTATTTTGTTTGGAGGAAGTATTGCGCTACACTACAACTTGCATGTCGTGTCGAGGGCTCGATAACAGGACACACCTTGGCCCAGCTAGTTAAGATAAGTAGCCAGCTTATATTATCTTAACCATTTAGAAGGCTAGCTTGGCTCGGCTCATTTAGCTCAAGAATCATGCATAAAGTACACAAAAATATAATCTACCAATTTATTTAAATCTTAGTAATAGTAGTAATACAAAAGCAACATATCCATAAGGCTTAAATCAAACAAATAAACTAATACGTGCTGATATATATACTATATAAGTATAATAATATACTAGTCGTCCATATTCCATACCATACATAATGTATCTATAATTTATTATTGATTATCCAAACATCCATTTGAAACAAATTGATAAAATGTAACACCCCTGTTGTTCGAAAAGCTATTAACACTAAATCTACCTACTTAACAGGGTTAACGTAGTGTTAAAAAAGGTTTAGTGTGAGAAAAAATAAACTAAATACAAAGCAATAGAAAAAATAGAATATAAAGTATGGTGGTCAAGAAGAGACCCTTTGTAATGGATCTAATTCCCGCGAAGATTTGGCGAAGGGGAATTAGGATTCTGTGGGCAGATCCCAATGGCTCCGATCAGGAACGGTGGCAGATCAGCAAGGAACGAGGGTGTCGGCGTAGTTGTTGGCGTTGATCGCGACGAAGAAGACAACATGATTGACAACAGTGATGATGGCTGTCGGGGGGCTAAACAACCGCCCTGTTGGGCCCTCGGCTAAACAGAGTTAAGTAAACCGCCATTAAGAGCACACATCCGGCCCAACGAGGGCTGGACCTTGTGGGCCGTCATCCCAATGAGTTGTGGAGGGCCCAACGGGACTACGACAAAGGCCCGCAGGTGGACCGCGCCGCGCAACCCCTAGAGCAAGGGCCGCGACCCCCAGGACATGCGGCTCGCACGACACCTGCGGGACAAGAGGACTCCTGGGGTCGTGACCTAGGAGGCCGCGGTTCGCATGACCCCCTGTAGGCTCCTTCGCCCAGAAGTAAGGAAGGCTTGCGCCCCACGCGTGAACAATGACCCAGTGGCCTGCGCGACGGGTCAAACCAAGTCCTCTCCGCCTGTGTCCCGTGCAGGGCATGGGCAGGGAGCATCTTGACCGCACTGTGCGTCAGTGTAGGGCGTGGACGCGAGTACCCAGCGGCACTGTTAGCCAGAGCAGGGCGTCGCTCGGCATTTGACCACACTGTTAGCCAAGAGTAGGGCGTGGCTCGGCGTCTAATCACCCTAATGGTTGACAGTCCGGACAGCCCGTCCGTCACGACCCACTCCCGTGCTGTACAACGTCATTAAGTCCAGGCCAATAAATAAACGCTCTAATCAACTGTTCAGCCTCTGCGTCCACTGTGAAGGCATGGGCAGACACTCCGGCGATGTGACCACACCGGCGACCGCTTCAGATCAGCACATACGACACGAGGAGGAAGGACGTCCTGACCCCAGGAAGGCAGACGAGCCACTCCACCATTGTCCTTCTTCTTTATTTTTTTACACGGCACGCCCATACTTCTCTACCAAACGTGTAAGGCCACCCCCTCCTTTCATCTATAAAGGAGGGCGAGTGTTGACGGTGGATAGCGTCAACATTTAATAGATCAATAAACATGAGAAACACGTGCATATCTAGAAGTCTAGGGTTTTATCTGACAATTTCCACGAGTTTTGGTGATTTATCAATTTCTAGGGATCATTCCAGAAAACCACGGAGGAGGTCCTAATTATCAAACGTATTAACGAAACTTGGCGCCAACGAAACCCTGCACATTGGACTCTAGAATATTCTAGAAAACACAAGAACAAAGCGGAGCGCAGGCGGCGAAAAGGTGGGGCCGGCCGGCCCACTGCCTAGGCCGGCTGGCCTCCTCCCCTAGGGTTTCGTGCCCATCTTCTAGAAGCTTCCTCCACCGCCTTTGAGGGCCCATCTCAGCCGTCCCTTAAGTTGGTTTAATCCTACGGTCGTCGTGCATCCCACCGGGCTATAAATACAGGGCTAGACCCCCCTCCCAGGGGGCACCACATTATTATGGAGATGTAGAGGCGTCCCTCGAATGGATGACTTCTCACCTCTAGAGAATTAGGGCTAGACTTTCCAATGTAGTAGATTAGTTCTAGTTGAGAGTTAGGGAGAGCGGAGCTACGCTCGGGTTCTGGAGGAGTCTTCAGAGGAGTCGTCAGAGTTTTGGTATGTCTTTATATTTATTCTTGTAAGACTTATGCTTTAATATATTTTATCTTCCCTATGTACTTTTATGCATTACATTTGATTGGTTAGTATAGTTGTTATACTTTAGCATAGGATCTTTCTGTATTAGGTGCTCTAGTTATAGATCGTGACTAGAGTAGTAATCGATAGTGTAGACATGGAGTCTAGGCTATAGGTTACCTGAGATTGCGCCCAACTCTTACGGTTAGTTGTGGTAGCCCTAGAGGTGATAGCTCTGTTAGGCCTTCATATTCCACCACGTCGGAGTTGGTGTTTCGTAGAGCTCGTTGGCAGCCTTCCCCAACTAACTTTTTTCTAGTCTTATTCGAGAGTTGGAAAGGTACTGCAGCTCCAAAGTGCTATTGTGTGATTGCTATATCTACCCATGAATTAGTTATATAGAACCAAAGTAACAGAGAAGTATTTAGGAACCTTGAGCTCTTCCGTTGTCCTCTCACTTTAGCTATCTACTCTTTTATCATAGAATTCTCCTGTGTGTCTGTGTCATTATGCATAACTCCTATCATTTATCATTTACCCCTACTCTAGGCTAGTTGGTGTACTAAGTTAGTAGATATATGATGGTGAACTATCAATGTCTTTATCTATTGTTTCTCAGAGGTAAAATATAAATAACGATATCTGGAATACTCCCAGTAAAATGTTACAATGGTTTTCTATGCGCTTGCGGAATCCTTCCTATTTTAATTGTGTATAAGAAATACCAACAAGCATTTTTGGCGCCGTTACCGGGGAAACAATTGGCATAAAGATTTTGATATTGATCTTGATATCTACTAATCTAGTTTACCACTAGCTTTAGTAGGATTACCCTTTGTTTTATTGAGTTGTGGAATAAGCAGGATATCCACCGTTCCAACCTTCCGGCGAAATTCCACAAGAACAAGACATGAGAGATATTGAAGAACTCAGGGTGCTCGAACATTCATGATCCATCAACAATGAAACCCTGCCATCTCATAGGTATATATAAACATATATATTATTCTAATCATGTGTAGTCATCATCACATGAATTCAAAGTTCATCACATGTGACAAAGAAAAGACACTGCACAACTCACAAATATCTTTGTGAGTCATGGTGAGTTTGATCAAGAAAGGTGAGAAAGTCTTTCTCATAGACTTTAAATTTAATGAGTAGTTATCTTGTTGCATTCCCCTGCATGTTTACTTTGGATAATCCATGCATATACTCTATCTCATCAAATCCACAACATGTTTAGTTTCTTGCACACATGCATGTCACTTGCATCTTTACTTAAAAAATGAAAAAAATATTCTCACCATACATGATCATGCTTTCATCTCTTTGAGTAAATCTCTATATGCTCTCATGTTACCTTTATCTATTATAGTATGCTTTGGTTTGGAAGTACTTGCCATACTTCCATAGGCTTTTAAATTGAGCATGGTGCTTAGGTTAAAATGCCTTCCTTAATTAAAACTAGACATGGAGTTTGGTTTAATTATTGAACTAGAAATTATTGTAGCAGACATTGGATATTTTGTTGGACTAACCCCTACAGGAAACTCTCAAACTCAATTCGGGTAAGTCAAAAGATGAACTTACATCAAGAGATGAATCAAGGCATGTGATGATGTCCAATAACTTTGCACAAAAGAAAGACATAACTCATTCTCCATGGAAGAATTGTAAGTATAAAAGTTTATATATTTAATCCTTTGTTGCAAGTTACCTTTGCCTTGAACCGTATAAAAGTGCAGCTACCAACAAAATTTGTTAAAAGAAATCTATGCTAAAGTAATCCTAAAAGCCCATCTTTTTTAGCATCGAAGAAATCCACATAAAATTATGGACCATAACCCATATTCCAAACTTGTTGCAATCCTTCGGGTATGTGTCCACTAACATTCTTGCAGGAAAGAAAAAATAAATGTCTGATCATGGTTTGAAATGAAAAGAAAGGAGAACAAGTGTATAGAAAGGACTAAGCTAGAAAGAAATAGATGAAAGAGCACTTCAACACCTTCTACACTTCACCATGGTAGTGGACCAATCATCTAGTAAGACATAAGGTATGTTTACCGAAGCCTCATGCAACTTTAAACTACATTCAACGTCTTATACCATGTTGCTAATTGTCTTAGTTATCCTTACCATATGTCATGTTTAATTTACTAAAACTTAATACAAATAAAATACTCTTTTGGTTCACCTATATATTCTTGGTTCTATAAATATCTTTAGTCTTTTGAACTTCCTTACTCTATTATAAGTATGCTTCAAAATATTATTTAAATATTATAACATCCAAGCATATTTGTATAAGAATTTGGTTGTATATATAGACTATCCTCCCCTATATAAAATTGTTTAAATCATATTAGGAGACTTCATAGAATCAAATCAAGGTTACAGGTATTCTTTAAAATAATATCTTTGTCTTAACCGTGTTCAAAAATTTGAAATAATGGTGAATCATTTAAAACACGGGCTACGATTTAATCTTTAACTCCTTAACAAACACTATCCATACTTTAAATAAATAGTATATTCCTTCGGGTATGTGTTGTCTACTAATCCCTTGCAGAGAAAAAAAATAATGAGAGAAGCAGAAGTCTAAAAAAGTGAGAAAGGAGTACAACATATGCTAATAAACAACTCAAGATGGAAGGAAGGAAAAGACCATTGAAAATTCATCTACCCTTTACCACATGGTGTCATCATGCTCTAGTAATAAAAGTAACATCTTAAAGGTAAGTGGTCATCATTTTCTCTTGATTTTAGGAGTACACATCATAGCACCATTCTCTTGATCTCAATCTTAACTAAATGAGCTCAAATATGATATATCTTATTTTTGGAAGAAGATAGTCATCATGTTAATCTTGATAACCTATAAAGATGAACAATCCTTCCATAGGTTAAGTAACTCTACTCCTTTATCTCATAAGCTTAAATGTCATATTTATACTTTTGATATTCTCACCTAAGATGTAAATGAACAATGTGAAAAGACATCAATCTTATTGTGCCTAAGGTTAGAGAATGAATAAATTTCTGGTTCTATTGGTGTTTTCCAACCAATAGAGCCTATGCACTTGATCTCTACCTTGCCTTTATGAGCAGAACACACTTCAAGCAAAGTGTGGGGAGATTCTCCAAATTCTACAAGTGGAAGTTCTAAACCAGTAACAATGATGCACTTAAGATTGGCTTTGAGATGCTAATAAAAAGAAACAGAAGAAGGTGGAACCACCATTGGAAGCACCACTAGTGGAGACACCACCTCAATCCTCATCCTTAGGAGCAAACTGAAGTACTTGATTAATGAACTACTGCAAGTAGGAGTCCAGTTCGGAGGACTCAAAATATCAAACTCTCACCGTGAGGTAACATTGGTAGTTATCCATATTTACTTTCTTGCATTGCATGATTTATTCTCTTTTTAGCATGTTTACTTTTCTATATTAGTATTGCATAGAAAACAAACAAAAATAAATAAGCATGAATTAGGCTTCATTCATCATAAACATTTAAAGCCCCATGTGAGTTCCCCTCGGTGTGTAAAAGCCTATAGGAGTTTTTACTGTGGTGGTATAAAAAATATATCAAAAATATCATACATACATATTTTGCTTTTCTATATACAAGAATAGAAAATTCAAAAAAATACTAGATGAGCATCCTGCTGTAACCTTGCCACTTGGAAATGTTTCTGAAGCTCCATAACACTCAATCCTCTAAAATGGCTAATCATTAACTTTTTATCCTAACACCATCGATACGGGACGTAGACGGCTACTCACCAGCACGGCTTCCGTCAGGACAAGGGCAAGAAGGACGGATCCGAGTAGAATACGGATCATCCTAGTTAGACGAATAGAAAGTAACCTCTGTGAATCGGGGACGTAACACTTCCTATGAATCCGACTAGGATTAGAAACCATAGCTCGGCTCTTTTCCTCTTATAAAAAGGAGCCGAGCACCCTCTTTTGTAAATGCAGACAAACAATACACGATCGGACATCAATCCAACGCAAAAGGCCAAGGCCGACTGGAGTAGAGCTTTTACTCGACGACGAGGGCTCGAACCAGGATAAACCGTGTGTCTTTTGCGTGAAACCGCCGAGTTCTAGTTGTTCGCCGAGATCCGAATCAACTGCTACGGGAACCCCGTGGCAGGCTATAGGTGGTCAAACACCGACAGCTGGCACGCCAGGTAGGGGCTTTCGGCGAAATCAACGTCAAAGGCTCGACGGACCTACACATGATGATTTTTCCGACGGGATCAACCTTCGTTTTCGGAAGCTGGGTCTGCGAAGCAGACGAACAAGGAATTCTCCATAGTCGACTACTTCAAGAACCCGAGCCGAAGATACAGGAAATTTTTTCAAGACTCAAGCTCACAAAGGAAGCTGAAAACTCAAATGTACAAGACAAGCCGAGTTCTTTTCACTATGGTTTCAACAACTCGGCACGAATATATCAGGATATTACTCAGAAGGCAATGGAGTCTTGTGACCTCGACCAATGGAACATCTTCAAACAAGATAAGTACTCCACCTTCCTTCCCTTTCAATATGGTAAACCATTGAGAGAAGAAGAACCTAGCTATCCACTCGATACACATAAAGAGGTGTTCATGATGAGGCAACCCCTAGTACCACCAGTCCAACCCGACTACAGATCTTCAGAAGAATCAGAAGCTGATATTCCAGCAAATTCCGTCACAAGAGAGGGAGAGACCGCGGCTTTAAGGCAGCCAGAGAAAGAAGAAACAAGAAAAGAGGAGGAAGGAGAAATCGAGTTCAAGAACGAAGAGAAGCATGGCGCAAGTATGAAGAAGAGCTAGCCGAGTACAATCAAAGAAGAGCTAAAAAGAAGCTGAGGAAAGGCGTGCCACAGCGAGAACCAGACTCGACCCAGTAGAAAAAATACAAGAATTGATCAATGAAATAAATGCCATACAAAGGCCAAGTGAAGAACAAGCCAGACTTAGAAGCTTACTCAGAGATACTGCGCAAAGAATACAGGACGATCGAGTACCTCCCCGTCATATACCATCTGAACAGACAAGTCGGAGAACTCAGAGGGTTTCCGCATTCGAGAGATTATCAACCCCAAATCACAGCAGAAGAACTCAGCGACATCACGATTGGACAGAAAAAATGGGGGAAAACAGAGAAAGACTACCAACACCACTCCGAGGCCCTCCCAGAATGACTTCAAAATACGACAGTCAAGCAGACTCCGACTACAAGCCAGAAAAAGTACCCGATAGATTTCCCTGCTTCGCAGGGAGACTACTGATGGTAAAATTACCTCACAAATTCAAACCATCCAACCACTCAAAATACGATGGCAAAACAGAACCAATGCAATGGCTCCGAATTTATTCCCAATTAATTGAGCTAGCTGGAGGGGATGATGACATCAAAGCATTATTTTTCCCAATGGCATTAGAAACATTACCACTTCAATGGTTCGACAAGTTACGTCCTGGATCTATCAAGACATGGAGCGACCTTCAAAAGGCTTTTTGCGAAAATTTCGCAGGAATACTCATACACCCAATAACATAAGCAGAGTTGAAAGGTTTAAAACAAAACCCAGGAGAAAGTCTCAGGGATTTCTATAGAAGATTTGGGGAGCTAAGAGCTCAAGTTCACGATATTACCGAGAGAGAAGTAATAGAAGCATTCTCATATGGATTGAAAGTAAGATGGATGTTTCATGATTTTTGCAAAGAAAATCCCTGGACAAATGACGAGTTCAAAAGAACAGTGAAAAAGATGATTACAGCAGAAGAAAAGACATGAGAAAGATTCCCAGACAACAGGAACAACTCGGATAAAAGAAATAATACGGACAGAAGGAACAACTCGAACGAACAAAACAACCAAAGGTGGAACAACCAAAACAACCCAAGATATCAGGACAACTCAAGATATCAAGACAGCTCAAAAAGATGGGATAACCAAGACAACAGACAAGACTATCATAATAAAAAGAGATACTCAGACAACATGGTGGCTTCCACTGAAAGAAAGAAATTCTACCCGGCAAGAAGATTTGAAGATTTTGAAAATATGAAATGCATCTATCATCCAACAGGAATCCACCCTATGGGAGAATGTCGCATTTTTCAAGAAAAATATATGAGAAAGGACAAACAAGACAAAGAAGAAAACAAAGAGAAGAAAGAAGAAGACAGTACAACCGACAACGGCTTCCAAAACCCAAGAGCAACAGTATCAGTAATATTCTCAGGAGTGCCTGGCTCCAGGAGCAAACAAGAAGACAAACTTGCTTGGCGAACAATCATGGCAGCAGAACCAGCAACACCTAGATATCTAAACTGGTCCCAATATCCAATACAATTTTCACGAGAAGATCAATGGACAAGTGTTGGAAACGCAGGACTATATCCACTAGTACTCGGACCTACGATTGCCGCCATAACAGTAACCAAAGTACTCATCGATGGAGGAGCGGGACTCAACATCATATTCGCAGATACATTAAAGAAGATGGGACTAGAATTTTCAAAAATGATCACACCTACAAGCATACCTTTCTATGGGATAGTACCCGGGAGACCAGTCATGCCTCTCGGACAAATTACACTACCAGTAACATTTGGAACTCCAACAAATTACAGAACAGAGCTCATCAAGTTCGAAGTTGCAGATTTCGAATCATCATATCATGCAATATTGGGAAGACCAGCACTTGCAAAATTCTTGGCCATACCTCACTATCCATATCTATTACTCAAAATGCCAGGATCACATAGAGTACTCTCTCTTAGAGGAGATCTAAAACGAGCCTACGAATGCGACGTACAGGCAATACAAATATCCTCAAAAGTACAAGGAGAAATCAACTCGGCAATGGCGTAAATAAGAACGAAGAGATGGAAATCCCAGCCAAAAAGCAAAGTACCCTCACCACGGTGAAGGAGAAGGCACCAAAAAGATTGACCTAGGGACAGGTGATCCATCCAAGACTGCTACGATCAGTGTAAACCTACCTATCAAATAGGAACTCGCGCTCACCAACTTCTTACGGGACAATAAGGACATATTCGCTTGGAAACCAGCTGATATGCCGGGAGTCCCAAGGGAGTTGGCTGAGCACAAAATCAAAGTTAACAAAGGAGCAAAACCAATCAAGCAAAGACTACGACGATTTTCACCAGACAAGAAGGAAGCAATAAAGAAAGAAATAGCCCGACTACTAGCAGCAGGATTCATAAAAGAAATCTTACATCCTGACTGGTTAGCAAATCCCGTTCTGGTACACAAAAAGAACACGGATGAATGGCGTATGTGTGTGGATTACACAGATCTCAACAAACATTGTCCTAAAGACCCTTTTGGATTACCAAGAATTGATCAAATAGTGGATTCAACAGCAGGATCAGCTTTATTATCCTTTCTAAACTGCTATTCGGGATATCATCAGATTGGACTAAAAGAAGAAGACCAAAGCAAGACTTCCTTCATCACACCTTTCGGCGCCTACTGTTACAAAACAATGTCTTTCGGACTCAAAAATGCAGAAGCAACATACCAAAGAGCAATTCAGGCTTGTTTGGGTGATCAGATTGGAAAAAATGCCGAAGCATATGTAGATGATGTAGTCGTCAAAACAAAAAACCCAGACTCCGTGATCGAAGATCTACAACAAACCTTCAACAATCTCAACAAATGGAAATGGAAACTTAACCCCAACAAGTGTGTATTTGACGTATCATCTGGACAACTACTCGGATTTCTAGTAAGCCAAAGAGGAATTGAAGCAAGCACAAAACAAATCAAGGCAATAACCGATATGGGCCCACCTACGGATATAAAAGACCTACGAAATTAACGGGTTGCATGGCAAAGCACTCAATAGATTCATCTCCGGACTTGGGGAAAAAGGCTTACCTTTCTTCAAATTATTAAAGAAGACAGACAAGTTCACACGGAATGAAGAAGCACAAGAAGCCTTCGACAAACTAAAAACATATATCAGTACATCTCCAGTTTTAGTACCTCTAAAGAAAGACGAAGACCTCATGCTCTACATTACCGCAACAACATCAGTAGTAAGCACAGATATTGTGGTTGAAAGAGAAGAACAAGGACATACCTACAAAGTGCAAAGGCCAGTATACTACATAAGCGAAGTTCTCACGATATCAAAAGTGAGATATCCACACGTGCGAGAAACTACTCTACGCAATACTTATAACTTCAAGAAAAGCTCGAGACACTACTTTGAGGATCACAAAGTAGTCGTGGTAAATCAGATTTTCCACTCGGAGACATCCTAAGAAACCAAGACTCAACTGGACGTATTTCAAAATGGGCAGTTGAACTCGGGGCACTCAAGATAGAATTTACACCAAAAAAAGCAATCAAATCTCAGGCATTATCCGACTTCATTGCAGAATAGACTGAGATACAATAACCTACTCCTGACACCATCTTAGACTATTGAAAAATGTACTTCGATGGATCCCTAAAACTGGGGGGAGCAGGAGCAGGGGTACTACTCATCGCGCCTGACGGAAAACAACTCAGATTTGTTCTACAAATTTTATGGCAAGCTACCAACAACAAAGCAGAGTATGAAGCACTCATCCACGGCTTACAAGTCGCAACTTCACTTGGAATCAAAAGACTACTAGTCTACGGAGATTCTGCAGTAGTAGTTAACCAAGTCAACAAAGAATGGGATTGCACTAAAGAAAATATGGATGCTTACTGTGCAGAGATCAGAAAGCTCGAGAAAAATTTTCAAGGACTAGAAATTCATCATATATTACGAGACTCAAATGTTGCAGCTGATGTGCTAGCCAAACTAGGCTCAGACAGGGCAAAAGTACCCACTGGAGTCTTTGTAAAAGAACTAAACAAGCCATCCATCAAGTCAGAAGAAAAAGAAGACGAGAAAAAGAAGACAGGACAAGAGCAAATTCTAATGATTAGTACAAACAACTCAACATGGATGCAAGTATTCATAGACTACATCAAAGAGAAGAAGTTACCCGGCAACAAAACAGAAGCAACTCAAGTCATCAAAAGGAGCAAAAATTATGTCTTAGTAGGAGACAACCTTTGCAAGAGAGCAGCAACATCAGGCGTATTATTAAAATATGTTTCAATAGCAGAAGGAAAAGAAATACTATCAGAAATGCACTCTGGATGCTGTGGAAAATCATGCATCTTCAAGGACACTAGTCGGAAAATCATTCCAATCAGGATTCTATTGGCCAACAGCATTAAAAGATGTCGAAGAACTAGTCAAACACTGCAAAAATTACCAAATGTTTGCAAGACAGGCACATGTCCCAGCAACAACCTAATATGCATCCCCCAAAGCATGGCCATTCTCATCTTTGGGGACTCGACCAAGTCGGACCTCTCAAGAAATCCAAAGGAGGGTTCGAATACATCTTTGTGGCTATAGACAAGTTTACTAAATGGATAGAATACAAGCCATTGGTAAAATACAGCTCAGCCAAAGCACAAGAGTTCATCCAAAAAATCATGCACAGATTCGGAATGCCAAACAGAATAATAACAGACCTAGGATCACCATTCACAGCTAATGAATTCAAAAGCTGGGCTCAAGACTGCGGATTCAGCATTGATTATGCATCAGTGGCTCATCCTCAAGCAAACGGTCAAGTAGAAAGAGCAAACGGTCTCATCTTGGCAGGATTGAAACCAAGACTATATGAAGATCTCAAAGATTACGGAGCAAAATGGATAGATGAACTACCCAAAGTAGTCTGGGGACTAAAAACTCAAATAAGCAGAGCAACTGGCTACTCGCCCTTCTTCCTAGTATACGGATCAGAAGCCGTACTACCAGCCGACTTGATCTGGACATCTCCCAAAATTGAGCAATACAATGAAGGGGAAGCAGAAGAAACTAGGAGACTAGAAATCGACAGCTTAGAAGAAATAAGAGTAAATGCAACACTGCAATCAGCAAGATATATGCAAGGACTATGAAGATATTACGACAAAAGCGTTCAACCAAGAACCCTACAAGCCGGCGATCTAGTCCACAGGAAAATACAAAAACCGGATGGAAGACACAAACTACTCAGCCCATGGGAAGGTCCCTTCATAGTAACAAAAGTAACAGGACCTGGATCCTACGAACTGATGACTGAAGACGGAGCTCCAATAAAAAATTCATGGCACATCTCTCAGTTGCGACGGTTTTTTTCCTAGAAATCAAAAGACATGTACTATTCTTCCAATAAAGATTCACTGCTCAATAAAGAAGTACAGAATCCCGGCTTCTTTTCAGAACTAGATGAGAGCCAAAAAGGAGCTCGACCTATCCCGACTTCTAGAGAAATAGAACTCGGATGAGGGCCTACGGTCCGAACTAATTGTTGAAGTGCAAAATGGCTACAACCTAGCCTGAGCCCAACTATTCCGGGTTGTTCTCACAATACCGATGAGAATACGGCTAAAAAGTCAACACTCGCCCTATCCTAGCTCTTTTTCAGGACTAGATGAGAGCCAAGAGAGAGCTCGACCTATCCCGACTTCTAGAGAAATGGAACTCGGATGAGGGCCTACGGTCCGAACTAATTGTTGAAGTACAAAATGGCTATAATCTAGCCTGAGCCCAACTATTCTGGGTTGTTCTCACAATACCGATGAGAGTACGGCTAAAAAAGTCAACACTCGCCCTATCCTAGCTCCTTTTCAGGACTAGATGAGAGCCAAGAGAGAGCTCGACCTATCCCGACTTCTAGAGAAATGGAACTCGGATGAGGGCCTACGGCCCGAACTAATTGTTGAAGTGCAAAATGGCTACAACCTAGCCTGAGCCCAACTATTCCGGGTTGTTTTCACAATACCGATGAGAGTACGGCTAAAAAAGTCAACACTCGCCCTATCCTAGCTCCTTTTCAGGACTAGATGAGAGCCAAGAGAGAGCTCGACCTATCCCAACTTCTAGAGAAATAGAACTCGGATGAGGGCCTACGGTCCGAACTAATCATTAAAGTACAAGACGACTACAACCTAGCCTGAAAATTTCCAAGACGGCTTCACAAAAAGAGCACGACAGACAACAAAATATTCAAGCATTTCAAGTCAACAACAAGATATTTGATCAAGATTCAAGAAAGAAAATTCTTTTTATACAAAATCCGAGAAGGCATCAAAGTTTCATTACAACAAAAAAGTTTACTGCTGATGATCACCACCATCATCAGCACGTATTGGAGTAATCTCTACAAGATCAGTAAACTCCTGAGCTATGGACAGGACAGCAGCTTCAGACTCCGCGAGTGCTTGTTCATTCTCAGGAGTATGAGTCCCATCTATCACTCTATCAAGAGGAAAGTTGGGATCAACTACTCGGATACAAGCCAAAACACCCTGAACGCCAAGTAAAACTGCATCCTTGGCAAAATTAACGGTCCGCTCGGTCAGTCGAGGAATGAACTGAACCCAGGTCAGACCAGCATCTTCAGGCCTCCTCAGCATGGAAGCAAGACCTTGGACAGAACTCAGCAGAGTCGACCACTTGTCTTCAGAAGCCTTCAGACGAGCAGATAAGTCTTCAATTGATGCCTTAGCCTGCAAAAGATCTCGATCAGCACCACGCCTAATCAGCCGAGCCCGGGCTAAAGTTTCTTCAGCATCCTCCTTTACCTTCTCCGAGTCATTGCGAAAGGTTTTTACTTCAAGCTTAAAAGCTTCAGTCTCTTCCAAATACTTTTTCTTCAAAGCTGCAAAAGGAAGCAGAAAGAAGTCAGAGAAAAAGCAGTGATAAAATTATACGCAACAAAAAGCATTTACTTACCTTGGAGATCTCGAGAAGCCTTCTTCTTGGATTCAATAGCAGCAACAACCTGAGCTCTCAAGGCAGTCTCCGAGGATTGACGTCCTTGACGCTCCTCATCAAGCGCCAGCCGCAGAGAAGCCAGCTCATCCAACAACTTCTTTTGAGACTCAGACGAGCCAAAGAAGATGTCAGAATCGCTTACGTATTCCTGCATATGGATAGAAAGAAATTAAGAAAAAAAAGAAAAAGAACAAGACAAGAGAATCTACAAACAAACCGTCCTACCTGAAACTGCTCAGCAAAGGACTTAAATCCTAATTCAAGCCTCTTAAGGCGAGAACTCGGATTAAAATCCTCTTCCAAATCCTGCATCAACTTTAAATCACGAACAGAATTCCAAGGAGGATAAAAAGGAGACAAAGGAGGAGAACACCCAACCCTAGGATGAGGAGAAGTTAGGGGTTGGGCAAATGGCAACTTGTCCGCTCCTGAAGAAGTCGCCACAACCGCTTGAGCAACTAGTAGTGAAGAAGTTCCAAGAAGAAGGAAGAAGGAGTCACCATGAGGGTAGACTCCACGGCGGGATTAGGGTCGGGGCAAAGGCACCGACCCACCACACCAACACTCTCCGTCTTCTCGCAGTCGAAGCCGGAGGCGGTAAGAAATAGCAGCAGATAACCTACAAAAACCAAAAAAGTCAAAGATAAATGATGCAAGAAAATAAAAAAGAAGTCGAAAAAGAAAAAAACTTACTTAGGAGGACGACGGAAAGCAATACGAGGCCGAGGTGGTGGAGGAGGCATGACCTGCTCCAGATCCACCAACAACCTGGCAGACGAAGGAGCAGGACTCGGCAAGGGTCCCAAAACTGGAGGTTGAGAAGAAGTCGACCGGGAGCTACAGGGAGCCAGAATCAAAGTTAAAAGAGCAAAGAAGTATACACGCCAAAATCAAGAAGACAACACTCACCGGCAAAGAAGGGGAGAGTTGTCAACATCCTCAGCCTCATCTTCAAAAAGAAGAACTGATGCACCTTCTACCAAGAAAGAAGAATCAAGACTACTTTCCAAAAAAAGAAAACAAGTCAGAAAAATCAAACATCCTCTCACCTATCAGAAGGTTACCTGAAGGCTGAGGGAAGGAGAGGAACGCGCCCATTTCTGTGCCGCTAAAGAAGAAGAATCTCCCGCAGCAGGTCTCTTTGCACCGGCACGAATAATTCGAGGAAGGGCCACCGGCTGATAAGGAACATACTGAAGAAAAGGCTCCATCAAAGAAATACCCGGTAAAACAACTCGGCCTTCAATTACCTTATGACCAGGAGCAGCCGGAGGAGCAGGAAGAGGAGCAATCTCCCTATCAACATAAGGAGAGGCATCGGCATCAAAATCCCTGCCAAAAGGCTTTAAAAAGAACAAAAGACAAGTCAGTATTAATCAAAAAAGTACTCGGAAAACAAAAATTCAAACAAGAAAATATAACTTACAGCAAGAGGAGGATTGCTGGCCGAGTACTCAAAGTCAATCATGGGGACCACCGACGCTCCCTTCAAAATCTTCTGGAGGCGCACAAGCACCTCACCATTGGACAACTCGGTCGTGGCTACCATTCGGGAGGGATCCTCGGCACACCGCAGTACTCGAAGCCAAAATGCTCCCGTGCCTTCAAAGGTCGTACTCGGCGCGACGAAGATAGCTTGCCACAATGGCGAAACCAGACAAGCCATTCTGCTCCAAGTAACTAATCCCATCGAAGAGGGGTTGGAGAAGAGTCAACTTGGCAGCAGTAAGCTGCTCCTTCTCCCACCGATCATTAGGAACAGGCGGAACCCCCGAGTAGGTTTGGAGTGCTGGAGCACCAGCACCACCATCGAGATTACCAGCATAAAACAACTCGGACCGCCAATCCTTCACGGATTCAACAAGATCGTACTCAAAGAAGTGGTTCGACTTACGCCCCTGCCGGAATTGAATTCCACATCCACCAAGGGTGTGGAGGGAACCATTGCGGGGCTGCGGCTTGAGGCAGAAAAGAAAGCAGAACAGATTTAGGGAAGGAGGAATGCCAAGGAAAGTTTCACAAAAATGAACAAAAACAGAAAGATGAAGAACTCCATTCGGGGTAAGATCATGAAGAGAGATGCAAAAATAGCGAAGAAAACGGTGAAGGAAGGAACAAGCCGGAAGACAGAGCCCGGCGCGAACAAAAGAAATAAAAAGAACAATTTCCTCGGGGCGAGGAACAGGAACACGATGCTCACCAGGAGCAATCCAACCGGAGAACTCCTTGGGCTGGATCATCCCCCACTCCTGCAGCTCGACCAGATGCTTCTCCTGAGTAGTCGGAGGGGGGAAGTTCTTCGCGATGGCCTTCATAGCAGCAAACTCGGGATTCAGCTGCTCGTCGACCTCCTCCTCAAGAACTGGCTTCTCAACTACCGACTTCTTGGAGGCCACCTTCTTCCTTCCCATGCAACGAATCAAGCACCCAAACTAAGAGGAGGATGCGTGGCGGCAATGCAAGAGCAAAGATTTGGGGACTTTTTCTACGGCGCTAGGGTTTCAGGAAGCAAAGGCAAGGTGAAGAAGAAGAACAGTAACCGTAGCTAATTTATAGACCGGTCCTAAAAGGCCCACTTAAAGGACAACGGTAAAAAGGCCAACGGATACAAGGCGCAGTAACAGGAAAGGCCCAGTAAACCCTTAAATCACGGGATAACGGTCCTTATCCCGTTACCCACCAACGGTAAAATATCGTACCGTTACAAGGAAGGGTAGCTTTACCAAAATTATCATAACAAGTCGACACAAAAGAAGACAGCCACGAATAACTCCAGTCGAAGGAAGCCAGTCAACTTCTGAGCCAAAACAAGTCTACTCAAAGATATACAGTCTTCATATCAATCAAGAACAAGTCGGCTCGAAGGCAGACAACCATAAACTCAGGACAAAACAACTCGGATCATTGCAGGATCAAATATTCTTCAATATTACAGGATACAAGGTTACAAGTCTTACAAAGACCCATCGAATTCAGAAGAAAACCAAAGCAACAGCTACAAGGAACCCAGTGGAATTCTGCCATAGAAAACAATTACGCAGAACCCCCAGACAACCAAGGTGATAGCCATTGCCGACCCTGGACTACCTCCGAGACAGTCCGAGCCGAGCAGATCCAAAGCAACCTAGATACACCAACACGGTGCATCTAAGATCGCCAAAAGTAGCACCGACTTCTCAAGCATCACATCGGGCCTCTCCGACCACAAGTTGAATCGGACCCCATGTGAACAAGAGGGCTCCCGGCTCTGCGTTGGCCGTCATTTGCTTTGCACCGCACAGCCTAGAGGGCAGTGCGGATCGGCAACCTTCCCACGCTTGAGAGCATATGTCAGCGAGTGAGTGAAAAGAAGAACTAAGAGTGCAAAATGACCCAAGCATAAGGCACATCCCAAGACTTCTTCTACCTACCGAGCGAGCCTCCAATCACAATGCTACTCCGGGATTAGTCCGCCTCTAATCCCTATCTCAAGAATTCTTCTACCCTACTAAATGGACCATCCTTGGAAGAACAAGAAAGAAGCCCGGGGCTGTTCAACCTCGCAAACTACCATTATCACAAGAACAGGAAGAAGCATACTACAAGACTCTGAAAACAACCGAAAGGGAAATGCAACTATAGGCCAAGATCGGCGTACATAGACCAAGTTCACCAATTTAGAGAAGCATTGACAAGGACAATAAAAGAGGGCAGCAAAGAGAGCAACAAAAGAGTATATTCCACGCATATCCCAAAGACAAGTAAAAGCCTTTATACCACCACCGCCAACGCCCAACCATAAAAAGACATAAAGGACAAGTAAAAGCAAAGTCACGAGCCGTTGTCCATTTCCTCCAACGTAAGAACTTCGAGAAAAAAGCTGGGGGGCTGCAGCTAAGGAAGAACTCGAAAAAAGCTCGGGGGCTGCAGCTAAAGAAGAACTCGGAAAAAGCTCGGGGCTGCACCTAAAGGTTACCTGCAAAGAAAGAAATCAGGAAAGCTCGAAGGCTACGAATAAAGAAAATAAAAGCCATCGCCTGACTTCTTTTTTGACCAAAACAACTCAGATGAAGGCTCGGGGGCTACAGGGTGTACACCCTCAACTTTATCTTTTTCTCAAAAAACCCTCCAACTACTTATAAATAAGTAGCAAGAGGCTCGGGGGCTACACTCAATGAGTGCACCTACGGCGCACAAAAGGGAACAATTCTTCAGCTAGACCACTTCGAAGCATCACTCCAGAAGCAAGGCGCTTCCCGAGTTCTACTTCGAAATGCTCGGGGGCTTGTCGATACGGGACGTAGACGGCTACTCACCAGCACGGCTCCCGTCAGGACAAGGGCAAGAAGGACGGATCCGAGTAGAATACGGATCATCCTAGTTAGACGAATAGAAAGTAACCTCTATAATTAGGACAGAACACTTCCTATGAATCCGACTAGGATTAGAAACCATAGCTCTGGCTCTTTTCCTCTTATAAAAAGGAGCCAAAGCACCCTCTTTTGTAACAGACAAACAATACACGATCAGACATCAATCCAACGAAAAGGCCAAGGCCGACTGGAGTAGAGCTTTACTCGACGACGAGGGCTCGAACCAGGATAAACCGTGTGTCTCTTGCGTGAAACCGCCGAGTTCTAGTTGTTCACCGAGATCCGAATCAACTGCTACGGGAACCCCGTGGCAGGCCATCGGTGGTCAAACACCGACACACCACTCCACAAGTTTTGGTGTTTTGTGAGAGCTTTCTGTAGGATGACTCCAAGAGCCAGCTCACCTAGGTATCTTCATCTTTATCACTCGAAGTACACCTTCTCGATACATAACTAACCCTGCGTAAAGGAAGTAACTTTCTGAGCGATGAGATTGAAGTATTCCTGGCAACACTTGCTCTTACAAGCATGAGCTCCTCTGTGAGGACCACTCAGCTTAAACGTTTAGCCATAACAACATCTAGCTTGGGGGAGGACATCCTCTAGTTATCAGGTAAGTATACCTATACGATTATCGAGTCTATCTTATAGTCATAAAATACTAAAAATATGTGGGCACATGAAGGTCCACGTCTATAGTCTTTTATGAGTCCATAAGTCTAAAATAAATAAAAAGATGAATAATAATTAAAACTAAATAAAGATAGTTTAATTATTTATTAAGGTGTGATCATAGAGTGTGTTTATAATTCTGTCTAGTTTAAAAGTCAACTGAAGAACAATAAAATTTTATCTTGGAGATGATGAATAGTTGCTCTGTCGTAATTCCTTTTAAGTGTCTAGTTTTTAACCTCAAATTCTCCCGAGTTTTGGGTATAACTGTTTTGATATAAGAATTTACTCTGAACCTGAGACTTGTGGAGGTATATGCTTGAGCTAAGTCTAGGTGATTGAGGGATATGATATGAGAAAGTCTGAGCTGCTATTTATCTTATTCCTAGCAATACTAAGTTCTGGAGATTTATTTTTTAAAAACTAACAATCTTACATGATGAGCTCTTGGATGACAAAGTTTGAATTCCTACCAAAGCCATATATGATAAACATTTAGAATAGGAAAACCTTTGTTCATTCATACTGCTTGCATTGCATTGAGTTCAGTCAACCTTTGTGTATACCTTATGAGAGTCTTATCATGCTTTTAAAATCAATCACTTACACACTCCACCTACATATGCATTGCTCCTACCCTGGGAGTAAGCACAATTATTTTTCCACTTTCATCCAGATCCACCTTAAAATGTTTTCTCCTACACTAGGAGTAAACACTCAAAAATATACCCTATAGGACAACCCCTTATTTAATGCTCTATGTTCTTATTGTTATCTCTCTAATCATTTATTGTATTCAAAGGAATGCATGTGGCTATGCAAAAGAAAAAGTATTGAAAAAAAGAGAGAAGGGGAGTAAAAAAATGGACAAGTGTCCAAGCATTTAAAACAATGGGTACATAGATGCTCGCCTCCCCCAATGTAAAAAAGAAGAAGAAGAAAAAAAGGAGAAAAAATAAAGATAGCCCATATTTTCCCGCGAAAGTTCTAAAGTTCAAGGGAGAGAGATTTACTTCCAAAGAGCAAAAATTAGAATTAGTCTTAGCCACCATATATTCACCTATCCACCATATTTCATGCACATGCACATCCTGGTTTGACTGTATGACTTGACTCTCTTTGGATCCATTGTTTGACTTTACAATATATGAATTGCAAGTGTGTTCATCCTTGTTTTAATGCCACTCCTATAAACTCCACTATAATCCTTAGTTGTAGGAAGGCATGACATCATTAATGCCTCAAGTGAGATCCACAAATACCACATATATAAGAGACTTGAGGGTGTCATACAATCGAGCTTTGAGTTTTATTTTGAAAACTTGCAAAAACTCCAGAATATTGGTTGAGTGAAGAATTGGAGACATAGTGCTTGACTTGATTGTTCTATCTTTCAATTACTTAAGACCCACGCGAAAGTTGAAAACCTCCATAGTTAAAGGTAATATGGGTAAGTTTGAAAGTTAGAGCAGTTTTGTCTAATCTGGAGGAGAATTTCTGTTTGAAGGCATGTGTACTTTTGAGGAGTGAAAGCATTGTAGTAACTCTTGATCCAAGTTTATTAGTTAGGCTTTGCTAAGGGACTAGCAAAGGGTAAGCTTGGGGGAGCTTGTTGATGGTGGATAGCGTCAACATTTAATAGGTCAATAAATATGAGAAACACGTGCATATCTAGAAGTCTATGGTTTTATCTGACAATTTCCATGAGTTTTGGTGATTTATCAATTTCCAGGGACTATTCCAGAAAACCATGGAGGAGGTCCTAATTATCAAATGTATTAACAAAACTTGGCGCCAACGAAACCCACCACATTGGACTCCAGAATATTCTAGAAAACACCAAAATGAAGCGAAGCACAGGAGGCGAAAAGGTGGGGCCGGCCGGCCCCACTGCCCAGGCCGGCCGGCCTCCTCCCCTAGGGTTTCGTGCCCATCTTCTGGAAGCTTCCTCCACCGCCTTTGAGGGTCCATCTCAGCCGTCCCTTAAGTCGGTTTGATCCTACAGTCGTCATGGATCCCACCGGGCTATAAATACAGGGCCAGACCCCCCTCCCTGGGGGCACCACATTATTATGGAGATGTAGAGGCGTCCCTCGAATGGATGACCTCTCACCTCTAGAGAATTAGGGCTAGACTTTCCAATGTAGTAGATTAGTTCTAGTTGAGAGTTAGGGAGAGAGGAGCTACGCTCGGGTTCTGGAGGAGTCTTCAGAGGAGTCGTCAGAGTTTTGGTATGTCTTTATATTTATTCTTATAAGACTTATGCTTTAATATATTTTATCTTCTCTATGTACTTTTATGCATTACATTTGATTGGTTAGTATAGTTGTTATACTTTAGCATAGGATCTCCGCCTGTATTAGGTGCTCTAGTTATAGATCGTGACTAGAGTAGTAATCGATAGTGTAGACATAGAGTCTAGGCTATAGGTTACCTGAGATTGTGCCGAACTCTTACGGTTAGTTGTGGTAGCCCCAGAGGTGATAGCTCTGTTAGGCCTTCATATTGCACCACGTCGGAGTTGGTGTTTCGTAGAGCTCGTTGGCTGCCTTGCCTAACTACATTTTTTCCAGTCTTATTCGAGAGTTGGAAAGGTACTGCTGCTCCAAAGTGCTATTGTGTGATTGCTATATCTACCCATGAATTAGTTATATAGAACCAAAGTAACAGAGAAGTATTTAGGAACCTTGAGCTCTCCCGTTGTTCTCTCACTTTAGCTATCTACTCTTTTATCATAGAATTCTCCTGTGTGTCTGTGTCATTATGCATAACTCCTATCATTTATCATTTACCCCTACTCTAGTCTAGTTGGTGTACTAAGTTAGTAGATATATGATGGTGAACTATCAATGTCTTTATCCATTGTTTCCCAGAGATAAAATATAAATAACGATACCTAGAATACTCCCGGTAAAATGCTACAATGGTTTTCTGTGCGCTTGCGGAATCCTTTCTATTTTAATTGTGAATAAGAAATACTAACAACGAGCCATTCTACAAACAAGGAAGCTTAGATCACCGAAAACCTATCGCACACACCACCACACACACCACGATATTGGCACCACGCTCAATCAGACTTGGGAGCTTCTCCCTCTCTCGAACCGTTTGTAACCCCTACTACGAACCACCGCTAAGTAACATGACTCCTTCAAACTGGACGTAGGGCCTCTCACCCGAACTAGGATACCTTCCCGTGTCCTCTTAGCGAACCATCCGGGCATAAACGCATATCTATAAATTTACTAGTTGGTGTTTTCATGAAAGACCGACAGTTGGCGCGCCAGGTAGGGGCCTTGCGCGTTTCGTCTCCAAACCCAAGTTCCGGATGGCCAATCCCCATAACCTACAGCTCCCTCCGGGCACTCATGTCCGGTTCGGGAACCTTGACTTCATCAGCATCGGGGTGGATTACGACATGGTACTCCTACCCCCCCAACACCGACGTCGACGCCATCTCCACGTCATTCACCGACCTACGCCTCTACACTGACGGATCGGCCTGACACGACAGAAGAACCACCGCAGGGACCAGGACACCCATCGTCGACGACCGTAGCCCAGGGAAGGGCCCCGACATCTCTCCATCACACCCGTACCTAGCGTCATAACAGCCACCATCGGCCCCAGCTTAAGGAGCAACGACGATGATCGACCCGGCGGCGTCAACGACGTCCCGACGGACAACGACGAGTTCCGAGATCTGGAGGCGCTTCACCACTTCCTCGGCCTTTGCGACTACCTCCTCAGCGACTACGGCAGCGATGATGATGACGACGGATACGAGCTCACCTGGCCGTAATCTCGGCCACGATCGGTAGTCCGACGAACCCACTCCTTAGCTAAACTCTCGCGCATGTTACGGTTACCCCGATTTACTCGCCTTATGTAACGTTTAAATTCCTGTATTAATTTTGTACTACGGGTTTGTACTTAATTATGAAATCCAAACCATGTATAACAAGGTCCAAAAAAGGGCCGGGGTTCGCAGGCCTGCCCGTGGAGGGACCACGGCCACCCCTGACCACCAGAGTAAGGGGCGACCCGAGAAAGAAGCCCGCTAGCGGCCTAATTTCCTGAGCACGCGAAGTGATTAGGGCTTTCTCGGGCCGTGTTTGAGTCCAAGGTTGATCTTTGATTTGAAATTTTTTGCGAAAAAGGCATCGAGCCTACGGACGGCTCGGGAAAGTACGAATCAACTACCTGGATTTATGAGGCTGGTCACGCCGTGCCGCAAAGGCTGGGAACCTGGGCCTCACTCGAATCACCCGTTAGTAACTCGCCGGGCACTACGCCTCGACCCAACCGAAGGGAAGGCGCAGGTTGTCCACCTCTTCCAACCCCACAAAAGGGTCGCATGGGGAGAAGACTCGACCCCCAGACCGGGCCCATGTGTTTGCAAGGGCGCCGGGGGCTCGAGGGCAGGAAATGTCCAAGATAATTAACCTGAAAAAACCCCCGAGGGCGAACGCGTACGACCCCCCGCGCCCCCGGGAAACATGCGCGCGATTACGACCCCAAAAACGAATGAACTAAACGCGATCCCCAAGTTTGCGGGGGATCGTCTTCCCGAATGCCCCGTTTCGCGCTTGCTTATTCTTTTGCAATCTTTTTTTTGACTTTTTCCAATATACTTTAATCACGCGGATTGAAAACATAAACAAATGCACGAAATTTGTGAACTAACAAACGATTTATTTATTTCCCCTTCTTCTGCATTACATGGTTTTTATAGAATAATGGGGGGTGGGGGCGAGGTCGCCATCCTAAGCCTACAGCTCCCCGGCTAGGATCTGGTCCACCGGGGAGAGCTCTACCGTGACCCCCGCCGCCTCCTCGTACTCCGGCAGCATGAGGCCGTAGTCCTCTAGAGCCTCACCGGCAGGGAAGCCGACGACGTCGGTCAGGTCGTCCTCGGTGTGCGCCTCAGCCATCGCTAGCCCGATGACCGCACCCCGGCGGACCGCGCGCACCATCGAGGCATTGACGCAGACTTGCGCCATCTCGAGGCGCTCGCGGACGTTGCTGGCAGGAGCGTGGACAAAGTCAGCGAGGGCCATCCTGGTGGCCGCCAGAGCCTCCATCTCTGCCAGCGACTCTGTCAAACGCAAGAAGAAAACGTCAAGTCAAGGGGATGACAAAAACACCGTCAGAGTGACAAAAACCCTTACCAGCGTAATGGTGGTCCGCCTCCTCCCGCTGGTGGTGGATGGTGCGGTTCTCCTGCTCGAGCTCCACCACCACCACCTGAAGGGTGGCGAAACGCTCGAGAACCTCCTCAAGAGGAAGCGGGGGGCGGACGGTCGGCCCTGCCGCCGCTGGAGAAGGAGTAGGAACGTAGCCCGCCGAAGAAATCCGGCAGGTATGGAGCCGCCGGCCTCCGACGTCCCCCCGGCCGAGCACGTTGCGGGCCGGCGACGCCATGGACACCTCGGACTGAGCCCTCCTCGCTAGCACGACCCTCTCCATAGCAGCAGCGGTGGAAGAGAGGCAAAGAGCAAAGAAAAAGCAGGAGAGTAGAGGAGCAAGAGCAGGAAGGCAAGGCGAGACAGCAAAGACAGGGACGAGGAGAGGTCGAGCACCACGACCCCTTTTATAGGGGGCGTGGAGACCCCAAGGGTCGCTGCGACCGAGCGGCGGGAAGACCCCTCGCCTTCCCGCCCGACGCCTCGTCCACCCGCCACCTACCGCATTAATTCCAGCACTGGGCTCGAAGCCACGGTGCTGTGAACACGCCTCCCCCGGATAAGCCCGAGCGTAGGCTCCGATGCCCATCAGGCCGATGCATCTCATCGAATGTCCGACGCTTCAGAGGCACCATTATTGCTGGGGGCAAACCGTCCAGCAACGCGTCCGAAACCGACGCACTCCACTACCCCAAAACGAATGCTTCAGTCCCTTCAGACGTGGCGCACGTCCCTAGAGACTTGGGGGCTACACCCGGCGGGGTGCGCTTGCGCGCACCCACCTGAGAAGTCGGAAGGAGCCCTCGACGACGTCCCTGCAGGCGTGGACCCACACCTGCAAGGACTCGGGGCTACTGTCGGGGGCCAAACAACCGGCCTGTTGGGCCCCCGGCTAAACAAAATTAAGTAAACCGCCATTAAGAGCTTGCATCTGGCCCAATGAGGGCTGGACCTTGTGGGCCGTCATCCCAACGAGCCGTGGAGGGCCCAACAGCACTACGACAAAGCCCCACAGGTGAACCGTGCCGCACAACCCCTAGAGCAAAGGGCTGCGACCCCCAGGGCATGCGGCTCGCACGACCCCTGTGGGACAAGAGGACTCCTGGGGTCGTGACCCAGGAGGCCGCGGTTCGCATGACCCCCTACAGGCTCCTTAGCCCAGAAGTAAGGAAGGCTTACGCCCCACGCGTGAACAACAACCCAGTGGCCTGCGTGGCGGGTCAATCCATGTCCTCTCTGCCTGCGCCCCGTGCAGGGCATGGCTAGGGAGCATCTTGATCCCACTGTGCGTCAGTGCAGGGCGTGGATGCGAGTATCCAGCGGCACTGTTAGCCAGAGCAGGGCGTGGCTCGGTGTCTAATCACCCTAATGGTTGACAGTCCGGACAGGCCGTCCGTCATGACCCATTCCCGTGCCGTACGACGTCATTAAGTCTAGGCCAATACATTAAACGCTCTAATCAACGGTTCAGCCTCTCCGTCCACTATGTAGGCCTGGGCAGACACTCCGGCGACACGACCGCACCGGCGACCGCTTTAGATCAGTACATATGACACGAGGAGGAAGGATGCCCCGACCCTAGGAAGGCAGACAAGCCACTCGACCATTGTCCTTCTTCTTTCTTTCTTTACACGGCACGCCCATACTTCTTCTACCAAACATGTAAGGCCACCCCTCCTTTCATCTATAAAAGGGAGGGTGAGCCATTCTACAAACAAGGAAGCTTAGATCACCAAAAACCTATCACACACACCACCACACATACCACGATATTGGCACCACGCTCAATCAGAGACTTGGGAGCCCCTCCCTCTCTCGAACCGTTTGTAATCCCTACTACGAACCACCACTAAGTAACACAACTCTTTCGAACTGGACGTAGGGCCTCTTGCCCAAACTAGTATACCTTCCCATGTCCTCTTAGCGAACCATCCGGGCATAAACGCGCATCTATAAATTTACTAGTTGGTGCTTTCACGAAACACCGACAATGGCGTTGATGACGGCGGCGCTGGCAGCAGCGGCAGCACAGGCGACGGCGTAGCGGCGGTGCTGCAAGGGCGGCGGTGGCACTGCAGGGGAACAACAGCGGCCGTAGTGGCAACGCACCCCTAGGGCGGCACACATGGGCAGTGCAGATGGCGGCGGCGGCTTGGCGGCAGTGACGTGAGAGAGAGGAAGAGGAGGCAGCGAGCGAGGAAGATAAGGGTTAAAGCTATCCTAACTGTTTTTAAGATTCAATTGATAGAACTCCCTTGTATTTATAGTCCTAGGGACTTAGCCTGCAAGTGATCTAACTAATCTAATCTAATCTACAGCGTCGGTGGCAACGACAGCGGCGGCGGCACCCTGGCCGCATGGGCTTAGGCCTGGCCCCTCCCTAGTGTGCGTGTGACATAACTTCCCCCTTTTCCGCTTGGCGCATCCTCATACCGAAATGGGGGCCAGTCATTGACGCTGCTGTTTGGGAGCTTTCCTTCTAGCAGGTTGGTCTTTACGTTGTAGGTCATGCGTCCGTAGATGGGGTCGGTGAGGATGGTGTCCATCCTCATACAGAGTGGCATGAATTCAAAGTGGTACCAGAGGTTGATGATGTAGGAGAAGACGAAGCAGAGGTAGTTGCTCGTATTCGTCCCCTTTCCTGTCTTGTCACTTAGCGCAGCAAGAAGAGGTTGCAGTAGCCATTCTTCTATCAGCACAATGCTTGATGGACGTGCCGAAGTTGCCGGTGAAGCCATTGTTGTGTAGACACCAATTTGAAGGATATACGGGGCTACAATATCAATAGATCTGAGCAGATCTTGGGGTAATGGTGATGTTACCAGTATGTAGTGTATATCGTTGTAGCCGATGACAGCATCACAAGTTATCCCAGTGGAAGCTCTAAGGGTGAGCTGAGTTTCGAGTTCCATAGTGAAGGTTGCCTGAAGCTTAACTAGCACTTCTATGATGTCGATGTCAAGTTCGGTACTACTGGAGCTATTGTTTTTGAACTGTCGTGGCTTGTCATTGACGTAGATTGGACAACCCTCTTGGTAAACACGTGGCATTTCCAGGGTGCGCCCAAAGCTGATGTTGGGGACAAGGCTATTGATGAAGAGGACAATCTAGTGTGGCTTGATGATGGAACCATCATAGAGGATGTAGAATGTGGAACCTGATATATAGTTGTTGATGTTGCCAGTGTGTCATGGTGGAGGTACATCGCCAATGGTGCTACCGAAGGTTGGTAGGTTGAAGAATTTATTGATGGTACATATGAAGTTGTACCAGGTTGCCAATAGTGCCATGTTTGACAAACTAAGGGACCATAGATGAGCCATGTCTGAAAGGTGTAGAATTGCATATCTGTATTTGTGGGCACCTAGTACTCGTTCCAGTCTGAAGATGAGCTCCATCTGAGATAGCCATGGCAGCGAATCTGATGAGGATATGACACCTTAGATACAACCATGGATGATAAGGTGAGCTTGTTTAGTGAGTTTTGGTGCAACTCGCTTGGTTCCACACGTATATGTCCTTATTCGCATGTAGGTACAAATAATTCTCAAAGTTCAAGACGATCAAGGTTCGTTGGTGGCCCGATAGTACCTCATTGGGAAGACCGCAACTCAACCATCCTCAGAGTGCGATTAAGGTCAATGAGCACTTGATGGAAAGCTTATTTGATAATCTTTCAAATAGATATGATCACATCTCAATATCACATTGGAAAGGCCTCCAAATCATCAAGAATACTGTCGCTATTTCTGCCAGGATCTACATCGGCGTTGTGGGCTTGTTATTTACCCTTGGGACCCTAGCCCAAGTTAGAGCATGCCTCAAGGAGATGTAGAACACACCAAGGAAGCCCTTGGATGTCCTCCTCTTTGGCCACCACCTTAGGGGGCCAGCAAGGACATCCAAGCCAAGTCAGAGGCCAAATCCAATTCGAGTTCGCGTCAATCTTGGCATTCAGGACCAGCGAGTGGTAAAATGGATGTCCAGGACACATTCAAACTCCATTTTTTGTGAACCACATATCAATGGAAAGATAATTTTATAAGATAACTAATAGTGTTGGTTTGAGGTTCAAATTCCATCAGAGTCAATGGGAATAATCAAAACAAGTTAGCGTTCAGAATCTATCAGGATGCTACGTCACTGTTTTTGGTCTGTTGGGCCAAGTATCATGTTTGAGCCCATTAGAGGGGCGTGTCTAGGCGGAGTGATGGCCCTTAGACCTTATATTTAGTAGTCGCCGCCCTTGTTAGGGTTTAGGGTTTTGCTTTAGATCAATCTATCATCGAACAGTCACTGTTATCGATTTGCGAGACCCCAACTTTGAGTGCTTAATCATACATCTGCAAATGTCACTTCAAATGTGTTGCATTTTATCTTGTTCTTGCTTATGTTCTTTAATTCATAGTAGAGATTAGCCTTCTTAGTGAGATCAACTGGATTGTGATACGGTTGATAACCAGAGAAGACGTGGTGCTAAGGTTGTAGGGTTTGGGTCTTTCTGATCTGTAGCCGGATCGGTTTCTTGCTCTCTGACCAAATCGATAGCTATCTTGAACCTGACAGAAGATCAGGAACCCCGTCCTCATCAAAATCGAACATGCTAGCATGCGTCGTTGGTTCCATCCAGGTGTGGACATAGTTGTTGATGTCAGGACAGAATGATAGCGGAAGACGTCACCATATAGTCATGGTGTAGCTTGTCAGTGTAAATGTTGTCAGGTCGAGCATCGAGCCAAAGATGAACACGCCCCAATCAAAGGCGGCCAGAGGTAGTTGATGTGTAGTAATCCCTGTGGTGAGGCTGATGTCAATGTCATCGATGCGGGCAAGGGGGCAACTCGATGTGTCAATAAAGACGACCATCACTCTTTTGATGGTATGGTGAAACAACCAAGGGTGGCCCTTAAGAACATGCGTGGGCATCCTTGTGAGCTTCCCTTCCTTTGATAGTGGCCCCTAGGCACCCAACGCTAATGACTTCATGTTAGTTGACCCTTTGTGACGAAGAACCTGTAATAGGTCAAGTAACAGTGGTGATCCATCTAATAGGTAGAAGCGTCCGTCAAAGAAGATGAGTTTCTAGTCCATAGACCAGGCTCTGTCAGCCCAACCCTCCGTGGTTGTCTTAGCAATCATGCGAAGCTCGTTGTCCTCTTGGGCAGCCATAGAATGTGGTGCCATGATCAGACGAGGTGTCTTTGGCAGCTGATGTCGAAGAGCCACGTGTAGTATGTGGGGGCGCCCATCGCAAAAGTGAAGGAGCTCCATGGTGGTAAAGTCCCATGAGACACATCATAAGTTATTTTCCATAAGCAGGGTGGTGTTGTTGGGTTGCTCAGAGAAGCCATTGAGATATGCAACGTTGATGTTGTTGATGTCAATGATGCCATGCATCGTGCATATGTCTGCTAGGATGTGTACCCTGTTCCCTGCTAATCCCTACAAGATATATAGGATGATAGTTGCGAACAACTAGCTGTGTAGTACCTAGCATCATGTGAAGGCTGTTGTTGATGTTGTCGTTGTCATGGTTGTTGATAGAGTCATTATGCATAAGCTAGATTCTTTGATTGATTGGTATATGATGTAGTACGTCTATCATAACATGGAGCATGAGAGTTGGTAGACGAGTTATGGTGAATTGATGGAGCAGTGGTTGGATTGGCATTGACTTAGTGATCTGGCGCTCCTATGATGACTGCTGGCTGTCCTAAGGTGCCAAGGCACGACAGCAAGAGTGGGTACAGATCTGATAGTGCTTCGAACAAGTTCTTCGAGTCATCTTGGATCAGCCTCAATGTGATCCTTGGTTTAGATGAATTTACTATTTAGGGTTGTGTAGACTGGTGATGATAACTTGCCCAGTGCCAGTCTCAGGATTGTTGATGGCATCCTCCTGATCCAATCTAGATTGGATCTTGGTGATGATGGTGTTGACAACGGTAGCGTTGGCGGCGGCGCTGGCAGCGGTGGCAGCACAGGCGATGGCACAACGGCGACACTGTTGATGGTCGTTAATGACCAAATTTACCCATCAACTAACTCTTGAAAGAGGTGTGTCGGGGGCCAAACAACCGGCCTGTTGGGCCCCCAGCTAAATAGAGTTAAGTAAACCGCCATTAAGAGCTCACATCCGGCCCAACGAGGGCTGGACCTTGTGGGCCATCATCCCAATGAGCCGTGGAGGGCCCAACGGGACTACGACAAAGGCCCGCAGGGGGACCGTGCCGTGCAACCCCTAGAGCAAGGGCCGCGACCCCCAGGGCATGCGGCTCGCACGATCCCTGCGGGACAAGAGGACTCCTAGGGTCATGACCCAGGCGGCCGCGGTTCGCACGACCCCCTGCAGGCTCCTTCGCCCAGAAGTAAGGAAGGCTTGCGCCCCACGCGTGAACAATGACCCAGTGGCCTGCGCGACTGGTCAAACCACGTCCTCTCCACCTGCGCCCAGTGCAGGGCATAGGCAGGGAGCATCTTGACCGCACTGTGCGTCAGTGTAAGGCGTGGACGCGAGTACCCAGCGGCACTGTTAGCTAGAGCAGGGCGTCGCCCGGCATTTGACCGCACTATTAGACAAGAGCAGGGCGTGGCTCGGCGTCTAATCACCCTAACGGTTGACAGTCCGGACAGCCCGTCCGTCACGACCCACTCCCGTGCTGTACAACGTCATTAAGTCCAGGCCAATACAATAAACGCTCTAATCAACTGTTCAGCCTTTGCGTCCACTATGAAGGCATGGGCAGACACTCCGACGACGTGACCACACCGGCGACCGCTTCAGATCAGCACATACGACACGAGGATAAAGGACGCCCTGACCCCAGGAAGGCAGACGAGCTACTCCACCATTGTATTTCTTCTATCTTTCTTTGCACGGCACACCCATACTTCTTCTACCAAATGTGTAAGGCCGCCTCCTCCCTTCATTTATTAAAGGGAAGACGAGCCATTCTACGAACAAGGAAGCTTAGATCACCAAAAACCTATTGCACACACCACCACACACGCCACGATATTGGCACCACGCTCAATCAGAGACTTGGGAGCCCCTCCTTCTCTCGAACCATTTGTAACCCCTACTACGAACCACCGCTAAGTAACATGACTCCTTCGAACTGGACGTAGGACCTCTCGCCCGAACCAGTATACCTTCCCATGTCCTCTTAGCGAACCATTCGGGCATAAATGCGTATCTATAAATTTACTAGTTGGTGCTTTCACAAAACATCGATAAGGTGTATTTGTGATCACCAACATAGACTTAGGGTTTACACTGACAGAATTCCACGAGTTTTGGTGAATCTATGTTTTGACAGGTACATACTAGGAAAGCTATCAAAAAGGACCAATATGACAGTATAGAAGTATCTCAAATGATGGATTAGAATGCACAATTATGAAGAGCTCGTCGAGACGATCGAAACGCACATACATTTGCTATATTTGGAGTCCCGGATGAAAAGATATCATATCTATAAGCGGCACCTGCGCAAGAAGGATCTAGAAGACACTAGAAACCACCCGCGGAAAGTAGGGCCCCCTGTCACTGGGGAAGACCGGCCGGTCCCACCCCTGGACCGGTCGGTCTGCCATTTTGGCCGTTTTGGCCCACGGGTTCCACTGCCTTTCAGGAAGAATCTTAGCCGCCCGTCCTTTGCGGTTTGATCCAAGGGCTCACAATAATCGCCCCGGCCTATAAAAGCAGCCCCCAGATCCCAGGGGGAGGTGTTGACGGTAGATAATGTCTAACTTTAACTATCAATCTTCCTTGCAAATTATAACAATATCATAGAATAGGAGGTTATTACTAACAATTTCCACGAGTTTTGGTGAATTGTCTGTTTTCTAGGGAGCAGAAAGTGTATAATTGAGGATTAAAGTGCATAAAAGCCACGAAACTTATCCGCGATGGAAAATATCGGCATTGGGATCAGGAAGGATCTAGAAGACACCAGAAGAAAGCGGATACCGAGAGGCTTCCAGGTGGGGCCGGCCGACCCCACCTGCCTATGCCGCCCGGCCCCCCATGGTGGGGCCCACCTGTCATCTTCCGCGCACTTCTCCACCGCCTTTAAGGATGCATCTTGGCCCTACGTTAAGTCTGTTTGATCCTACGGTTAATGTTCATCCCACTAGACTATAAATATGGGCCTGTACCCCCCTAGAGGAGTGCCAGATCAATGGAGAGCTGAAGAGTCAGAAACCCCAATTCATATCTAGTAGATCTAGGCTAGCAATCAAGAGAAGCTAATTCAATCTAGAACTAGTTCTTGTTTAGAGATTAGAAAAATAGAGTTGGAGAGTAGAGTTCTGGAGGAGTTTCGGTCTGTTGGTGCTTCTTCGTTGCTGTATTCTTTGTAACACCTCTAGTGTTGGGCTCACTAAAACACTTGCATTAACTGACCATAAGCATCATCCTCATCTCGTATATGCATATGCATGATAGTCATTATGCAATTTCCATGTTTAAAGTCATATTATGGTCATTCTATGCTTGTCTTGCTTGATTGATGCCATGTCATGATGTGTGATGTTGTCAAAAGTGCTCTACAGTAGTTTATTGATACTTAGGACACTTCATGGAACAATGTTTGTGTGAACCATTTTGCCTAATTAAGCCCCTAGATGATGGTTGACCTTAAAAGGCCTTCAAAGCTACTTTATTTGACTGTTTCAAAAGTGCAAGCTAGGAACTTTGCATGGCAGTGAGTCCTAAATAAAAGTTGTAGAGAATTTTATATAGAACAAACTTTATTCAAGGGCCAAGCCATGAAAATGAACCCAACATGCTCAAAAAGTGCTCACTAGGCAGATTTGAAGGCTAGTTTGGAGATAAGAATATTTCTAAAAAAATCTGAAAATGGTGTTTCCGACGTTGACATCTCACGTTCTCCAAATTTTGTCAAGCAACTTGAGTTAGACCTAAAATAGAAGTGGAAGATAATTACATAAGAAAGAGCATACCAAAAGATGGAATTAATCCGACTCAGTTTGACAAGGTGTTGACATCCTTTTGGGACCGTTATCGATATGCTGACATTGCAGTTTAGAGCTTGTTATCTCCAAATCCGTGGCCCTAATGACTGATTGGCCTTAATAAGAATAGTAGGACAGTATGTGATCAACAAATGTTCTTTAAGGCCCATTCGCTGATTCGGCCCGTAGCAAGCCCAAAACCGTGCCTCCAATCGCGCATGCCACGTGTTCGATGTCGGGCTCCAAAGGGGGCACGCGTCCTCCATGCGGTGCAGCTCTCCCCACCATTCCGCCGTGCGTCCCTGCCTTCCCTGTGTCGATGAGGAGCACCAGAGCACCATTCCGAGCTCTTCCACACCGTCTCCTCATTCTCCCACTCGCGCTCCTCCTCTTTGCTCTCGCTAGCGCACAGAACAGCGGGCGCCGCCACCATTGCCGGCGAAGCGGAGCTCGCTGCCACGCTGCGCCTCCCGTTCCGCCTCCTCCGCGCATCCTCGCACCTCTCCCGACCGTCACCGCCTCCGCCTTGCTGTGCCGCCGCACGCGCTGCGCCATCTCCCCGCCGTCACCGGTCACCGGAGCCGGCCCACAGTACGCCGCCCGCCGCAGGCAGCTGGTGCTCGTGTTCGAGCCACCCCAGGCCGCCTCGGGCCGAGCCGAGGGCACCTGCAGGGCTGCGCAGGTCTCCTCAGTCTACCTCTCTCCTCAGCCACCGCCGACGAGCCTCCTCCGGCCAAGAACGGTGAGCTCCGGCCATCTTTCCTGCTCCAATCCCGTCAAGGACCCCTGGCAGCAATTCGGTGAAATACAGGGGGTGAAGTGCGAAGTCAGTGACTCCAATGAATAGTGCTGCACAGTGTTTTTCTTTTTCTTTTTCAAGAAATCGGCTGAATCTTTGAAAATTCGTAGTAATTCATAAACAAATCTTAAAATAGCAAATGAATACTTTTTGGAATCCTTGTGAGTAGATCTATGCAGTGGTGTGATAGTATTGTATGTTTTAGTAGAAGTTTTCTAAGGTAAAATTAGATCTTTGCTATCTAGGGTTTGCGCTTGCTAAATTCATATCTTGATATGTGTTGCTCCAAATGGTGTGAAATTTGAATGGTAGGCTACTGGTGACGTGTGTGTACTGTGACAAAAACTTTAGGTTCATTGGATGAAGTATGATTGAGTTATTGATTTATCATGCTTGATGCCTAGTAATTGGATTTAAGTGATTAGTAATTCAAATAAAAATGTAAAAATAGAAAATATGGTTCTACTACCTTTTTATGATATTGTTGTGACCTATGGATGCTTAACATGGCCATGTATTTACTGAAAGTATTGAGTTTTAGAATTAAATTGCTCTCACATGATTTATTGCCTTGTCAGTTTGTCTTTTTCATAGAGGTTACTATACTTACTCAAATACTATGAAATTTGAATGGTAGACTTTTGGGAGTATATGTGAGCTACTGTAATTTTCTTAGAATTTACTATACACTTTTATTATGTGTTCCATATATGCTCCTTATTCCAACTAGTTATCTAAATAAATGAAAAGGGTATTTTAATAAATGTTTTAAGGTGGGCCATCATGTTTTCTGGTAATCATTAATCATGCTTTAACTTTTGGTTAAGTTGGGTGGGCTTAATTTACAAGTTTAGACATGAGTAAATAATTAATTCTCTAATTTAAGCTTTTTCTGGACAGCTGGTGGCACTTTCAGTTTTTCATGTTTTAAAAAGATGTTTTCTGGCACTGTGGTCAATAGCAAAGTGGTAGATAAAGTCATTATCTAGTTGCTGTTAAAATTTGAGAGCATTTGGTTGAGTAGTTTATGAGTTGTAGCTATATCTTGTGAAGTTCCAGAAAATGCCCTTCTCTGGAATCTCTGGACAGATCTGGGAAATCTGTTTATTTGACCTTTTTAATTGGTGAATCTGCTTTTGATGTCTAAATAAGAGTTGTAGGCAATTTTATAAGATTTCTAGAATGTCTTCTTGCATATTAATTGGAGTTATAGAACTCTAGTTATGATTGTTTCTTTCAGCTTTAGTTTGTAGGTATTGTGTTGAGTGATTGCTTGTCTTTATATATGTGAAGCTATACCATATAGATGCTTTGCTAATTAATATAAGTTGATTAGGTGCAGGAAGTATGTCTTTAACTGATGATGAAAAGTTATACCATGACTTGCTTGGTGAGTGCTTAATCTTGTTTAGAGAAGAGATATGCACATAATCAGTAATTTTTAAAGTGATTTGAATAGAGTCATCACACTAGGTGGAGAGTTTAGTTTTGTTACCGCTGTCTTTCCCATGCATGAGCATCACTAGCATTTGTTATTCTCTGTGGCAGAACCTTCTAAATTATATGGCCCACAAGCACCTGACATTGTCCCTAAGACCTCTGTCAGCCGTACTTGCGTACCACATAACCTAGAAAGTTCCGTCGGGTGGATCCCCGATAAACCACGATCACTCCAGGATCGATACTTACAGAGACATCACAGTATTACAACAGTTTTCATATATAAATACCAGAGTAGCGGAAGGCTTACAATAACATAATTTACAAACCTCTTGTGAAACTTATACAAACAGAGTATTATTATTACAAACCAGCGGAAGTATCATTATGTAACTCTATTACAACCCACGCAACAAAAGTTGCCCTGCCCAAAGGCCACTCAATTCACTCCTCATCAGTCACTTCTTCGATAACCGTCATGCAACAAGGGCCGTAGCACTCTTGTCCATACGGTTCACCTGCAGCAGGGGTTGAACAAACCCTGAGTACAAAAAGTACTCCGTAAGACTTACCCGACCAAAAATTGGGGAGAAGACTCGGGAATGTTGGCTAATAGGAATCAAGGTGAGGCTTTAGCAAGATCAAAAGACACCCTTTTGCGAAAAGAGACTAAGCCAATCCTTACTTTAACAATCACTTGTAAAACACATGTCGGATTCAAAACTTTCCATTCTCACACTTTCATCATTACCACGATGCTGGTGCAAGGATCACGGCTCCCATATCGTGGAGCACACGACGATTCGAATCGCTTTATATACCCAGCTGGGGCTTCCTAGCCACACGATGTATGCATGACTGACCATCTTACATACATCAACTCAACGCTCGGATTTCTCCACACCAGAACGGGAGTACAGTACTCCTACTCCACCTCTCTTCGGCCGCTCGGTCACTTCGGCGGTGCGCATCGTAGGATGGGTACACGCTACTGTCCGTTCTAGTAACGAATAGTCCAAGTGGAGCTTACCGCCATTAGCATGCGACTAGTACTATCCAATAACCTCATGATCCAAGGGCCAAGACAACGAACGGTGCTTAACCGACTCACAAGTGGACGATACTACACCAGGGCACTAGCCCTTCCTGGTGCAAGTCACTCCACCCGGTCTCGATTTACTTATCATCATGCTCTTGTGGTGTATCCTTGACCCCGTCGGAACAAGGATAGACGACAAGCAACATCAGGTTTTCGTAAATTCCCTTCAGGGAGTATTGTTATCACCTTTTGCAAACAATTTATCAAAACCTACACTAGTAGCAAGGCTAAGCGCAACTAAGCATTTCGAAATCAAAACAGGTGTACAGGGTAATGTAACAAGGTACGGTAAATGCATCAAAGTAGGATAGCACACAACTCCTACACCTAATGCATTATATCATCACATGAAATCATAAAAACTTTCGAAATACAAGGACGGGTTTGAATGCATCCGGGGCTTGCCTTGGGGCTCGATGAAGTGAGGCTCAGTTACCCAATCACCAGGACCAGATCCAACCTCTTCGGAAACCGGAGACGGCTTGACTTCCTCCTTAGACCCGACAGCTACACGATAAAGATGCATGATTACAATGCAATAAACGAAAGAGCATGCGATAATGATGCAACGATTATTAGTCGATCTTGAGTACAACTTTCCTTCACGGTACCCTTGCACTAAGAAGGTATAACTAGCGTCGACGACGACGGACTAGCGATACGCAATTAACATGAAATGCCGAAGGTCATTAGGGTTAATGACCTAGGGTCATCACTCAATCCCAAAATCAAGCAACCCTAATGGTGATTAGAGGTGATTACTAATTTATTGACCATTTTTACAGTCGTTGAAAGCCACTAATTAACTTACTAATTGGAGATTAATTAAACCCTAATTAATCAAAGAATTAACTAATTAAACATTAATTAAAAAAGGGATTAATTAAGCTTAATACAAAACTTAATCAAAACTTAACCAAACTTCATAATTAAGATCATCATACTCTAATTAGTACTCAAAACAAATTTCATAATTTTTGGACTTATATTTTAATTATTAAAAATCATGGAAGTTGCATTTAGTAATTTAAAGAGCTATTTATTGCATAATTAACTTTTGTTGGAAAACTAGAGTTAGCATTTTTCCTAGGTAGACCATCACTCAAGGAACACATACATATTTTTGTCACAATTTTACTTGCCCAAATTAATTTGTAACACAAAAAGATGAAAACTGCATTTGGAAATTAAATAAAGAAAAAGGAAAAACATTTCTCCCTCTTCTTCGGGCTCATCAGGCGGCCCAAACGGCCCGCACGGCCCGGCTTCCGCAGCAGCGCCCGCGGCCTGCTCTCGGCCCGGCGGCCTTCTCCCCTCTCTCACGCCGGCCCGACAGGCCCGGCCCGCTTCGTCCCCCTCCCTCCTCCCCTTCTCTCCGGCCGAACAGAACGGCGGCGACGACGACGGCGGTTCTCGCCGTCGGCGATCCCTGTGAAGCAACCAACTGCCCCAGAGTATTCCCCTCACCGAGACGGACTCAACAAGGTACTACACACCCTCATCCACCCACTGGGACACCCGCGGCGGCGGCCATGGCGGCTCGGTGGCGCGCGGAGCATGTCGGCCCACGGTGTTCCGGCCAGCTCAGCACGGTAGCGATAGAATCGAAGCACGGAAACGATCGAGTATCTCACCCCGAGCACGGTGCTCTTGCTCTCTTGAATGGAGATGGACCAGAGAGGGCGAGGTGATGGTGAGGCCGACGACTTCCTCACGTAACACCGCACCCCACGACCTGCTACTTGGCCCCGTTTGATCGCCGGAGCACACACACCGAGGACGCCGGCGGCTCTCCGGCCGCTGCCCCCCGACGACCGAAGCTTCCCTGCCCCCCTCCGTTGAAACCAAACATACCCGCCGGTTTCGGCGCGACCGTGGCGGACTCGACGCGACGCGAATACAACTCGAGCTGGGCTGGAGAAAGATGAACGGCGATGGCTCACCACGGCGGCGGGTCGCCGGAAGGTGAAGAAGAAGAAGGTGACGCAAACGCAAACCCGACCACTAGAGCTCGCGGTTGATGGCCCGTTGATGCGCAAAAGCTAGCGGAGCTGCCGGGCGAAGTGGAGGCGACGGCGATGGACTGAGGTGCACGAATTTTGCAAGTGGAGCGGCGGCGGCCGACGGTGAGAAGAAGGAAGAAAAGTCGACGATGCATGGCGGCCGCGTGGTATTTATAGAGCAGGAGAGGAGGTCATGGAGGTAGCCGGCACCTTCACGACGCTTTAGCTGGTTGGCGATGCGTGAAAGGCGGAAACGGCGAGAAATGCCACGGCGGCCGTCGGCCGGCCGGCCGGCATGGGCAGCCGGGCAAAGCCGGGCCCCCCCGTAGAACTACTTGTAGAAAGGGACACCTTTTCTTCCCATTTTCGAAATTACTTTTTTAAAATTTGTACTGTACACGAAAATATCCCAAAATACCGTTTGCTCCAAATTTTGTGCTCTACAACTTTCATTAAAGGAGTTTGGTCAGATTCAAAATGGTTTTTGAATTTGAACTTCAAATTTGAAAAGAGGGTAAAACCCTACTGTGGGGGAATTCAAAATTACTTTTAAATTTTGAATAAAAGATGAAAATCTCCAAAAATAAAAGTTGTTCCATTTCTCAAGGTCTACAACTTTCATTTAGGAAGTTTTTCATGAAACCCAATAATTTTTGAATTGTAGTTTAAAACTCAAAATGGGGCAATTTGAAATTCAAATTACTTTTTGAAATTACTCCAAATTTTATTCAAAAACTTGAAAAACTTTGTATACCAAAGTTGTAGAGCTCAAAGAGATGCACAAACTGTATTTTTGGAGTTTTCCCAAATTTTGAATATTTTGAGGAGAAATTATGAAGGGGGTAAAAACATACTGAAAATATCCCTTTTTGAAATGAATTTCAAATTGAAATCTTGGGCAAATAAATAGTGATGCTGTGACACTTTTCAAACCCAACCAATAGCATATTTTCAAAGTACAAAGTTCATACTTTCAAAAGGTGCCATTGGTTGGCAACTTTTATTTATAAAATTAATCATGGTTAGCTCACCAAATTTGAAAGTGATATTCCAATTCCAACACTTAGCTTCTCAAGCTAGGATTTGGGAATTGAATGCCAATTTCAAACTTGGTTCTCTCTTGCACCTTATTTGATTTAGAAAACTTGTTTAAGGTGAAAGTCAGGGTTAGCCAAGCACTTGCAAACATCACGGTTGATTTTAATTGATTGGTTTTATTTAAAAAAACAAACATGTGAGCAGGATTCAAATTATAAACATAAGCACATGTAACACAAAGGAGCTCAAACAACACCCTAAAATCATAAACTCATTTTAATTGTTTGAATTAGGGTTTTCTAATCATGAATGCTCATGCAATGATGATGATGACATGGCAGGTTTTGCTTAACGTAACACCGGGGTGTTACACCACCTAGACAGTTGGTGCAGCGGAAAGGAGTTGAGCAAGATTAGAGATTGTCATTTGCCACTCTAGAAGCGTTTGTGAGTGGTCTCAACTTTATCCCCACAGGAGATCATAAATGATACTCTAGTGGAATGTTCGTGACTTGTGTCATCTCATCTTGTAGTGATTATTGATGTGCTGTTGGCATCTCATAGCGTTATTAAGATAACAACGCTATAAGATATATGGTACTGATTAACTTGTCTTTAGCAACTAGCCACCTATCTCTTACCTTTACTCCTAAGCATGAAACTAGGTTGTCATCCCTAATTATATAGCTAGAAATATTTATTGGTATTAATCTAATCTATCATTTTATGTGACTAGGCAGAAATGAATAAAGGATATATATAAACTAAGGGTGATTCTATAAGCGGACAGATGATTATACCATTGTAACATTTTATCTAGAGTATTACCAGGTTGTCATTTATATTCTACCACTGGGAAGGCATTGCTAAATAGCTAATCTATAGTATTGATAACACTTATATGCAGTGAATAAGAGATGTAGCCAATGTCAACTCTCCTCAACAACAGGAAGGTGTCGCAAGATAAATAATAGATAAATGATAAATATGATCAGTCATCATATAATAATACTAATTCACTCAGAGCAATCTAACCATGTTAACGTCTGCCTAATCAATTAATAGAGAAATAACTCCTAAGTATTCTAGCTACATCCAAGGCTACTCCATTTAGTGCAAGTATGTCTAACAATCATCATTAAGTAATACTACTAATATTCCCAAACATATCGGAGCAATGTACGGGGAAAAGATGAGTACAAAGAACCTCATGTATATAAATATACTCTTAACCCGACAGTCCCACTCTACCAATCCACCGTACGGGGGACGGCCTACAAAAGACTCAATGGATCTGTCATATCCATGATCTACCTCACTATCTGGTGCAACTGGGAATATTCGCAGATAAATAATGCATCTAGGCACCATGCCTACACACAACCTGCCACTCACCAACCGATTGAATTGATGAACGCTATACGAATCAGTGCATGAATATAATAGCAAACTAACTATACTAGACATATTAAAGTAGACAATGAACAATGCAATCAAGAACATAATAATGAAGAACAATATTGCTAGTAATAATCGTACGAACGCAGATATTACAATAAGAAAGAAAAGCTTAAGAACTATACCAGACTCTTCTCTTCTTGACAACGTCGAGAATCCAAGATCAATGAAGAACTTGACTGTTGATGGTCCTTAATGCCTATTTTATACCATCAACTATTGCTCAATATAACATGATATCAACCATAAAGCATAGTTGTAGGTTTTGATTCTAACAAGTTCCATGAGTTTTGGTGTTCTCACTTGTGTTGCAGTGAGTATGCAATTTTCCATCAAATAAAAGTATCTTAAATAGGGAATTGGACAGCACCATTGCGACGGGCTCGTCGAGACAATCGAAACGAATATATCATTTGCTATATTTGGAGTTCGAGTCAATAGATATCAATTCTACACCGAAACCAACACTAGAAGACTCTAGAAGGCACCGAGAAGATGACGTATCGAAGGTGGGGCCCACCTGCTAGGGGTGGGGCCGCCCGGCCCCACCCCGGGGCCGGCCGGCGCTCCACAGAGCCCATTCAGGGCCCGCTTTGACGGAGGGCCTGCTACCGCCTTAGGGTTTGTATCTCCACTGTTGCTGAAGTCGAATTAGTCCTACATCGCCGGTCCGTAAGAGGCGGAGGCTTTTCTAGACTATAAATAAAGAGGTAGACCCCCTCTCTAAGGGCACCACATTATTGGAGATGTAGAGGCGTCCCTCGAATGGATGACCTCTCATCTCTAGAGAATTAGGGCTAGACTTTCCAATGTAGTTCTAGTTGAGAGTTAGGGAGAGGCGGCGCTACGCCCGGGGTTCCGGGAGGAGTCTTCGGAAGAGTCATCGAGTTTTGGTATGTCTTTATATTTATTCTTTGTAAGACTTATGCTTTAATATATTTTATCTTCTCTATTTACTTTTTATGCATTACATTTAATTGGTTAGTATAGTTGTTATACTTTAGCATAGGATCCCCGCCCGTATCGGGTGCTCTAGTTATTAATTGTGACTAGGGTAGTAATTGGTAGTGTAGACATGGAGTCTAGGCTATATATTACCCGAGATTGCACCCAGTCCAACATATAGTTGTGGTAGCCCTGTGTGGTGACAGCCCCTAACGGCCGGCGTATTCCACCATGTTAGGGTTGGTATTTGTAGGACCCGTAGTCGAGCTTCCTAGTCCCTTTCTCACCCCTTTCCGTGACTAGTGTTCTGATGTCCCGAAGTGTTATTGTGTGATTGCTTTACCTTCCATAAATCAGTTATTATAGAACCCAAGTAATAGAGAAGTATTTAGGAACTTTGAACTCTCCCGTTGTCATCTCACTTTAGCTATTTACTCTTTTATCATAGAATTCTCTCGTGTGTGTCATATATGCATAATTCCTATCATCAATCTATCGTTTACCCCTACTTTAATCTAGTTGGTGTATTAGTTAGTAGATACATGATGGTGAACTATCAATGTCTCTATCCATTGTTTCCCAAAGTGGTAAAATATAAATAACGATACCTAGAATACTCCCGGTAAAATGCTACAATAGTTTTCGGTGCGCCATGGAATCTTTCATATTTTAATTGTGCATAAGAAATACCAACAAGCATTTTTTCATATATACACCTAACCACCATATTCCATACACATGCACATCTTGATTTGATTGTATGCCTAGATTCTCTATGAATCCATTGTTTGACTTTACAATATATGAATTGCAAGTATGCTCATCTTTGTTTAATGCCACTCCTATGAGCTCCACTATAATCATTAGTTATAGGAGGGCATGACAATATAAATGCCTCAAGTGAGATCCATAAATACCACATATTAAGAGACTTGAGGGTGTCATACAATTAAGCTCGAGTTTTATTTTGAAACTTATAAAAACTCGAGAATATTGGTTGAGTGAAGAATTTGAGATATAGTGCTTGACTTGAGTGTTCTATCTTTCAATTACTCAAGATCCACGTGAAAGTTGAAAAGCTCCATAGCTAATGGTAAAATGGGAAAGTTTGAAAGTTAGAGCAGTTTTGTCTAATTCAAGGGAGAATTTTAGTTTGAAAGCATGTGTACTTTTGAGGAGTGAAAGCATTGTAGCAACTCGATCCAAGTTTAGCGAGTTAGGCTTTGCTAAGGGACTAGCAAAGGGTAAGCTTGGGGAACTTGTTGCCTAATGCCTATTTTATACCATCAACTATTGCTCAATATAATAAGATATCAAACCCTACAACTATGTTTTATGGTTGATATCATGTTATATTGAGCAATAGTTGATGGTATAAAAATAGGCATTAAGGACCGTCAACAAGTTCCCCAAGCTTACCCTTTGCTAGTCCCTTAGCAAAGCCTAACAAGCTAAACTTGGATCAGAGTTGCTACAATGCAATTCTTTACCCTCAAAAGTACATATGCTTTCAAACCGAAATTCTCCCTTGAATTAGACAAAACTACTCTAACTTTCAAACTTTCCCATTTTACCATTAGCTATGGAGCTTTTCAACTTTCACGTGGATCTTGAGTAATTGAAAGATAGAACACTCAAGTCAAGCATCGTATCTCAAATTCTTCACTCAACCAATATTCTAGAGTTTTTATAAGTTTCAAAATAAAACTCAGAGCTTAATTGTATGATACCCTCAAGTCTCTTAATATGTGGTATTTATGGATCTCACTTGAGGCATTTATATTGTCATGCCCTCCTATAACTAATGATTATAGTGGAGCTCATAGGAGTGGCATTAAACAAAGATGAGCATACTTGCAATTCATATATTGTAAAGTCAAACAATGGATTCATAGAGAATCTAGGCATACAATCAAATCAAGATGTGCATGTGTATGGAATATGGTGGTTAGGTGTATATATGGTATTTAATGGCTAATCCTAATTCTACTTTTGCTCTTTTGAAAATAACTCTCTCCTTTTAAAACTTAAAACTTTTCACGGGGAAACATGGGCTATCTTTATTCTTTCTTTCTTTCTTTTTATCTGGGAGGTGGGCATCTATGTACCCATTGTTTTAATTGCTGGGACACTTGTCCATCTTTTACTCCCCTTTTCTTCTTTTTTTTTCAATACTTTTGCATAGCCACATGTATCCTTTGAATATAAATAATTGGAGAGATAATGATAAGAAATTAGAGCAATTAAATGAGGGCTGTCCTATAGGGTGTATTTTTGGGTGTTTACTCCTAGTGTAGGAGAAAAATATTTTTAAGGTGGATCTGGATGAAAATGAAATGACTGCGCTTATATCCCAGAGTAGAAATAATGCATATGTGGGTGGAGTGCGTAAGTGATCTTGATTTTAAAAGCATGACAAGACTCTCATAAGGTATACAACAAAGGTTGACTGAACTCAATGCAAAGCAAGCAAAGTATAAATAAACAGAGGTTTTCCTATTCTAAATGTATATAATATATGGCTTTGGTAGGAATTCAAACTTTGTCATACAAGAGCTCATCATGTAAGATTTTTAGTTTGTAAAAGATAAATCTCTAGAACTTAGTATCGTTAGGAATAAGATAAATAGTAACTTAGATTTTCTCATATCATATCCATCAATCACCTAGACTTAGCTCAAGCATATGCCTCCACAAGTTTCAGGTTCAGAGTAAATTCTTATATCAAAATAGTCATATCTAAAACTCAGGAGAATTTAAGGTTGAAAACTAGGCACTTAAAAGGAATTACGACAGAGCAACTATTCATCATCTCCAAGATAAAATTTTATGGATCTTTAGTTTTTATTTTTGTTAATAAACACACTTTATGATCACACCTAATAATTAAACTATCTTTATTTGATTTTAATCATTATTTATCTTTTTATTTCTTTTAGACTAATGGATTCATAAGAGACTCTACAGACGTAGACCTTCATGTGCCCATATATTTTTGGTATTTTATGACTATAAGATAGACTCGATAATCGCATAGGTATACTTACGATAACTAGAGGATGCTCTCCCCAAAATTTGGATGTTGTCGTAGTTGAGCATTAAAGCTGAGTGGTCCTCATAGAGGAGCTCATACTTATAAGAGCAAGTGTTGCTAGGAATACTTCAATCTCATCACCCAAGAAATTACTTTCTTCACATAGAGGTCATTTGTGTGTCGGAGAGATGTGCTTCGAGTGATGCGGATGAAGATTCCTAGGTGAGTAACTCTTAGAGTCATCTGCAGAAAGCTCTCACAAAACACCAAAACTCGTGGAATGGTATTAGGATAAAAAGTTAGTGATCAGCCATTATAGAGGGTTGGGTGTTGTGGAGGTTTCAAAGTAGTTTTATGATAACAGTATTGCAGCAGGATGCTTAATTAATATTTTTAGATTTTATGGGTTTATATGCATAAAGTGCAATTATATGATATATATATTTTTATTTTGTAGGCCACCACAATGAGAACCTTACAGCTTTTACACTACAAGAATTTCACATGGGGCTTAAAGTTTTTTTTTAAGATGTATGAATGCAACCTAATGCATACCTATTTATTTTTGTTATTTCCTATATACAATACTAATGCAGAAAAGTAAACATGCTTAAAAGAAAATAAAACATGCAATGTTCAAAGTAAATATGAATAACTATCGATGTTACCTCACGGCGAGGGTTCGATGTTTTGAGTCCTCCGAACTGGACTCCTTCTTGCAGTAGTTCATTGATCGAGTATTTCGGTTTGCTTCTAAGGATGAGGATTGAGGTGGTGTCTTCACTAGTGGCGTTTCTAATGGTGGTGCCACCTTCTTCCTTTCTTTTTGTTAGCATCTCAAAGCCAATCTTATGTGCATCCTTGTTACTAGTTTAGAACTCCCACTTGTAGAATTTAGAGAATCTCCCCACGCTTTGCTTGAAGTGGGTTCTGCTCATAAAGACAAGGTAGAGATCAAGTGCACGGGCTCTATTGGTGGGAAAACACCAACATAACTAGAATTTTTTTTTCATTCTCTAACCTTAGGCACAATAAGATTGATGTCTTTTCATATTGTTTATTTACATCTTGGGTGAGAATATCAAAAGTATAAATATAACATTTAAGCTTATGAGATAAAAGAGTGGAGTTACTTAACCTATGGAAGGATTGTTCATCTTCCAAAATAAGATATATCATATTTGAGCTCATTTGGTTAAGATTGAAATCAAGAGAATAGTGCTATGATGTATACTCCAAGATCAAGAGAAAATGATGACCACTTACCTTTAATATGTTACCTTTACTACTGGAGCATGATAACACCATGTGGTAGAAGGTAGATGAATTTCAATGGTCTTTTCCTTCCTTGCATTTTGAGTTGATCATTAGCATCTTGTCTCCTATGTTGTACTTCTTTCTCACTCCTTTAAACTTTTGCTTCTCTCATTATTTCTTCTCTTATGCCTTGCAAGATGATTGGTCCACTATCATGGTAAAGTGTAAAAGGCGTTGAAGTGTTCTTTCATCTATTTCTTTCCATCTTAGTCCTTTCTATACACTTGTTCTCCTTTTTTCATTTTAAACCATGATCAGACATTTATTCTTTCTTCCCTGCATAAATATTAGTGGACACATACCCGAAGGATTGCAACAAGTTTGGCATATGGGTTATGATCCATATAATTTATGCGAATTTCATCTATACTAATGAAAGGATGTGCTTTTAGAATTACTTTAGCATAGATTTCTTCTAACACTTTTTATTGGTAGCTGCACTTTTATATAGTTCAAGACAAAGGTGACTTGCAACAAAGGATTAAATATATAAACTTTGATACTTACAGTTCTTCCATGGAGAATGAGCTGTGTCTTCCTTTTGTGCAAAGTTATTGGACATCGTCACATGCCTTGATTCATCTCTTGATATGAGTTCATCTCTTGACTTACCCGAATTGAGTTTGAGAGTTTTCTGTAGGGGTTAGTCCAACAAAATATGCAATGTCTACTACAATAATTTCTAGTTTAATAACCAAACCAAACTCCATGTCTAATTTGATTAAGGTAGGCTATTTAACCTAAGCACCACGCTCAATTTAAAAGCTTATGAAGGTATGCGCAGTACTTCCAAACTAAAGCATACTATAGCAAACAAAGATAGCATGAAAGCACATAGAGGTATACTCAAATAGAGATGAAAGCATGATCATGCATGGTGAGAATTTTTTTTTCAATTAAAGATGCAAATAACATGCATATGTGCAAGAAACTAAATATGTTATGGATTTGATATGAGATGGATTAGATGTATAGATTTTTCAAAGTAAACATACAGTAGAATGCAATAGGATAACTACTCATCAAATTTTAAGTCTATGAGCAAGACTTTCTCACCTTTCTTAATAATACTTACCATGACTCACAATAGAATTTGTGAGTAGTGCAGTTGTTTTTGTTCGTCACATATGATGAACTTTGAATATGATGACGACTTTTCCAATCTACACATGGTTAGAATAATATATATGTTTATACATACCTGTGAGATGGCAGGGCTTCATTGTTGATGGATCATTAATGTTCGGGCACCCTGAGTTCTTCAATAGCTCCCTTGTCTTGTTCTTGTGGAATTTCGCCAAAAGATTGAAACGGTTGATATCCTGCTTATTCCACAACTCAACAAAATAGGGGTAATCCTACTAAACCTAGTGGCAGACTAGATTAGCAGATATCAAGATCATTATCAAAATCTTTACACCAATTGTTTCCCCAACAACGGCGCCTAAAAAAATGCTTGTTGGTATTTCTTATGCACAACTAAAATATGAAGGATTCCGCAAGCGCATTTAAAACCATTGTAACATTTTACAGGGAGTATTCCGGGTATCGTTATTTATATTTTACCACTTGGGAAACAATGGATAAAGACATTGATAGTTCACCATCATATATCTACTAACTTAGTACACCAACTAGACTAGAGTAGGGGTAAAGGGTAAATGATAGGAGTTATGCATAATGACACACACGGGAGAATTCTATGATAAAAGAGTAAATAGCTAAAGTGAGAGGACAACGGGAGAGTTCAAGGTTCCTAAATACTTCTCTATTACTTGGGTTCTATAACAACTGATTTATGGAAGGTAAAGCAATAACACAATAACACTTCAGGACATCAGAACACTAGTCACAGAAAGGGGTGAGAAAGGGACTAGGAAGCTCTGACTACGGTCCTACAAACACCAACCCTAATATGGTGGAATACGTCGGCCGTCAGGGCTATCACCACCTGAGGCTACCACAACTATATGTTGAACTGGGTGCAATCTCAGGTAACCTATAGCCTAGACTCCATGTCTACACTAACGATTACTACTCTAATCACATATAATAACTAGAGCACCTAATACAAAGCGGAGATCCTATGCTAAAGTATAACAACTATACTAGCCAATTAAATGTAATGCATAAAAGTAAATAGAGAAGATAAACTATATTAAAGCATAAGTCTTACAAAGAATAAATACAAAGACATACCAGAACTCGATGACTCTTCCGAAGACTCCTCCGGAACGAGGCGTAGCACCGCTCTCCCTAACTCTCAACTAGAACTAATCTACTACATTAGAAAGTCTAGCCCTAATTCTCTAGAGATGAGAGGTCATCCATTCAAGGGACGCCTCTACATCTCCATAATAATGTGGTGCCCTTAGGGAGGGGGGTCTACCTCTTTATTTATAGTCTAGAAAAGCCTCCACCTCTTCTGGACAGGCGATGTGGGACTAATTCGACTTCGACAACGGTGGAGATGCAAACCCTAAGGCGGTAGGAGGCCGTCCGTCGAAGCGGGCCTTGATTGGGCTCTGGAGGGCGCCGACCGGCCCTGGGGTGGGGCCGGGCGGCCCCACCCTGTAGCAGGTGGGCCCTACCTTCGATACATCGCCTTCTGGTGCCTTCTAGAGTCTTCTAGTGTTGGTTTCGGTGTAGAATTGATATCTTTTGACTCCGGACTCCGAATATAGCAAGATATGTCCGTTTCGATCGTCTCGACGAGCCTGTCGCAATGGTGCACTCCAAATCATCATTTGAGATACTTTTATTCTGTGGAAAATTGGATATACCTGCAAAACGATTGAGAACAACACAACTCGTGGAACTCGTTAGAATCAAACCCTGCAACTATGTTTTATGGTTGATATCATGTTATATTGAGCAATAGTTGATGGTATAAAATAGGCATTAAGGACCGTCAACCCTAAATACTTCTCTATTACTTGGGTTCTATAATAACTGATTTATGGAAGGTAAAGCAATCACACAATAACACTTCGGGACATCAAAACACTAGTCACGGAAAGGGGTGAGAAAGGGACTAGGAAGCTCCGACTACGGTCCTACAAACACCAACCCTAACATGGTGGAATACGCCTACCGTCGTGGCTGTCACCACCTAGGGCTACCACAACTATATGTTGGACTGGGTGCAATCTCAGGTAATATATAGCCTAGACTCCTTGTCTACACTACCAATTACTACCCTAGTCACAATTAATAACTAGATCACCCGATACGGGCGGAGATCCTATGCTAAAGTATAACAACTATACTAACCAATTAAATGTAATGCATAAAAGTAAATAGAGAAGATAAAATATATTAAAGCATAAGTCTTACAAAGAATAAATACAAAGACATACCAAAACTCTGATGACTCTTTCGAAGACTCCTCCGGAACCCGGGCGTAGCGCCGCTCTCCCTAACTCTCAACTAGAACTACATTGGAAAGTCTAGCCCTAATTCTCTAGAGATGAGAGGTCATCCATTCGAGGAATGCCTCTACATCTCCAATAATGTGGTGCCCTTAGGGAGGGGGGTCTACCTCTTTATTTATAGTCTAGAAAAGCCTCCACCTCTTCTGGACAGGCGATGTGGGACTAATTCGACTTCGACAACGGGGGAGATACAAACCCTAAGGCGGTAGCAGGCCCTCCGTCAAAGCGGGCCCTAAATGGGCTCTATATGCCGGCCGCCCCAGGGGTGGGGCGGGTGGCCCCCCCCTCAGCAGCAGGTGGGCCCCACCTTCGATACGTCATCTTACGGTGCCTTCTAGAGTCTTCTAGTGTTGGTTTCGGTGTAGAATTGATATCTTTTGACTTCGAACTCCAAATATAGCAAATGATATGTTCGTTTCGATTGTCTCGACGAGCCCGTCGCAATGGTGCTGTCCAATTCACTATTTAGGATACTTTTATTTGATGGAAAATTGCATACTCCTGCAACACAAGTGAGAACACCAAAACTCGTGGAACTTGTTAGAATCAAAACCTACAACTATGCTTTATGGTTGATATCATGTTATATTGAGCAATAGTTGATGGTATAAAATAGGCATTAAGGACCATCAACATTGACTTCCTCTACTCTAGATCTAATTAGGCTAAACGATGAACTAGAAGGCTATGAGGAACTAGAACTTGAAGCTCTGGATGATTTGATCACCAAATGACTTGATTGGAATGAATTAGAATGAATTAGGGTTTCCCTGGGGGGGTCCGGCCCCCGCTTATATAGCCCGGTTGGATGCACGACGACCGTTTGATCAAACCGACTTCACGTAGGGCTGAGATTGATCATCAAAGGCGGTGGAAGAACATTACGTAAGGTGGAAGGTGGGCCCCACAGGGGGTGCCGGCCGGGCTGGGCAGTGGGGCCGGCCGCCCCACCTGGCGGCGGCCCCATTGTTGGTATTTCTAACGTCATTACTAATTAACGAGATTAGAAACACATGGTATGAAATTAACTTGTCATTAACAACTAGCTACTTATCTCTCACCCACATCCCTAAGCATGAACTAGGTTGTCATCCCTAATTGTATATGCTAAGGATAAATATAGGTTTATATATATATATATATGTATCAATCAATATGACTAGGCAGAAATATCGATATAAACTAAGAACGGTTACGCAAGCGGACGGATAATTATACTATTGTAGCATTTTACCTAGAGAGTTTTACCAGGTTGTCAATTTATATTTATACCACTGGGAAGGTCTTAGTAGGACTTATAACTATAACTTACACTATTGATGTGAAAGGTAAACCATAACTAGAATCCTACTCATAAGGGGATAAATAACGTGATAAAAGATATATGATAAATAATGATCGGTCATCATAAATAGATAAACATCGAGCTCTTCTAGTCATAGTAATAGCTAGCCAATGGATAGACTCGGGAATAAATACTAAGGTAATTCAATAACTACATCAATGAATAATTTTAATTAGTGCAATTACATCTAGCAATCATTGTTAAGTTAATCCTACATCATGATCATATGTAAAGGGGCATCAACTAGGAAGGATGTGAAACAGAGTCATTATCCAACTTCGCGACCATGCCCTGCTAGTCCTACGTATGGGGGATGGACTACAGAGGAACCAACGCGGCTGTCACCTGCGCGGACTACCACACGACCCGGCACATCAGGGTGCACTCGCAGATAAACAAGATATCTAGACACCGCGTCTACATATTGTCTACCATCTACCCATCGATCGCTTGGGTAAACGCTATACGAGCAATTACATAAATTCAATAAGATCAAACCAACTATCCTAGACATATAATCAAAGTAGACAATGACTATTACAATTAAGAATATATAAGAGATTAAGAACAATGTTGCCTAAATCATAATATTGAATAAGAGTAAAGTACTAAAACTATACCGAACTCCACGCTCCAGACAGACGCCAGGGGCTCTAGATCCTGCTGAAGAACTAGAACTCTTCTACTTCTAATCTAACTAGGCTAAAGCTATGAACTAGAGAGGCTCTGATAAACTAGAGAAGGCTCTTGATGGCTTGATCTCCAAATGACTTGATGCCTCCAGGGAGGGGGGTCTGCCCCTTTATTTATAGCCCGGTGGGATGAACGTATGCCGCAGGATCAAACCGACTTAACCAAGGGCCGAGATGACTCCTCATAGGCGGTGGAAGAAGCTTCCTGAAGGAGGAGGCAGAAACCCTAGGGGGACACCGCCCGGTGCCATGGTGGGTGTAACAACCCAGGTTTTACCAAACACCAAAAATCTGAACTTTTTAAAACTTTTTCCTGCACATGTGTGAAGCATGTAGTTGTTAGGTCGAACCTAAGCCAACTAGGAACGATTTATAATAAATTGCTGCACACATATAGTGTTGTTTGAAGGAGTTGCCAGAGCTTTCACTTCGGATTTGCATTTCGTGTCGGAGTATGCACAATCCGTAGCAACCCCTTCTAATCACCCGGGGAATTATCCCACAACCTCCGTACCCCTTTGTCCTGAAAACCCAAAGTCGTATAATCCCCGACTTTACCCCATTGTTTGCCAACCATTAAGTGACGTACCCCTAGACCCCAAAGGATCCCCATGAACAGTAGGTATGTTGGCAACATATATATATTTATATGTTTACATAGAAACCCTAGAATGGAAGAATGGGTATAGGAAATGGAAATAAAATTGGGAAAAAGGGAAATATCCATTCCTTTCTCCTTCAAACAAACCCAACCCATCGCCTTCACCTCCAGTTTTTTTTCCCTCCACGCGGCCCAACCGCAATGTTGACCCACACCGGCCTCACCTCCTCTCTTCCTTGTGGCCCGCCCCCGCTCCCCCTCCCAAGACCGAGCCCCCACGTGGACCAGGCCGCGGCCCACGAAGGCCCACATAGCCCAACAGCCCCCCCCGGCGCCCCTGGGCGAAACCCTAGGGAGCAACCGCTCACGGACACCACCCGCGCCACGCACGGATGGCGCGTGCTGGCGGCTTCGCACCTGCGGCGCTCCCTCCCTCGCGGCGTCTCCATGGGCGCCCGCACCCCTAGTTTGACACGGGCAGCGAGGATCAACACCGGCCCTTTGGAACCTAGCGGCGGTATAAAAGGCGAGCAGCCGCCGTCTCACGCCTTCTTTCCCTTTACCCGGCCCAACCGACGCCACCCCCTTCTTCCTCCCTCGGCCTGCTCTCTCCATGCGGCGCCGCCTCGCTCTGCTCTCGGGCCGCCTCCGGACGCTCACGGCCCGTGCAGCGTTGCCGGCCCGGGCTGCGAAGGCGTCGCGCACCCCCGCCCGACCCAGCGACGCCCCTGCGCCACGCCACGGCGAGCCCGCGGCGGCGCGCCAGCCCCGCGATCTTGCGGCCTTGGTGGCCTTCGGTGCTTCGCTGCGCCTCGAGCTGCGCGCCGCCAACCCCCGGCCGAGCGGCCCGACCACGGCCGCTCGGGGGGCTGTCGGCGCGTTCCACCCCACGCCCGGCGCTTTGGTGCCTGTGCCCAGGCCGCCCCCTTCGGCTGAAGCTTGCGTGCAGCCACCGCTGACATCGAGCCTCACCAACGGCGAGCCCATCTCCGAGCACCGCCCTCGCGCCATGCCTTTCTAGCGGGCCGCGTCTGCGCCCGCGCGGTCATGCGCCCGGCCGGCCGCCCGGTGGTGCCGCCGGGCCCGGCGAGGAACGGAGGCGCCCGTCGTCGGCCTCCACACCCTCATTCTAGGCGTCGCCTAGCCGCCGCTGCCTTGCCCACACCGTGCGGCTGCCGTCGGCGAACCACGACTACAGCGGAACTACCGGGTGCCGAACGACGGCGACCACGAGCAGCGGCGGCGCCGCTGTGCTGCCGATCTCACTCCGCCACCATCCACAACGCCCGGCATGCTCACCACCCCTTCTCGACGTCCGCACTCTAATTTTGCATAGCGGCGTCGCCGGTGAGCATCCATGCCCAAAATCCCACCTTTCTTCTTCTTCCTTTGAAGTTGCCGGCGACAGCATCTGAGACAGGCCTTCGTGCCACTTCTACATGTTGCAAGGGGGGTCGTAGCCAGTATCCGGCCACCCCTAGCCGTGTTCTGCCTTCGCCGGCCAGCCGTAGCCACTCCCGGCCACTTGTAGCCTGCCCCGGCTGGCCGCAGCTAGCTGTTGGCCACCAGCAGCCGACCAGAGCTGGCTGCAACTAGATTCGGCTGGCCACAGTCGGCCGGAGGTGGCCAAACATGGCTACAGCAGGCCACGACTGGCCGCCGCTCTCCTGGCGCTTCCGGCGTCACTTCGTGAAGCCCTGTCCCTATCGGCCTCGTCCTCTCCATCGACAAGGCCGAACTTTGAAACCCTGCCGACGCCAACCTTGACGTCGGCAAAGCTTGCTCTTTTCCGTTTATAATTCACAATGTCACACTTTATCTATATCATGTCTATCCATGCGTGCCGTGCCCTTCGCTTTGTCTATATCTTTTTTATGCTATGGAAATGTGCTACTCCGTGTGGATGTTGCCTAGTGTTGGGGTTTGTGTGATGTGTGGAGTTTCTCTGAGGACCGAGCCTTCGAGCCGGCTGAGAGAGCGACGTGTCCGAACGTGCGATCCCGCTATGATCGTAACGCCGAACGTGATCCCTCCCTCTTTGTATTTTGGTTGAACCCATGGAACCACATAGCGATCTTGATTCGACTCTAGGACATGGTCACGGTGGACTCAACATCGGTGCGGATATCACCCGCGCGATGATGGCCCGCCACCGCGACCTAGTCTACTGTAAACAATTAGGAAACGACCATCATCGAGAACCAACGGGAGCCGACTTGTTTAGGTATAGCTCGTGGTCGTGAGTTGGCTCGCCATGACCATTGGGCTCTACCTCTTTTCCTTCCTTTCTTTTTCTTTTCCTTTACTCTTCCATAGCCATCTCGTATGCTTGCACCACCCTAGACCGGGCGTTCCTCGGTTCACGTGATGACAAGCTGGCGTCGCTACGAACCTGAGGAGAAGCTTTTGCCGCTTTAGTTGCACGGAGCTCGTGGTGCCCTATGAGTTGGCGTGGATCGCGGAACCGTGCGAGACCATCGTCTCTTTTCTTTCGACCACCGTCCTTTGCCATGACGGGTAGGTCGAGAAGAGTGCGGGGCCATTACTCTTTTTACTCTCTTTTGATTCTCGCTAATCTAGTAAGGCGTGGACCGAGTCCCTTGTTCGGCCTCTTCGATCGATGACTATTACTATGTCATGTGGATCGAAGTGCCGTGGGACCAAGGGTTCCCTTTTCTCGCACATTTATGCCTGTTCTTATTTGCCTTCTGTTCCATTCCTTTGATTTCCGTCGATCGCAATGGCGAGTGGATCAAAGGGAGGTGAATCCCGCCTTACCCTCTTTTCGGCTCTTTTGTGCCTAGGCCCTTGTATATTTGTACCTAGATTATGCCATGACATTCCCGAGTTCTCACAGTGACAACCGCACTGCGAGGAACTCTAGGAACGTCTTAGTGCATTTGGTGCACCTTGGTCGAGGTACCCTACAAGTGGTTTAGGCACCTTGGCCTCTCGTGCATCGCTCCTCTCCGATGCTTCGCCTTTTGCCGTGGCATGTGCATTGGAAGGGGTAGACCACCGCCCCCTCTCTTTTCCACCCTTTTTTTTTTTTCCCCGCTAGCACGTTTACATTCGATCCCGTCTTAGCCATGACGATTGGATCAAAGACCAGACTATCTCTTGTAGTTAGCAAAGCTATGGTCCATGTCTCGTTCTCGGACCGTGTGAGTCGACCCGATCGACCGTTGGAAAACCATCCTCACTGAGGATGTGACCGGGGCCGCGGCATGGACATGCCTAGCTAACTCTCCTCTCTTCCCCGTTGTTGTGCTACTCTCTTCTCGGCTCCCTACGTTGTTGTGTTTGTGCGGGTCGAGAGGACCAGAAGTTGCTCCTCCGTTGCTCATGTTCCCATCTTTTTTTTTTTGTCGCTACCATGACGGGTAAGCCAAAGGGCCTCGGAACCAAGTCACAATTCCTCTATTTTGTGTTAATCATTCTTACTCGAATCCTGTATAGTAGTTGTGACTTGCGGGTTAAAGGCCGCAAGGGCCAAACCCCACTATTCCTATTTCCCTTTCTCTCTCCTGCTTGTGACCCTCCGATCCCCGCCAATTTCCATGACGTCCGGATTGGGAGGCCACAAGCCGTGGTGTCTGTTTAAGCTAAGTTAGGATCAAGGCCTCTTCTCTTGGAGCTGTACAGGTTGACATGGTTGACCCGGGAGGTACTGGCTATTTTGAGGCCTCGATCTGAGCTTATGCTTACCAGACAACCACTTCTGTTCGTTTGGAGCCCAAGGATCGGACACTCTCCGCGTGGGCTAAGTCCTTTCAGTGTTTATTCAGAGATACCTGGATCCTTTCTGAATCTTGTTGCCTTTTGGGGAGTACTGGATTTTGGTTGGGGATTGATTGCTCTTTTGCCCTGTTTGTCGCTATATCGAGGTAGCTGCATCGCGGTGTCGATGGATAGACCGGAGATCCGCTGGGAGGAGGAGACGCGAAAAGCAACCAGATGTGGATATAGACGACTATGGATTGCTGTAACAGGTGCCACGTCCCACCCAACCTCGTAGAATCCTATTAGACATGCAATACGTAGCTGCTAGTGCTTTACTTTATGCAAATAATTGTGATAGGATGCATGGTAGATTGCTTGATAAGCCATTACCTTGACGCAACCTTTCCCCTTGCACACCCGCTGCTAGGATAGACGCTCGCCTACTTCATGATACTTGCTACACACTTACACTCTCCTTATACATGCTTGTGTGTGGCTGAGGCACGTGGTGCCGTAAACTGGATAACTGGGGTTAACGTGGGAGAGATCTTGGCGTGTGTCTTGGGTGTGTGGTGAGGGTTGTGTCGACTGGGCAGGACCTACGACGAGTCATGGGACAAGTCTTGCCGGAGGAGTGTGATCTGGGCACTCCCTATGTGAGAGAGTACTGTGGGCGGGTACATGTGATGTGAGTAGATTCGGGGAGGAGTGTCTTTGTGGGACGAATCCCCGGGATGGAGGTGCCGCCGAGGCACGGGCGTCGAGCCCCTTTGTGAAGATATCTGCCCGGTCCTACTAAGGACTGGTTTGGCGTTCTCCTGCGGTTCACGGGACCTTTTCGTGCACACCACTTGTCTCCGAATGGGCGGGGTCCGACTTGACGACTAGCCGGCCCCATGCGCTACTACTAGGTTGATAGGTGATAGTGTAGGGAGGTACGGGTGCCGAGACCCACACCTCCCCGAGGCGGCGTGGTATCCATCGGGATCCGGTACCACGTCTCACGCCTCGGCGTGCCGGTGGATCTCCGGGGTGCCCTGTGAGCCGAGTGGTAGAGTGGCATCGGGCCGCTTAGGCGGCAGCTTGGTATCGGCCTAGACGAGGCATCGCCGATGATGGCGATCTTGTGGTTCCAGTGTACAAGCTCTGCAGAGTTACTAAATCTATACGTATAGCCGTGTCCCCGGTATGGACATTCCTGTGAGTACCATACGTTCGTTATAGTGAGAGGTGTCCTTCTCTTCTTCTCCCCTGGGTGTTGTTGGTTTCCGGCTTAGGCCGTTGAGGCAAGGAGGAGCGGGAGTCTCTGTAACATCCCGGGTTTTTCCAAACACCAAAAATCTGAACTTTTTAAATTTTTTCCTGCAAATGTGTGGAGCATGCAGTTCCTAGGTCAAACTTGTGAGAATGCGTTAGTGAAACGTTGCATTCATGTAGAATTGATTGTAGGAGGGTGCTTGCGCTTTGCGTTGGTTTCGAGATTTGAGTTTTGAATAGGGTTTGGGGTACACAGATCCGTAGCAAAGTTCCTCCCCTTGAAATTCCCTCAACTACCCCGTAGGGAATTCATCGCAAACTCCCTTGAACTCCCGAATCTTCCTTTATTTCTCTTGATTCATTTGAGCTCCTTTAATTCCTCCATCTCAAATTACAAGAAATCTATTAGACATAAGAAGGAAGGATCCCTTCCCCCTTTTGTTAAATTCCTCTCAATCCCCTTTGGTTCTCCCCTCGAACTACCTCCCTTTTCTCTTCTTGAAATCCTCCAAAAATCATTCGAATTCCTCCTATTTATCATGGAGAATTAGCAAAAGCTTTCCATCCTCACGGGTTCCAAAGCCACCCAACCAGGCCCCCTTTCCTTCCCTCTCCCGCCGGGCCCGGCCCTTCGCCCCTCCTCTCCTTCTTTTTGGGCCGAGCAGCCCAGCTCGCCCTCCCCTCTTCACGGCCCACACGGCAGCAGAAGCGCCCGGAGCCCACCTCTTCCTCCCCCCGTTGCTTGCCTACGGCCCACACGCACGCAGGCCCACCAAGGCCCAACCGAGCGCCCCATCCCCCAAACCCTAGAACGCAGGGCGCGGCGCCCGGGAGCCGCCGCCACCGCGTCGTCACGCGGCAGCGCCCCGCGCCCGCCTTGGCACCCAGACGATGGATGACACGTGCCGCCAGCACGGATGCCGAAAATCACCGCCATCCATCACCTCCCGAACCCTAGAAGCCCGCCCGTATAAAAACCACGGGCGCCGTCGCCTTTCTTCTTCCACGAAGCCAAAGCGCGCCACCGTTTCTTGTTCCCCCTGCCTTCTCCTCCTCGCGCTCGCGCGGCCGTCGTACCCGAGCACCGCGCGCCCCGACCGCCGCCTCGCCACGCCGTTCGCCGTGCCACCACGCGCGCACCGCCGAGGAAGCGGCACCGCCGCCCGCCGTTTCTCTGCTGCACCCACCCGCCTCGCCGCTGGCAGCGCGGCCGGCCAAGCAGCGGCAGCGCATCGGCTGCGGTCCACGTCGCCACCTCACCACCGCTGCTTTGGTCGCCGGGCTGCGGCGCCCTTGCCGCCTGCCGCGACAGCGGCTAGCCGCACCAAGCCGCCGCCACTGGCGGCGGCCGCGTCTTGCTCCTCCCCTTTGGCCGGGCTGCTCGCCGAAACGCCACAGCGGCGGCCGTGTCCTCGCTTCCGCCTCCCTTGTGCGGCCCGGCGCGCCGCCGCCAACACGCCGTCATCCCGCCCGGCGGCCGCATGCTCTCAGCGCCGCACCACGGACCGCCGGCGGCCGCGGCGCATACCCATTGCGGCTGCTTTGCCGCGGCGTCGTCGCCGTTCCGTCTTGGCGCGGCGTCACCGCGCCCTCAACCTCCCCACGCCCGGCGGCAAAGCGCCCCGGCCTCCTCTCACCGCTCGTGAGCGTCGCCCGGCGGCGCCGGCGGCAGCGACCGCGACCACGCCCGGCGGCCCCTTCGCGTCCGGCACCACTCCGGCCATGCTCGGGGCGGCAGCCCACGCCCGGCCACCTCAGGGCCGCCTCCAGCCAGCCGCGGCCGCCTGCAGCCGGCCAACAGCTGGCCATGGCCGGCCAGGGCTACCTGCAAGCTGGCCATGCCTGGCCGGGGTTGGCCATTGCTGGCTGGAACAGGCCAGGAAGGGCTGCCGCCACTCCACGACACCCAGCCACCTTGCTGGAGCTCTCCTTGCCACCGGTGAGCCGCCGGCGCCCCAAAAACCTTGCCTTTTTCCCTCCCTCTGTTAGACTTGCCGACCACCATGACTGAAACCGGCCTTCGTGCCGTGTCCTTCACCTTGCAGGAGTGTCTCCGGCAGCAGCAGCCAGTGCCCGGCCTCTCCTGGCCGCATCCAGCTCATGCCGGCCAGCCCCGGCCCTTGCTGGCCATCAGCAGCCAGCCGTGGCCAGTCACTGCCAGCTGCAGCTGGCCAGAGATGGCTGCAACCAGCTAGAGCTGGCCATGGGTGGCTGCAGCAAGCCGCGGTCGGCCAGAGACCACTATAGCTGGCTAGGGCCAAGTCCGGTCAGCCGTGGACCTCCTGCCACCTCCGGCGCCACTCCGATGAAGTTCTTCCGGCTTCGCCTTCTTTCCCGCCAAGGTCGAACCCCCGAAACCCCGCCGACGCCATCCTCGACATCGGCAAAGCCCTTGTTTTTCATACCATATACTCACTTGTCGCACTTTATCATACTATGTCGATACATGCCTGCCTGTGCCGTGCCTTCGTGCCGGTTTGTCTCTCATGCTGTGGATATGTGCTACTCCGTGTGTGGTTGTCGTCTTGCATTGGTTTGTGTGTTTGCATAGTGCTTGTATATGGACCGAGCCTTCGAGCCGGTCAAGGGACCGTATCTCGTTTGAGCGTTTCGATCGTGGGTTCGTCCCACCGTGATCGCGACGCTGAGCGTAACTCGTTCTCTCGTGCTTTAGTTGTCTTCGTCGTACCCTGAGTGTTAGCTTCTACCTTCGGCCCTAGGACGTGGTCATAAAGGAGCTCGATATCGCTATCGATGTGGATCTTACCCACGCAAATTGAGCCCCCTAAGACCTAGTCTAGTGGGAAACGATCTAGGAAGCAACTATCGTGGAACGATGGATGCCAACTCGTTTTGGTTTAGCTCGTGGCCGCGAGCTGTCTCGCCATGACCATCGAGCTTTACCTCTTCTCTCCTTCCTATTCTTCCTTTCGCTTTTCTCCTCACCACCTTGTATGCTTGCACCACCTAGACCGGAGCATTTCTCGGTTTCGTGATGACAACCGCATCACTATGAACCTAAGGAATAGCTTTTGCCACTTTAGTTGCACGGAGGTCGTGGTGCCCTACAAGTTGGTGTGGATCGCGGAACCGTGCAAGACCTTCATCTCTTATTCCGACCACCGTCCTTTGCCATGACGGGTAGGTCGAGAAGAGTCTTGGGACCATTCTTGTTTTTGCTCTCCTTCGATTCTCGCTAATCCGGTAAAGGCGCGGATCGAACCTCTTGTTCCACCACCTTCGATCAGTGACTATCGCCATGTCACGTGGACCGAAGTACCGTGGAACCAGAGTCTCTTTTTCTTGCCTATCCGTGTTTATTAGTGTTCTTTATTTGCCTCTTGTTCTATTCCTTTGATTTCCGTCGATCGCAATGGCGAGTGAATCAAAGGAGGTGGACCTCGTTTTCCCTCTTTGGTTCTTTTGTGCTTAAACCCTAGTATGTTTGTACCTAGTGAGATCCTAGCATTCCTTAGGCTCCCACGGTGACAACCGCACCGCTGAGACCCTAGAGAATGCCTTAGTGCATATAGTGCACCTTGGTCGAGGTACCCTACAAGAGGTTTAGGCACGTGTGATCTCTCGTGCATCGCTCCTCTCCGATGCCTCGTCTTTACCGTGGCATGCGCATTGGAAGGGGTAGACCACCGCTCCTTCTCTTTCGTTTACCTTCCGTTCCTCCCCGCTAGCCCGTTCTGTTTGATCCCGTCTTAGTCATGACAATTGGATCAAAGACCGGACTGTCTCTACTAGTTAGCGAAGCTATGGTCTGTGGCCTATCCTCGGACCCATGCGAGTCGACCCGATCGACCGTTGGAAAACCATCCTCACCAAGGATGAGACTGAGGGCGTGACATGGACATGCCTAGCTAACTCTCTTTTCTCGTTGTGCTACTCTCTCCTCGGCTCTCGACGTTGTTGTGTCGGCGGGTCGAGAGGACCTGTAGCCACTCCTCGTCGTTTGTGTTCCAATCTCTTTTGCTACCGTCGGCTACCATGATGGGTAAGCTAAAGAGCCTCAGAACCAAGTCACAATTCCTCTGTTCGTGTTAATCGTTCTTACTCGAATCTTATGTAGTAGTTGTGACTTGCGGGATAAAGGCCACAAGGGCCAAACCCTATTGTTCCTATTTCTCTTTCCCTCTTGCTTGTGATCCCCTGGTCCCCGCCAATTTCCATGACGTCCGGATCGGAAGGTCGCTACCGTGGTGTTGTTTAAGTTAAGTTAGGGTCAAGGCCTCTTCCTCACGAAGCCATACAGTCGACACGATCGACCCAGAAGTCTTGGCTATACCATGGTCGTGATCCGAACTTATGCTTAATGCAGACGACCACTTTTGTTTATTTGGAGCCCGAGGATCGGACACTCTCCACGAGGGCTAAGTCTTTTCGGTGTTTATTCGGAGTTATCGGGTTCCTTCGTATCTTATTGCCTTTTTGGGGAGTACTTGGATTTTGGTTAGGGATTGATTGCTCTTTTGCCTTGTTTGTCGCTATATCGAGGTAGTTGCATCGCGATGACGATGGATAGACCGGAGATCCATTTGGAGGAGGAGATGCGAAGAGCAACCAGAGGTGGATGACTATGGATTGCTATGAACAGGTGCCACGTCCCACCCAACCTCGTAGAATCCTATTAGGCATGCAATATGTAGCTGCTAGCGCTTTACTTTATGCAAATGAAGCGTGATAGGATGCATGGTAGATTGCTTGATAAGCCATTACCTTGACGCAACCTTTCTCCCCGCACACCCATTTGCTAGGATAGATGCTCGCCTACTTCATGATACTCGCTACACACTTACTCTTTACTCATACATGTTTGTGTGTGGCTAAGGCACGTGGTGCCGTAAACCTGGATAACTTGGGGATAACATGGGAGAGATCTTGGCGTGTGTCTTGGGTGAGTGGTGAGGGTTGTGTCGACCGGACAGATCTACGACGAGTCGGGGGGACGAGTCTTGCCGGGAGTGTGATCCGGGCACTCCCTATGTGAGAAAGTACGTGGCGGGTACATGTGATGTGAGAAGGTTCCGGGGAGGAGTGTCTTTGTGGGACGAATCCTCGAACAGAGGTGCTTGTCGAGGCACGGGGCATCGGGCCCCAAGGTGAAGATGTCCTGTCTAGTCACCCCTAAGGACTGGTATGTCTTGAGAACCGGTTCATAGGACCCCTTCGTACACACCACTCGTTCTCGATGGGTGGGAAACGACTTGACGGCTAGCTGGCCCCCCGCCATTACTACTAGGTTGATAGGAGATAGTGTAGGGAGGTGCGGGTGCCGAGACCCACACCCTCCCGAGACAACGTGGAACCCTTAGGGATCCAAAGTACCACGTCTCCACGTCTCGGCGTGCGGTGGATCTCCGGGGTGCCCCAGAGCTGAGTGGTAGGGTGGCATCGGGCCGATTAGGCGGCAGCTTGGTATCGGCCCTAGACGAGGCATCGTCGATGATGGTGATCTTGTGGTTCCAGTGTACACGCCTGCAGAGTTGATCGATCTATACGTATAGCCGTGTCCACGGTCATGGACATTCCTATGTTTCCACCCCTCATGATTAGTGAGTGGAGTCCTTTCTCTTCTCTCCCCCGGATGTGTTTGGATTCCGGCTTAGGCCGTTGAGGCAAGGAGGGGCGGGGAGTCTTCCTTGTCGACAAGAGAGAGTGAGAGTGTGGTGAGATGTGTGGATGTGGATGTGGATGGGATGGATGGATGTGTGGATGAGATGGGTTAAAACTTGATGAACTACATTATATTTATATTATGAATTTATGCATAGGAAAATTACAGCCAAATATAGGCCTTTTCCTCTACCCTTGCATTCCACTTACCACATAGCAAAGCAAAGCATAGGGTGGGAGCTAGTGGCCGCATACAAATCGCATCGATAGAGTTGAGCAGGTTTGGGACCCGAGGGATGACTACGACGACAACGGTGTTGGAAGGAATAGGTGGTCTCGTTCCTACACTCAAGTTTGGTTAAGGAGATCAAGTCTACGCCCGCCGATACTCTACCCCAACTCGATGACTCTCCGTGAAGGAGGAGCCTTCACCCGCTACGACGCTTACGTCTACTCGATGTTGATCCGCTGTGTGTGTTTATCGTTAGAATACGGTGTACCTAGGTGTGATACAAGTGTTGTAATACTCGTAACTTGTACCTTTTCACGATGTATGAAATGTGGTATCAATCGTAAATGATGTACTGTGGATTTCCCTTCGTGGAAATCGCGGGTCGTTTCAGTTGGTATCAGAGCCATACTTGACTGTAGGACGAGACCTTAGAACCTAAACACTAGTATATAAGCCAACAATCCTGTCTGTTATAGATGCTAGTGGTGAAAAACAGTTGTTTCTCCCTCCACCTTGAGTTACATTTGCTCTCTCCCACCACCCTGTTATGGAAAGATGACCCTTAGGAATCACTCCTCACTTCTGCCCGCGCTAGATCGATAGATGTGTGAGGCTTTGAAGGCATCGGAGTCGCCTTTAAGTCAACACTATGCATATAGGAGTTGTATTGCTACCTGATTGCTTGGATCTTGTGTTGTTATGCTTATTATGCTTCTTAATTGTCGTGTGTAGAATCCATAGTTTATTTTGTATATGTGACTTAAGCCTGGGTAACCTAGCCCTCTAAAACCTAAGCCTAACCTATGCCCGAGGCTACAAGTCAATGCATCAAGTTCTTGTCAACCTCCCCTCGAAATGGTTTTCTAGTCTTCCGAACCAAACTTCGCCTGCAGACCACCCCTTTACCTTTCAAAATTCAGAAAAGAGTGATTTTATTTCAAAAGGAAAAGTTTCAAAAGGTTTCGAGAAAGATTTTCCCTTTTCGAAAGAAAATGGTTTTAACTTCTGTCTCAACACCCATTTTGACTTCCAAGTCGTTTTCAACCTGTTTGAAAATCGGTTTCTTTTTCAAAACATGCTCCAAAAATTCGCTTTCAAAAGCGAAACTTGTTTTCCAATCAATAGAACATTTTCAAAGATACTTTGGCTCAGTTTTGTTTTAAAAGCTTTGATTCCACCTCGCGAGCCAAATTCCCCTTTTCAAAAGCAATCATCCTTATAGGTGAATGTGCCTTGCAACCGGTTTTATAAAACACAATTTCCTATGAAAGGAGTTTGTTGTCAAAATTTTCAAAAAAAAAAAAGTTGCTTTTGCGGATGAAAATGCGGTTTCCAAATCTGATTTCTAAAGTGTATTCTCAAAATTGATTTTATTTGTGAAAGCTTAACTTTTCGACTTGAAAAATGATTTCAAAACAATTTTTGAAACTTGTATTGTTTTCTTTTCAAACAAAAAAAAAAATAAGTAACGATTTGTTTTGGAAATGAATAAAGCTTTCGAAATCTTTTGACTTTGCACTCTCCTTGAACATGTTTTTTTTGAAACAAGACTTTCTAAGAGATTTGAGTTCCAAAACCTTGGATTTTAACCCATTTTGCAAGTGCGTATTTCACCCTTGAAACTGGATTCCAAAAGTGTTTCAAACAACTCTCGCCTTGTTCAAATGGAGTTTCAAAAAATGCTCACTTTTTAAAAGCTTTGGAAAATCAATCGGCAATTGTGAAAACTTCTATTAAAAAAAAACTAAAAATTTTGATTTGTTTCACGTGATTCAAGGTCTTTTTTTTAACCTTTTCAAATCTCTCTTTTGGGGGTTTCTTCTAGCTTGGTAAAAATGAAAACTCTTGATTCACGGTTTTTAATCAAAATGGGTTGCAACTAATTTCAAATTATTTGTGTTAGTTTTAAACCAAGGGTTGCAAAATAAAGGGGTTTAAAAAAAACTGTTTTGAAAAAAAAAATGCTTTCAGAATAGTTTACAAAGGCCTTCTCTTTAAAACCCCCTCCCCTCCCTTTTGTTTGGGATTTTTGGACATTGTCGGTAACCTAATTGGGGATGAGCCACGATCTTGATCTATGATGCCACTACGAAACTTGGGGCCCCATGTGTGAGGCCTCCACATGGCTCGCTACCGGGCGTATACTGGTATCAAGGAAAGTGATCGTGACTGTCCTAATCGGTACCACATACCACCAGAATCTCGAGCACCCTCCCTTCTCAAAAACCAAGTTTGAAAAGTTTTGGGTTATGAAAAATTCCTTGCCTTCAAAATCTCTACCTCTAATTCAAAGGTTTCAGAAATTTTGATCCCATTTCAAAATATCTCTGCGAAAAGTTCTTTCTTTCAAAATGATTTCCCATCAAAGCACTTATGAAGAGCTTTTTCAAAAGTCTTTTAAGAATGTTTACAAAACAGAGAATGATTTGATTTCCAAATTGCAAAAGTGTTTAAAAAGGATTTCAAAACCCTTGCGATTTCCCTTCAAATGGTGTTTCTCGAAAAAGAATTTAGGAAAACATGGTTTCAAAAGCTTTACAAAAGATGTTTTGAAGTTCATGAACCAAAGCCTTAAGAGCTTTTCTTGACTTCGAAATGAGTTTCAAAAATGGGCTTTCTATGAGGACCTTTTTGATCAACCAAAAGTTCTTTCATACCTTTTTATAAGTTTCTCCCTCTATCTAAAAGGTTTTTGCGCAATGGTTTTACAAAAAGCTCTCCATTCAAAAGCTTATTGCAGAATGCTTTCTCCAAAAAGCCCTACCTTCAAAACCCCTTTCAAAAATTTTTTTTCTTTCACGAAAATTTGTGCATTGATGCTAGTGGGACATCGAGTAAGGGCCATCAACCCTAGACAACACCTGAATCTCGAGGACGAGATTCCTGTAAGGGGGGTAGTCTATAACATCCCGGGTTTTTCCAAACACCAAAAATCTGAACTTTTTAAAATTTTTCCTGCAAATGTGTGGAGCATGCAGTTCCTAGGTCAAACTTGTGAGAATGCGTTAGTGAAACGTTGCATTCATGTAGAATTGATTGTAGGAGGGTGCTTGCACTTTGCATTGGTTTCGAGATTTGAGTTTTGAATAGGGTTTGGGGTACACAGATCCGTAGCAAAGTTCCTCCCATTGAAATTCCCCTCAACTACCCCGTAGGAATTCATCGCAAACTCCCTTGAACTCCCCCGAATCTTCCTTTATTTCTCTTCAGATTCGCTGAGCTCCTTTAATTCCTCCATCTCAAATTACTAGAAATCTATTAGACATAAGAAGGAAGGATCCCTTCCCTTTTGTTAAATTCCTCTCAATCCCCTTTGGTTCTCCCCTCGAACTACCTCCCTTTTCTCTTCTTGAAATCCTCCAAAAATCATTCAATTTCCTCCTATTTATCATGGAGAATTAGCAAAAGCTTTCCATCCTCCCGGGGTTCCAAAGCCACCCAACCAGGCCCCCCTTTCCTTCCCTCTCCCGCGGGCCCGGGCTCGCCGCCCCTCCTCTCCTTCTTTTGCCCGGGCCGGCAGTGACTGCCCTCCCTCTTCACGGCCCACACGGCAAAGAACGGCGCGGAGCCCACCTCTTCCTCCCGTTGCTTGCCTACGGCCCACACGCACGCAGAGCCCACCAAGGCCCAACTGGGCGCCCCATCCCCCAAACCCTAGAACGCAGGCGCGGCGCTGGGAGGAGCCGCCGCCACCGCGCCCGTCCGCATGACAAGGCCCGCTGCGCACCCGCACGATGGATGACACGTGCCTTGGCACGGATGCCGAAAAAATCACCGCCATCCATCACCTCCCCGAACCCTAAACCGCCGTATAAAAACCACGGGCCGCCGTCGCCTTTCTTCTTCCCGAAGCCAAAGCGCCGCCACCGTTTCTTGTTCCCCGCTTTCTCCTCCTCAAGGCTCGCGCGCTGCGTGTGACCCGAGCACCGCGCCTCGACGGCCTCGCCCACGCCGTTCGCGTGTTAATTACCGGCGCCGCACCGCACCGGAAGCAGCGAGCGCCCGCGCCGCCGTTCTACTTTGCACCCACCACGCCCGCGGCAGCGCCGGCGGCCAAGCGCGGCAGCGCGCTGTGCCGGTCCATGTCGCCACCTCACCTCGGCTGGCGGCCGCCCGGGGCTGCGGCGGCGCCCGCACCGCACAGCGACCTTAGCGACCGCACAACGCCGCCACGGCGACGCGTCTTGCTCGATCCCGCTGGCCGGGCGCTGCCAACCGGCGCCCGCGGCGGCCCGTGTGTCCTCGCCTCCCAGCCTCCTTGTGCGCGGCCCGGCGCGCGTTGGCGCCTACGCCAACCGCGTCGTCCCGCGGCGGCGCATGCTCTCAGCGCGCACCGCGGACGCCCGATCAGCGGCGCGCTACCCATTGTATTTGCGTTGCCGGCGGCGCCGCCCGTTAAGTGCGGCGCGGCGCCAGCGCCCTCAACCTCCCACGCGCCCGGCAAAGCGCCCCGACCTCCTCTCCTCGCGCTCAGCGGCGTCGCGGCGACGCCGGCGGCAGCGACGCGACCACGCCCGACGGGCCCTTCCGGCGTCCAGCACCACTCCGGCCATGCGGGCCAGCGGCAGCCCACGCCGGCCACCTCAGGGCCGCCTCCAGCCAGCCGCAGCCGCCTGCAGCCGGCCAACAGCTGGCCATGGCCGGCCAGGGCTACCTGCAAGCTGGCCATGCCTGGCCGGGGTTGGCCATTGCTGGCTGGAACAGGCCAGGAAGGGCTGCCGCCACTCCACGACACCCAGCCACCTTGCTGGAGCTCTCCTTGCCACCGGTGAGCGCCGGCGCCCAAAAAACCTTGCCTTTTTCCCTCCCTCTGTTAGACTTGCCGACCACCATGATCGAAACCGGCCTTCGTGCCGTGTCCTTCACCTTGCAGGAGTGTCTCCGGCAGCAGCAGCCAGTGCCCGGCCTCTCCTGGCCGCATCCAGCTCATGCCGGCCAGCCCCGGCCCTTGCTGGCCATCAGCAGCCAGCCGTGGCCAGTCACTGCCAGCTGCAGCTGGCCAGAGATGGCTGCAGCCAGCTAGAGCTGGCCATGGGTGGCTGCAGCAAGCCGCTGGTCGGCCAGAGACCACTATAGCTGGCTAGGGGCCAAGTCCGGTCAGCCGTGGACCTCCCCGCCACCTCCGGCGCCACTCCGATGAAGTTCTTCCGGCTTCGCCTTCTTTCCCGCCAAGGTCGAACCCCCGAAACCCCGCCGACGCCATCCTCGACGTCGGCAAAGCCCTTGTTTTTCATACCATATACTCACTTGTCGCACTTTATCATACTATGTCGATACATGCTCGCTGCGTGCCGTGCCTTCGTGCGGTTTGTCTCTCATCTTTGTGGATATGTGCTACTCCGTGTGTGGTTGTCGCCTTGCATTGGTTTGTGTGTTTGCATAGTGCTTGTATATGGACCGAGCCTTCGAGCCGGTCAAGGGACCGTAGATCTCGTTTGAGCGTTTCGATCGTGGGTTCGTCCCACCGTGATCGCGACGCCGAGCGTAACTCGTTCTCTCGTGCTTTAGTTGTCTTCGTCGTACCCTGAGTGTTAGCTTCTACCTTCGGCCCTAGGACGTGGTCATAAAGGAGCTCGATATCGCTATCGATGTGGATCTTACCCACGCAAATTGAGCCCCCTAAGACCTAGTCTAGTGGGAAACGATCTAGGAAGCAACTATCGTGGAACGATGGATGCCAACTCGTTTTGGTTTAGCTCGTGGCCGCGAGCTGTCTCGCCATGACCATCGAGCTTTACCTCTTCTCTCCTTCCTATTCTTCCTTTCGCTTTTCTCCTCACCACCTTGTATGCTTGCACCACCTAGACCGGAGCATTTCTCGGTTTCGTGATGACAACCGCATCGCTATGAACCTAAGGAATAGCTTTTGCCACTTTAGTTGCACGGAGGTCGTGGTGCCCTACAAGTTGGTGTGGATCGCGGAACCGTGCAAGACCTTCGTCTCTTATTCCGACCACCGTCCTTTGCCATGACGGGTAGGTCGAGAAGAGTGCAGGACCATTCTTGTTTTTGCTCTCCTTCGATTCTCGCTAATCCAGTAAGGCGCGGATCGAACCTCTTGTTCCACCACCTTCGATCAGTGACTATCGCCATGTCACGTGGACCGAAGTACCGTGGAACCAGAGTCTCTTTTTCTTGCCTATCCGTGTTTATTAGTGTTCTTTATTTGCCTCTTGTTCTATTCCTTTGATTTCCGTCGATCGCAATGGCGAGTGAATCAAAGGAGGTGGACCTCGTTTTCCCTCTTTGGTTCTTTTGTGCTTAAACCCTAGTATGTTTGTACCTAGTGAGATCCTAGCATTCCTTAGGCTCCCACGGTGACAACCGCACCGCTGAGACCCTAGAGAATGCCTTAGTGCATATAGTGCACCTTGGTCGAGGTACCCTACAAGAGGTTTAGGCACGTGTGATCTCTCGTGCATCGCTCCTCTCCGATGCCTCGTCTTTACCGTGGCATGCGCATTGGAAGGGGTAGACCACCGCTCCTTCTCTTTCGTTTACCTTCCGTTCCTCCCCGCTAGCCCGTTCTGTTCGATCCCGTCTTAGTCATGACAATTGGATCAAAGACCGGACTGTCTCTACTAGTTAGCGAAGCTATGGTCTGTGGCCTGTCCTCGGACCCATGCGAGTCGACCCGATCGACCGTTGGAAAACCATCCTCACCAAGGATGAGACTGAGGGCGTGACATGGACATGCCTAGCTAACTCTCTTTTCTCGTTGTGCTACTCTCTCCTCAGCTCTCGACGTTGTTGTGTCGAGCGGGTCGAGAGGACCTGTAGCCACTCCTCCTGTCGTTTGTGTTCCAATCTCTTTTTGCTACCGTCGGCTACCATGACGGGTAAGCTAAAGAGCCTCGTAACCAAGTCACAATTCCTCTGCTCGTGTTAATCGTTCTTACTCGAATCTTATGTAGTAGTTGTGACTTGCGGGATAAAAGGCCACAAGGGCCAAACCCTATTGTTCCTATTTCTCTTTCCCTCTTGCTTGTGATCCCCCTGGTCCCCGCCAATTTCCATGACGTCCGGATCGGAAGGTCGCTACCGTGGTGTTGTTTAAGTTAAGTTAGGGTCAAGGCCTTCCTTCCTCTCGAAGCCATACAGTCGACACGATCGACCCAGAAGTACCGGGCTATACCATGGTCGTGATCCGAACTTATGCTTAAATGAGACCGACCCACTTTTGTTTATTTGGAGCCCGAGGATCGGACACTCTCCACGAGGGCTAAGTCTTTTCGGTGTTTACTCGGAGTTATCCGGTTCCTACGTATCTTATTGCCTTTTGGGGAGTACTGGATTTTGGTTAGGGATTGATTGCTCTTTTGCCTTGTTTGTCGCTATATCGAGGTAGTTGCATCGCGATGACGATGGATAGACCGGAGATCCGCTGGAGGAGGAGATGCGAAGAGCAACCAGAGGTGGATGACTATGGATTGCTATGAACAGGTGCCACGTCCCACCCAACCTCGTAGAATCCTATTAGGCATGCAATATGTAGCTGCTAGCGCTTTACTTTATGCAAATGAACTGTGATAGGATGCATGGTAGATTGCTTGATAAGCCATTACCTTGACGCAACCTTTCTCCTGCACACCCGCTGCTAGGATAGATGCTCGCCTACTTCATGATACTCGCTACACACTTACTCTTTACTCATACATGTTTGTGTGTGGCTAAGGCACGTGGTGCCGTAAACTGGATAACTGGGGATAACATGGGAGAGATCTTGGCGTGTGTCTTGGGTGAGTGGTGAGGGTTGTGTCGACTGGACAGGATCTACGACGAGTCAGGGGACGAGTCTTGCCGGGGAGTGTGATCTGGGCACTCCCTATGTGAGAAAAGTACTGTGGCGGGTACATGTGATGTGAGAAGGTTCCGGGAGGAGTGTCTTTGTGGGACGAATCCTCGAACAGAGGTGCCGTCGAGGCACGGGGCATCGGGCCCCAAGGTGAAGATGTCCCTGTCTGGTCACCCCTAAGGACTGGTATGTCTTGAGAACCGGTTCATAGGACCCTTTCAGACACACCACTGCGTTCGATGGGTGGGAAACGACTTGACGGCTAGCTGGCCCCCCGCCATTACTACTAGGTTGATAGGAGATAGTGTAGGGAGGTGCGGGTCTCGAGACCCACACCCTCCCGAGACAACGTGGAACCCTTAGGGATCCAAAGTACCACGTCTCACGTCTCGGCGTGCGGTGGATCTCCGGGGTGCCCCTGAGCTGAGTGGTAGGGTGGCATCGGGCCGGTTAGGCGGCGGCTTGGTATCAGCCTAGACGAGGCATCGTCGATGATGGTGATCTTGTGGTTCAGTGTACACGCTCTGCAGAGTTGATCGATCTATACGTATAGCCGTGTCCACGGTCATGGACATTCCTATGTTTCCACCCCCTCATGATTAGTGAGTGGAGTCCTTTCTCTTCTCTCCCCCGGATGTGTTTGGATTCCGGCTTAGGCCGTTGAGGCAAGGAGGAGGGGAGTCTTCCTTGTCGACAAGAGAGAGTGAGAGTGTGGTGAGATGTGTGGATGTGGATGTGGATGGGATGGATGGATGTGTGGATGAGATGGGTTAAAACTTGATGAACTACATTATATTTATATTATGAATTTATGCATAGGAAAATTACAGACCAAATATAGGCCTTTTCCTCTACCCTTGCATTCCACTTACCACATAGCAAAGCAAAGCATAGGGTGGGAGCTAGTGGCCGATTACAAATCGTGATTGATAGAGTTGAGCGGGTTTGGGACCCGAGGATGACTACGACGACAACGGTGTTGGAAGGAATAGGTGGTCTCGTTCCTACACTCAAGTTTGGTTAAGGAGATCAAGTCTACGCCCACGATACTCTACCCCAACTCGATGACTCTCCGTGAAGGAGGAGCCTTCACCCGCTACGACGCTACGTCTACTCTGATGTTGATCCGCGTGTGTGTTTATCGTTAGAATACGGTGTACCTAGGTGTGATACAAGTGTTGTAATACTCTGTAACTTGTACCTTTTCACGATGTATGAAATGTGGTATCAACTGTAAATGATGTACTCTGTGGATTTCCCTTCGTGGAAATCGCGGGTCGTTTCAGTTGGTATCAGAGCCATACTTGACTGTAGGACGAGACCTTAGAACCTAAACACTAGTATATAAGCCAACAATCCTGTCTGTTATAGATGCTAGTGGTGAAAACAGTTGTTTCTCCCTCCACCTTGAGTTCTGTTGCTCTCTGACCACCCTGTTATGGAAAGATGACCCTTAGGAATCACTCCTCACTTCTGCCCGCGCTAGATCGATAGATGTGTGAGGCTTTGAAGGCATCGGAGTCGCCTTTAAGTCAACACTATGCATATAGGAGTTGTATTGCTACCTGATTGCTTGGATCTTGTGTTGTTATGCTTATTATGCTTCTTAATTGTCTGTGTGTAGAATCCATAGTTTATTTTGTATATGTGACTCCGGAAGCCTGGGTAACCTAGCCCTCTAAAACCTAAGCCTAACCTATGCCTGAGGCTACAAGTCAATGCATCAAGTTCTTGTCAACCTCCCCTCGAAATGGTTTTCTAGTCTTCCGAACCAAACTTCGCCTTCAGACCACCCCTTTACCTTTCAAAATTCAGAAAAGAGTGATTTTATTTCAAAAGGAAAAGTTTCAAAAGGTTTCAGAAAGATTTTCCCTTTTCGAAAGAAAATGGTTTTAACTTCTGTCTCAACACCCATTTTGACTTCCAAGTCGTTTTCAACCTGTTTGAAAATCGGTTTCTTTTTCAAAACATGCTCCAAAATTCGCTTTCAAAAGCGAAACTTGTTTTCCAATCAATAGAACATTTTCAAAGATACTTTGGCTGGGTTTTGTTTTAAAAAGCTTTGATTCCACCCCTGCGAGCCAAATTCCCTTTTCAAAAGCAATCATCCTTATAGGTGAATGTGCCTTGCAACCGGTTTTATAAAACACAATTTCCTATGAAAGGAGTTTGTTGTCAAAATTTTCAAAAAAAAGTTGTTTTTTGCGGATGAAAATGCGGTTTCCAAATCTGATTTCTAAAGTGTATTCTCAAAATTGATTTTATTTGTGAAAGCTTAACTTTTTCGACTTGAAAAATGATTTCAAAACAATTTTTGAAACTTGTATTGTTTTCTTTTCAAAAAAAAAAAAATAAGTAACGATTTGTTTTGGAAATGAATAAAGCTTTCGAAATCTTTTGACTTTGCACTCTCCTTGAACATGTTTTACTGAAACAAGACTTTCTAAGAGATTTGAGTTCCAAAACCTTGGATTTTAACCCATTTTGCAAGTGCGTATTTCACCCTTGAAACTGGATTCCAAAAGTGTTTCAAACAACTCTCTGCCTTGTTCAAATGGAGTTTCAAAAAAATGCTCACTTTTAAAAGCTTTGGAAAATCACTGGCAATTGTGAAAACTTCTATTAAAAAAAAACTAAAAATTTTGATTTGTTTCACAGATTCAAGGTCTTTTTTTTAACCTTTTCAAATCTCTCTTTTTGGGGGTTTCTTCTAGCTTGGTAAAAATGAAAACTCTTGATTCACGGGTTTTTAATCAAAATGGGTTGCAACTAATTTCAAATTATTTGTGTTAGTTTTAAACCAAGGGTTGCAAAATAAAGGGGTTTAAAAAAACTGTTTTGAAAAAAAAAAAATGCTTTCGGAATAGTTTACAAAGGCCTTCTCTTTAAAACCCCCCCCCCCTCCCTTTTGTTTGGGATTTTTGGACATTGTCGGTAACCTAATTGGGGATGAGCCACGATCTTGATCTATGATGCCACTACGAAACTTGGGGCCCCATGTGTGAGGCCTCCACATGGCTCGCACGGGCGTATATCGGTATCAAGGAAAGTGATCGTGATCGCCCTAATCGGTACCACATACCACCAGAATCTCGAGCACCCTCCCTTCTCAAAAACCAAGTTTGAAAAGTTTTGGGTTATGAAAAATTCCTTGCCTTCAAAATCTCTACCTCTAATTCAAAGGTTTCGTAAATTTTGATCCCATTTCAAAATATCTCTGCGAAAAGTTCTTTCTTTCAAAATGATTTCCCATCAAAGCACTTATGAAGAGCTTTTTCAAAAGTCTTTTAAGAATGTTTACAAAACAGAGAATGATTTGATTTCCAAATTGCAAAAGTGTTTAAAAAGGATTTCAAAACCCTTGCGATTTCCCTTCAAATGGTGTTTCTCGAAAAAGAATTTAGGAAAACATGGTTTCAAAAGCTTTACAAAAGATGTTTTGAAGTTCATGAACCAAAGCCTTAAGAGCTTTTCTTGACTTCGAAATGAGTTTCAAAAATGGGCTTTCTATGAGGACCTTTTTGATCAACCAAAAGTTCTTTCATACCTTTTTATAAGTTTCTCCCTCTATCTAAAAGGTTTTTGCGCAATGGTTTTACAAAAGCTCTCCATTCAAAAGCTTATTGCAGAATGCTTTCTCCAAAAAGCCCTACCTTCAAAACCCCTTTCCAAAATTTTTCTTTCACGAAAATTTGTGCATTGATGCTAGTGGGACATCGAGTAAGGGCCATCAACCCTAGACAACACCTGAATCTCGAGGACGAGATTCCTGTAAGGGGGGTAGTCTATAACATCCCGGGTTTTTCCAAACACAAAAAATCTGAACTTTTAAAATTTTTCCCCGCAAATGTGTGGAGCATGCAGTTCCTAGGTCAAACTTGTGAGAATGCGTTAGTGAAACGTTGCATTCATGTAGAATTGATTGTAGGAGGGTGCTTGCACTTTGCATTGGTTTCGAGATTTGAGTTTTGAATAGGGTTTGGGGTACACAGATCCGTAGCAAAGTTCCTCCCATTGAAATTCCCCTCAACTACCCCGTAGGAATTCATCGCAAACTCCCTTGAACTCCCCCGAATCTTCCTTTATTTCTCTTGATTCGCTGAGCTCCTTTTAATTCCTCCATCTCAAATTACTAGAAATCTATTAGACATAAGAAGGAAGGATCCCTTCCCCTTTTGTTAAATTCCTCTCAATCCCCTTTGGTTCTCCCCTCGAACTACCTCCCTTTTCTCTTCTTGAAATCCTCCAAAAATCATTCGAATTCCTCCTATTTATCATGGAGAATTAGCAAAAGCTTTCCATCCTCACGGGTTCCAAAGCCACCCAACCAGGCCCCCCTTTCCTTCCCTCTCCCGCCAGGGCCTGGCACGCTTTCGCCCCTCCTCCTTCTTTGCCCGGGCCGAGCAGCCCAGCTCGCCCTCCCCCTCTTCCACGGCCCACACGGCAAAGAAACGGCGCGGAGCCCACCTCTTCCATCCGTAGCAAAGTTCCGTGCGCGCGACGCCATGGCCGGTCGAGCCGCCCCGCGGCGTCACCGCGCCCTCAACCTCCCCACGCCCGGAAAAGCGCCCCGGCCTCCTCTCCTCGCTCGTGAACGTCGCGCGGCGGCGCCGAAAGCAAGCAGCGACCGCGACCACGCCCGACGGCCCCTTCGCGTCCAGCACCACTCCGGCCATGCTCGGGCCAGCGGCAGCCCACGCCCGGCCACCTCGGGGCCGCCTCCAGCCAGCCGCAGCCGCCTGCAGCCGGCCAACAGCTGGCCATGGCCGGCCAGGGCTACCTGCAAGCTGGCCATGCCTGGCCGGGGTTGGCCATTGCTGGCTGGAACAGGCCAGGAAGGGCTGCCGCCACTCCACGACACCCAGCCACCTTGCTGGAGCTCTCCTTGCCACCGGTGAGCCGCCGGCGCCCCAAAAACCTTGCCTTTTCCCTCCCTCCGTTAGACTTGCCGACCACCATGATCGAAACCGGCCTTCGTGCCGTGTCCTTCACCTTGCAGGAGTGTCTCCGGCAGCAGCAGCCAGTGCCCGGCCTCTCCTGGCCGCATCCAGCTCATGCCGGCCAGCCCCGGCCCTTGCTGGCCATCAGCAGCCAGCCGTGGCCAGTCACTGCCAGCTGCAGCTGGCCAGAGATGGCTGCAGCCAGCTAGAGCTGGCCATGGGTGGCTGCAGCAAGCCGCTGGTCGGCCAGAGACCACTATAGCTGGCTAGGGCCAAGTCCGGTCAGCCGTGGACCTCCCCGCCACCTCCGGCGCCACTCCGATGAAGTTCTTCCGGCCGCCTTCTTTCCCGCCAAGGTCGAACCCCGAAACCCCGCCGACGCCATCCTCGGCGTCGGCAAAGCCCTTTGTTTTTCATACCATATACTCACTTGTCGCACTTTATCATACTATGTCGATACATGCCTTTTGCTTGCCGTGCCTTCGTGCCGGTTTGTCTCTCATCTTTGTGGATATGTGCTACTCCGTGTGTGGTTGTCGCCTTGCATTGGTTTGTGTGTTTGCATAGTGCTTGTATGTGGACCGAGCCTTTGAGCCGGTCAAGGGACCGTACCTCGTTTGAGCGTTTCGATCGTGGGTTCGTCCCACCGTGATCGCGACGCCGAGCGTAACTCGTTCTCTCGTGCTTTAGTTGTCTTCGTCGTACCCTGAGTGTTAGCTTCTACCTTCGGCCCTAGGACGTGGTCATAAAGGAGCTCGATATCGCTATCGATGTGGATCTTACCCACGCAAATTGAGCCCCCTAAGACCTAGTCTAGTGGGAAACGATCTAGGAAGCAACTATCGTGGAACGATGGATGCCAACTCGTTTTGGTTTAGCTCGTGGCGCGAGTACTGTCTCTCGCCATGACCATCGAGCTTTACCTCTTCTCTCCTTCCTATTCTTCCTTTCGCTTTTCTCCTCACCACCTTGTATGCTTGCACCACCTAGACCGGAGCATTTCTCGGTTTCGTGATGACAACCGCATCGCTATGAACCTAAGGAATAGCTTTTGCCACTTTAGTTGCACGGAGGTCGTGGTGCCCTACAAGTTGGTGTGGATCGCGGAACCGTGCAAGACCTTCGTCTCTTATTCCGACCACCGGCCCTTTGCCATGACGGGTAGGTCGAGAAGAGTTGGGACCATTCTTGTTTTTGCTCTCCTTCGATTCTCGCTAATCCAGTAAGGCGCGGATCGAACCTCTTGTTCCACCACCTTCGATCAGTGACTATCGCCATGTCACGTGGACCAAAGTACCGTGGAACCAGAGTCTCTTTTTCTTGCCTATCCGTGTTTATTAGTGTTCTTTATTTGCCTCTTGTTCTATTCCTTTGATTTCCGTCGATCGCAATGGCGAGTGAATCAAAGGAGGTGGACCTCGTTTTCCCTCTTTGGTTCTTTTGTGCTTAAACCCTAGTATGTTTGTACCTAGTGAGATCCTAGCATTCCTTAGGCTCCCACGGTGACAACCGCACTGGCTGAGACCCTAGAGAATGCCTTAGTGCATATAGTGCACCTTGGTCGAGGTACCCTACAAGAGGTTTAGGCACGTGTGATCTCGTGCATCGCTCCTCTCCGATGCCTCGTCTTTACCGTGGCATGCGCATTGGAAGGGGTAGACCACCGCTCCTTCTCTTTTCGTTTACCTTCCGTTTCCTCCCCCGCTAGCCCGTTACATTCGATCCCGTCTTAGTCATGACAATTGGATCAAAGACCGGATTTGTCTCTACTAGTTAGCGAAGCTATGGTGCGTGGGCCTGTCCTCGGACCCATGCGAAGTCGACCCGATCGACCGTTGGAAAACCATCCTCACCAAGGATGAGGCTGAGGGCGTGACATGGACATGCCTAGCTAACTCTCTTTTCTCGTTGTGCTACTCTCTCCTCGGCTCTCGGCGTTGTTGTGTCGAGCGGGTCGAGAGGACACAGTAGCCACTCCTCTGTCGTTTGTGTTCCAATCTCTTTTGCTACCGTCGGCTACCATGACGGGTAAGCTAAAGAGCCTCAGAACCAAGTCACAATTCCTCTGTTCGTGTTAATCGTTCTTACTCGAATCTTATGTAGTAGTTGTGACTTGCGGGATAAAGGCCACAAGGGCCAAACCCTATTGTTCCTATTTCTCTTTCCCTCTTGCTTGTGATCCCCTGGTCCCCGCCAATTTCCATGACGTCCGGATCGGAAGGTCGCTACCGTGGTGTTGTTTAAGTTAAGTTAGGGTCAAGGCCTCTTCCTCTGAAGCCATACTCTGTCGACACGATCGACCCGGGGAAATCTTGGCTATACCATGGTCGTGATCCGAACTTATGCTTAACAGACAGCCACTTTTGTTTATTTGGAGCCCGAGGATCGGACACTCTCCACGAGGGCTAAGTCTTTTCAGTGTTTATTCGGAGTTATCTGGTTCCTTCTGTATCTTATTGCCTTTTTGGGGAGTACTGGATTTTGGTTAGGGATTGATTGCTCTTTTGCCTTGTTTGTCGCTATATCGAGGTAGTTGCATCGCGATGACGATGGATAGACCGGAGATCCGCTGGAGGAGGAGATGCGAAGAGCAACCAGAGGTGGATGACTATGGATTGCTATGAACAGGTGCCACGTCCCACCCAACCTCGTAGAATCCTATTAGGCATGCAATATGTAGCTGCTAGCGCTTTACTTTATGCAAATGAACTGTGATAGGATGCATGGTAGATTGCTTGATAAGCCATTACCTTGACGCAACCTTTCTCCCGCACACCCATTTGCTAGGATAGATGCTCGCCTACTTCATGATACTCGCTACACACTTACTCTTTACTCATACATGTTTGTGTGTGGCTAAGGCACGTGGTGCCGTAAACTGGATAACTGGGGATAACATGGGAGAGATCTTGGCGTGTGTCTTGGGTGAGTGGTGAGGGTTGTGTCGACCGGGCCGGGATCTACGACGAGTCGGGGGACGAGTCTTGCCTTGGGAGTGTGATCCTGGGCACTCCCTATGTGAGAAAGTACCTGTGGCGGGTACATGTGATGTGAGAAGGTTCGGGGAGGAGTGTCTTTATGGGGACGAATCCTCGGAACAGGAGGTGCCGTCGAGGCACGGGGCATCAGGCCCCAAGGTGAAGATGTCTGTCTAGTCACCCCTAAGGACTGGTATGTCTTGAGAACCGGTTCATAGGACCCCTTCGTACACACCACTCGTTCCTGGATGGGCGGAAACGACTTGACGGCTAGCTGGCCCCCTGCCATTACTACTAGGTTGATAGGAGATAGTGTAGGGAGGTACGGGTGCTGAGACCCACACCCTCCTGAGACAACGTGGAACCCTTAGGGATCCGGTACCACGTCTCACAGTCTCAGCGTGCCGGTGGATCTCCGGGGTGCCCCAGAGCTGAGTGGTAGGGTGGCATCGGGCCAGTTAGGCGGCAGCTTGGTATCAGCCTAGACGAGGCATCGTCGATGATGGTGATCTTGTGGTTCCAGGTGTACACGCTCTGCAGAGTTGATCGATCTATACGTATAGCCGTGTCCACGGTCATGGACATTCCTATGTTTCCACCCCCTCATGATTAGTGAGTGGAGTCCTTTCTCTTCTCTCCCCTGGATGTGTTTGGATTCCGGCTTAGGCCGTTGAGGCAAGGAGGAGCGGGAGTCTTCCTTGTCGACAAGAGAGAGTGAGAGTGTGGTGAGATGTGTGGATGTGGATGTGGATGGGATGGATGGATGTGTGGATGAGATGGGTTAAAACTTGATGAACTACATTATATTTATATTATGAATTTATGCATAGGAAAATTACAGCCAAATATAGGCCTTTTCCTCTACCCTTGCATTCCACTTACCACATAGCAAAGCAAAGCATAGGGTGGGAGCTAGTGGCCAGTACAAATCGTACTGATAGAGTTGAGCAGGTTTGGGACCCGAGGATGACTACGACGACAACGGTGTTGGAAGGAATAGGTGGTCTCGTTCCTACACTCAAGTTTGGTTAAGGAGATCAAGTCTACGCCCGCTGATACTCTACCCCAACTCTGATGACTCTCCGTGAAGGAGGAGCCTTCACCCGCTACGACGCTACGTCTACTCTGATGTTGATCCGCGTGTGTGTTTATCGTTAGAATACGGTGTACCTAGGTGTGATACAAGTGTTGTAATACTCTGTAACTTGTACCTTTTCACGATGTATGAACTGTGGTATCAACTGTAAATGATGTACTCTGTGGATTTCCCTTCGTGGAAATCGCGGGTCGTTTCAGTCTTTCTTGCCGACTAGAGAGTGAGAGTATGGTGAGATGTGTGGATGTGGATGTGGATATGGATGGGATGGATGGATGTATGGATGAGATGGGTTAAAACTTGAACTATATTATATTTATGTTATGAATTTGCATAGGAAAACTACAGCCAAATATAGGCCTTTTCCTCTACCCTTGCATTCCACTTACCACATAGCAAAGCAAAGCGTAGGGTGGGAGCTAGTGGCCAGTACAAATCGTACTGATAGAGTTGACCAGGTTTGGTACCCGAGGAGGACTACGACAATAATGGAGCTGGAAGAATTAGGTGGTCTCGTTCCTACACTCAAGTTTGGTTAAGGAGATCAAGTCTACGCCCGCTGATACTCTACCCCGACTCTGATGATTGTTTGTGAAGGAGGAGCCTTCACCCGCTGTGGCGCTACGCCTACTCTGATGTTGACCTGTGTGCGTATATCGCTAGGATACTTTGTACTTAGGTATACCTCCAAGTGTTGTAAAATCTTATAACTTGTACCTTTTTGCGATGTATGAACTGTGGTATCAACTGTAAATGATGTACTCTGTAGATTTCTATTCGAGGAAATCGCGGGTCGTTTCAGTGGGGCCGGCCGGCCCCACCTGGCAGCCTCCTGGCCCCCTGTTGCTTCAGGTGTCTTCTAGAGTCTTCCCACGTCCCAATCGTGATCTTTCCCGTGGCAGATAAGTTTCGTGATTAATATGCACTCTAATCCCTCTTTTAAGCTTTTCTGAAAAAGTTCCTGGAAAATATAGAATATAAAAAACTCATAGAAATTGTCAGTTAAAACCCTAGACCAGTGTGTATTTGTGTATCATTTTGTGTCTAAAGTTCTAATAAAAGTTGACGTTATCCACCGTCAACACCCGCCTCCCTTTCACTCCGGTGTCTTCTGGATCCTTCTAGAGTAGTTTGGCGTATTCATAAGTTGTGGATAATTCCATGTGTAGTTTTGTAGTTATGCCCTTTTTTGGTGTTTTCTGGTTTAGTCCCTAGAAATTAGTAAATCACCAAAACTCGTGCAAATTGTTAGATAAAACCCTAGTATTGATGTATTTTTTATGCCTTTTGATATATAAAAAGTTGACGCTATCCACCGTCAACATGTGCCTAGTGGAGGCTTAGTGTGGTGTCAATTAGCCGTTGAATCTCAAGTGAGTGTGTGTTGACACCTCTTAATGTTATCTCTAATAACGGCGTTAAGAATGCTAGAGTAGCGCACCGCCACTAGAATGCCAAGTTGTCATCCCCAAAGATAACACCAAGAGGTGTGGTATTAAATCATGCCACCATTTAGAATAGAGAAATGTATCCGTAAGCGCACAGATCAAATACCATTGTAGCATTTTACCCGGAGTATTACGGGTTGTCATTTATATTTTCCCAAAGGAAGGTCTGTATGGCTTATGTAAAGGTAGTGTGTTGACCTAGAGTGTAACGAATAGGCATAACCATGTCCTCGCTACTCAATACAGGGGTAAGTCACAAGATAATAGAATAAGTATATAATCATCAGCATAAATAGGTAGAGACTCCTAGCTATATCATTAGGGTTGCTAGTAGAACATCAAGAGATATTCCTGGGTTATTCCTAGCTGCATGTCAATGTTTATTATGGTTAGTGCAATACACCTAGTAGTCATGGCTAAGGTTAGCATTACATTTATTCATAGTGGACATACTAGTGAAGTTTGAGAACATAGCACGCCCTTCCGTCAGTATACAAGCCCCATGTGCCTATAAACGGGGTTCGGATTACATAGGACTCAACAGAATGTCACACCCGCGATCTACCAAACCGGGGCTATAGGGTGCATTCGCAGATAAACAACATATAAGCACCACGCTTACACAATGTTTATCACTCACCCAACGATCAATTAGATGAGTGCTATACGAATCTATGGATAAAGACAATGTAAATCTAGCTATACTAAGCATATAACCACAATAGACAAGGAACATAATAACTATGAATATAAGTAAATGAGAATTTATCAATTCAATTGTAGCAATCATATAACTATACAATGAAATAGAACAAAGGCGAGAGGAGGTAGAATTATACCAAATCCAAGCTCTTGATGGCTCCGAAATCCAAGCCTGCGCTTGCCTCCCTCTAGTTCTAATCTAGCTATCTAAGCCCTAGCTAAGGAGCTCTGATTAGGGTTTCTAGCTGATGATTGGACTTCTGAATGAGAATGAATGAATGGGGGCTTCCCTCTCCCGGGGGGTGCCTCTCCTTTTATAGCCCCTCGGGGCGATGATCGTGAGCCATCGGATCAAACCGACATTGACGGGCGGCCAGGATCGATCCTTAAAGGCGGTGGAGCGAACCGGGCGAATCGGGCTGGGCCGGAGCCAGGCCGGCCGGGCCGTGCTGGGGTGGGACCGGCCGGTCCCACTGGTGGCCTCCGGCCCCCCGGCTCGGCGTGGTGCCTTCTCGTCTCTTCCGGAATCTTCCTGTGTAGCCGTGGAGTCCGTTTTCCGTTTTCTTGTTCCGATAAGCTTGTATGTTTGCGCCTTTTCTGGTTTTCGCCTGCATAAATAGTGAAACACCAAAACTCATGGAATTCGGTCAGTGTAAACCCTATGTCTACTTTGGTGATCACATTTGCATCCATTTCATGGCTAGTTGACGGTTGAATTAATACAATAGTGGCCGTCAACAACTCCCCCAAGCTTAACCTTTGCTAGTCCCTTAGCAAAGAAAACTTAGAAAAAGTTATTGAATATATGTGTACGTTAAGCATCGTAGCCATCTCGGAGCAACTCTCTCAAAATATACCTGCAGTCAGACAGAAATTCTCCTCCAAGTTACGCAATAACCGAAATGACTTTCAAACTTACCCATATTACCTTGGACTGTGGGGCTTATTAGCTCTTCGTTGGGTCTTAAGCACTTGACAGACAGAAAGATCCCATCTAAGCACTATGTCTCAAGTTCTTTGATCAACAATCATTCTAGAGTTTTTTAGAGGTTTTCAAATAAAACTCAGAGCTTTCCCATATATGACACTCTCAAGTCTCTCAATGTATGTGGTATTTGTGGATTCTCACCAAGGCAGTGATGATGATTGCCTTTCTCTTCATCCTATAACTAAAGCTTTTGTGGAGCTCATAGGTAAGGAGAAAACTGAAAGAGCAAACTTGCAATGCATATGTTGTTAGGTCAAACAATGGATCCATAGAGAAACAAGTCATGCAGTCGAATCAAGATATATAGGTGGATGGATATAGCGGATATATGGTGGAACCTAACTCTACTTAGCTCCTTGAATGCTTCTCTCTCCTTTAAGACTGACCAGAGATTATGAGCTATCTTTTTCTTTCTTCTTTTCTTTCTCTCTTTTTTTTCAGGGAGTCGGGTATCTAGTACCCATTGTTTTGTATTGGGACCCTTGTCCATCTTTCTTCTTTTTTTTTCAAATATCTTTTTCCATAGCTCATAGCACTCCTTTTGACATTGATGGATTTAGAGAGATAACACAGGAATCATGGAGCATTTATTGGGTGGCTAACCTAATGGAATATTTTTTTGGTGTTCTCTCCCAGTGTAGGAGGAATTTTTTTGGAATGGATGTAGGTGGAATGGAATGTTGTTGCGCCTACTCTAGGTGTAGAGTAGTGCATATGGAGGTGGATCTTGATTCAAGAGCATGACAAATTTCTCACCAGGATCACAAAGGTTGACAAAACTCAATGCAAGACAAACAGCATTTATGTGAAAGTTTAACTAGCCTATCTTATCATGTTAGCTCTGGTGGGAATGTAAGCTTTGTCATATAGGAACTCGTCATGTTTTTGCATTTTTCGAAAGATAAATCTCCAGAACTTTAGTGTCACTTAGAACAAGATAGATAGCAGCTCAGATTTTCTCAATCTTATCAATCAGGTACCTAGACTTAGTTTCAAGCATATGCAACCCACAAGTTTCACGCTCAGAGCAAATTCTCATGTCAAAACAGTTGGAGCTAAATCTTGAAAAAACTTTTGTCTAAACTCTAGGCATTTCAGAGGTGTTGTAACATAGCAGCTTATCTTCATTTCAATTCAATCATTCAAGAGCTTCCTTTTTATTGACTCTAGACAGACAAACATTTTTATTTGATTTTTTATTTTTCAAAGACTCAAATTATAAAACTCAAAAGACCCTAAGGACTCTTAAAAAGCATAGACCTTCATGTGCCCACATATTTTTGGTATTTTTAATTTTTTTCTTAGATACTATGGTGAACCTTCATGTGCTCATATATTTTTGGTATTTTAAATTTTTATGACCGACTCGATAATCGCGTAGGTACACTTACCTGGGTACCTAGGGGATGCCTTCCCCAAGCCTGGTTGTTGTTGCGGTTGAGCATTGAAGCCGAGCAGATCCTCTCGATAGAGCTCACGCTTGTAAGAGCTGGTGTAGCCAAGAACCTTCATCTCATCCGACAAGAAGTTGCTTCCTTCACACGGTGGTTAGGCAGGTGCAAGAAGGTGTGCTTCGAAAGTGATGATGATTCTTAGGTGAACTAGCTCTCGAGTCATCCTCGCAGACAAACATCTCACAAAACACCAAAACTCATGGAACGGGTTAGGATAAAACAGTTAGTGGTTAGCCGTTCGTGGGTTGGTTATTGTGAGAGGTTTCCAAAGGTTATTACAGTACATTCAATGCGACAGGATGCTCAATGATTATTTTTAGTTTTTTTTATCAAACAAAATTGAAATATGTATTCTAAAAATTTTTTTATGCCACCACGGTGAACACTCCTTTAGCTTGCGCTGTAGGCATGTCACATGGGGCTTTGATGTTTCTTTAAATGTTTTTGTGGTTTTCTAAAGATGACAAAAACTAACTATGAATTAAAAGTGCAAGAAAGTAAATGGTTAACTACCATTGTTACCTTATGGCAAGGGTTCGGAGTTTAAAGTCCTCCGGACAAGACTTCTCGTCTTCTTCATTCCTGGGGTGCTTCATCGGATCCCGAAGATGGGGACCCTGATGTTGGACCTCCTGGTGACGATGACTCAGTTGAGGAGGTTACCTTTTCTTTCCATACCTTCGTAGGTTGTGCCTTTGGTGCTGTAGGTTCTTCCTTGATTTCCTCCTCCTTAACATTGCTCTTTAAGAGCGATTCCTCCGGCGGCCGACGTCTCCTCTTGGACCGAGTAAAAGCCTGCTAATCCAGGAGAGTTATAATCTTTAAAATAACAGCGTACCTTCTCTCCTGGAAATTGGAAGTGGACTTGGCCTGATCCATTGTAGATGATCGCGTTGGTGGTGCTGAGGAACAACCTTTCAAGTATGATCGGCGTCTCGTCTTCTTCCCCCATGTCCAGTATCATAAAGTCGGTCGGGACGTAATGGTCCTGGATCTTGACCATGATGTCTCTTGCTACTCCCTCCGGAAATCTCGTCGTATTGTCCGCCAGCTGCAGCTGCATATAGGTAGGGTATAGAGGTGTATCGAATAATAAATCATATACCTTTTTAGACATTATGTTGTGGTGATCCGTATCGCAAAAGGCGTTGTAGAGTGAGCACCGCCCAATGGTGCAATCAATAACTGGCGTGCTCGGATCCTCTTTCTTGGTTAAGAATGGTGAAGCTAAGAGGTGGTCATGCTTGTACTCAACAGCCTTGACTACTTGGACTTGCTTTCTTACTTGTCTTACATTCTGTTCTTTCTCTTCCCATTTGAATTCCTCTTGGTTCCTTCGTTTGTTGGCTTGACTGGGAAGTAAGCTCCTCTTAGATCTATAGGAACTTCAAGGGTCTTATTCTTGAAACTGAACTTCTCTTTATTGCCCTTGATGGTGAAGCAAATTTTGGCCTTTGTCCGTGTAGATGATGCCTTTTGCAGTATTTTCGGGGAATGGTCGGCCAAGAATGATTGGACTCTTGGGGTCTCTCGCCGGTATCCAGGACTACAAAGTCTACAGGGACATATGATCTTCCGATCCGTATGCACACGTCATCTAAGATTCCCTTGGGGTACTTGATCGCCCTGGGTCCGCAAGCCGCAAACACATATCGTGTACAACAAAGATGCCCATAGAAAGACTTGGTCGAAGATTACCTTAGGCATGATGTTGACACCGGGCGCCTAGATCGCAGACAACTTCAGAGAAGTCATGCTGCCTAATAGAGATGGGGATCTGGGTCTCCCCGGATCTCCTCTCTTGGGTGGCATGGAGTCATCCTTCCATCCCCGATGATGCTTCAACGTAGTAACCTGCATACACATCAACAAGGTTCACGGTCTCGGGCTCTAGAGGTTGCCTGGAATCTTACCTTCGTTGGTCGGTGGGAACAAATGCCGCCGGTGAGCTAATTGTTGTTCTATCATTTTATTGAAGCTAAGCCGGTTCTTAACAACAGAGGTAAAGCTATCCATTTTGATGTTTATGTTTTCTAGCATTTTATCATTGGATGCTACCTTCCTAGACAAAGTCTCCATAATTTTATTTTGGTTGGAGATCACTTCTCTCAAAGGCAATTGAGCATAGTTATTGTAATTAGTGCCTTGAAAGTTACCTTGGAAGTTACCTTGGTAGTTAGGGCCTTTTTGGTTCCATCCTTGATTTTGAGGACGATAGTTGTTGTTGTTGTTGTTGATGAAGTTCACGTCTTCACGGGTCTCAGGACAGCTGTTGCCTGAGTGTCCCATATTGCCACACACTTCACAAGTCATGCATGCATCATTAATGCGCATGACATCTTGTCTTTGGCTTGTCTTGTCTTCCAGCTTCTTCATGAGCAGATCTATCTTGGCAGACAGCATGTCTACCTCTTTGAGCTGGTGCATCCCTCCACTCCTCTTGCGGGTGGTTTGGCGCTCATCATTTCAATCTTGATTGGAGGCCATCTTCTCCATAAGAGCAGTAGCTTGTGGTATGGTTAGTGACATAAATGCACCTCCAGCAGCAGCATCAACATTGTTACGGGTGCTGTTGGTAAGTCCATGATAGAAAGTTTGCATCAGGAGCCAATTCTCCATCCCATGATGAGGACATTCTGATATGTAATCTTGGAAGCGTTCCCATGCCTCAGGGACTGACTCATCATGTTGTTGCTGAAAACTCGAGATTTTCCCTCTTAGGGCACTCGTCTTGCCCATAGGGAAGAATCTTGCTAGAAAAGCTGTGGAGCACTTGTCCCAAGTTGTATGGTTGTCTTTGTTGGCGTAGAACCACTGCTTTGCCTTTCCCAACAGTGAGAATGGGAACAGACGTAGCAGCACGGTGTCCTTTGGTACATCCTTCAGCTTGAAAGTGCTACAAATCTCCAGGAAGTGTTGGAGATGAGCACTTGCATCTTCATGTGCTTTCCCACAGAACAGGTTGGCTTGCACCATAGTGATAAGAGCTGGCTTGAGCTCAAATCCATTCTCCCCAACTTCTACGTTAGGTCCAGTGCGAATGTTGTTGGTGTTCGGAGCAGAGAACTCGCGCAGTGACTTATCAGCCATTTCCTCAAAGACTGGTGCTAAGTTGCCTTCTTGTTGCTCTTCTTCTTCTCTTATAGGAGCTTGCTCCCCCAAAGAACGAACCTCAGCAGTGGGTGTCTTTGATGGAGATTCAAAGATATCCCTCACTTGCTGGAATTTCCTTCTTCGAAAGAGTTTCTCTGGATTTTCAACGTAGTTATCTGGCAGATCAAAACCACTCATTCATTACCCTACATAAGATTTCACAAAGATAGAAAACACAAGGGTAAGCCTGCATTGAGTAGGGGTCTATGGTTTCCTCTATCTCATTAGTTTGTTAGGTCTATTGCTATCCTTTTTAATTGCCAATTGCCTCCCAAGAACGGCGCCAAAAATGCTTGTTGACACCTCTTAATGTTATCTCTAATAACGGCGTTAAGAATGCTAGAGTAGCGCACCGCCACTAGAATGCCAAGTTGTCATCCCTAGCATAACACCAAGAGGTGTGGTATTAAATCATGCCACCATTTAGAATAGAGAAATGTATCCCAAGTTTATGAGATCAAATACCATTGTAGCATTTTACCCGGAGTATTACGGGTTGTCATTTATATTTTCCCAAAGGAAGGTCTGTATGGCTTATGTAAAGGTAGTGTGTTGACCTAGAGTGTAACGAATAGGCATAACCATGTCCTCGCTACTCAATACAGGGGTAAGTCACAAGATAATAGAATAAGTATATAATCATCAGCATAAACAGGTAGAGACTCCTAGCTATATCATTAGGGTTGCTAGTAGAACATCAAGAGATATTCCTGGGTTATTCCTAGCTGCATGTCAATGTTTATTATGGTTAGTGCAATACACCTAGTAGTCATGGCTAAGGTTAGCATTACATTTATTCATAGTGGACATACTAGGGAAGTTTGAGAACATAGCACGCCCTTCCGTCGTATACAAGCCCTACTGTGCCTATAAACGGGGTTCGGATTACATAGGACTCAACAGGAATGTCACACCCGCGATCTACTAAACCTGGCCTATAGGGTGCATTCGCAGATAAACAACGTATAAGCACCACGCTTACACAATGTTTATCACTCACCCAACGATCAATTAGATGAGTGCTATACGAACCTATAGATAAACATAATGTTAATCTAGCTATACTAAGCATATAACCACAATAGACAAGGAACATAATAACTATGAATATAAGTAAATGAGAATTCATCAATTCAATTGTAGCAATCATATAACTATACAATGAAAGAGAACAAAGGCGAGAGGAGGTAGAACTATACCAAATCCAAGCTCTTGATGGCTCTGGAATCCAAGCCCGCGCTTGCCTCCCTCTAGTTCTAATCTAGCTATCTAGGCCCTAGCTAAGGAGCTCGATTAGGGTTTTCGGCCGATGATTGGACTTGAATGAGAATGAATGAATGGGGCTTCCCTCTCCCAGGGGGTGCCTCTCCTTTTATAGCCCTGGGCGATGATCGTGAGCCATCGCATCAAACCGACATTGACGGGCGGCCAGGATCGATCCTTAAAGGCGGTGGAGCGAACCGGATGAACCGGGGCTGGACCGGAGCCCAGGCCAGACCGGCCGGTCTGGGGTGGGACCGGCCGGTCCCACCTGGTGGCCTCGGGCCCCCGGCTCGGCGTGGTGCCTTCTCGTCTCTTCCGGAATCTTCTGTGTAGCCGTGGAGTCCGTTTTTTCCATTTCCTTGTTCCGATAAGCTTGTATGTTTGCGCCTTTTTCTGGTTTTCACTGTATAAATAGTGAAACACCAAAACTCATGGAATTCGGTCGGTGTAAACCCTATGTCTACTTTGGTGATCACATTTACATCCTTTTCATGGCTAGTTGACGGTTGAATTAATACAATAGTGGCCGTCAACAGTGTGCCATCATAACGAGGAGTAGCGTGTTGGCGAGCATGTGAACCTCGGTAAAAACTCAGTGTTCATTTGAGATTTGTGACAGAACCTTATAAATTATATGGCCCACAAGCACCTGACATTGTCTCTAAGATCTCTGTCGGCTATGCTAGTGTACCACATAACTTAAAACGTTCCATCGGGTGAAACCCCGATGACACCATGATTCTCCAAGATCGACTTCTTACAGAGATATTGTGGTATTACAGCCATTTTTATTCAAATACAATAGAGTATGTGGCAGAACCTTCTAAATTATATGGCCCACAAGCATCTGACATTGTCCCTAAGACCTCTGTCAGCCATACTTGTGTACCACATAACTTGAAAAGTTCTGTCGTGTGAAACCCCGATGACACCACGATCCTCCGGGATCCACTTCTTACAAAGAACTTACAAGATTACAACCATTTATACAAACATAACAGAGTAGCGGAAGATTTACAAAAGAAGATTACAACACTTGATCGAGTTTGATTAAACAAAACTCAACCTGGGTTCATGGAAGCGAGAAAAGAACTTTGTAGACGGAAGATATTCGATCATGCCAAGCCCCTTTGGTATGACCAAAGTCGCAACACTAGTCAACACCCGCAATGGGGGTCAAACAAACCCCGAGTACAAAAGTACTCCGCAAGACTTACCCGACGGAAAAGAGGGGAGAAGACTCAGGAATCTTTGGTTAATAGGAATCAAGGTAAGGCTTTAGCAAGAATCAAGAACACCTTTGCGGAAAAGCGACTAATGTTGATCCTTACTATTCATTCTTATCTCGATATTTTCATTAAGCTTTAAGCTATCCATCTAGGTTATCCTAGTCTAGAGCAATCACTTGTCAAGCAAGATCTCGATTTCCAAAACTTCCCATCCTCAAAGCAACTTTCCTCATTACTACGATGCCGGGACTCGGATCACGGCTCCCATATCGTGGAGCACACGACGATTCGAATCGCTTTTATATACCCAATTTGGGGCTTCCTAGCCACACGATGTATGCAGGACCGAACATCTCACATACATCAACTCACGCTTGCATTTCTCCGCACGAACGGGTCCTAGCCACGAGCACAAAGACACCATCTCCCTACGCCCGTCGGTCACAACCGTCGGCGGTGCGCTCGTAGTGTGGGTACACGCTACTTCCCGTCCGGTGTCCGTTCTCGTATGGATCGTACAAAGGGAGCTTACCGCCATTAGCATGCGACTAGTACTATCCAATAACCTCATGATCCCAGCGCCAAACAACGGACGGTCCTTAACCGACACAAGTGGACGACACTACACCAGGGCACTAGCCCTTCCTGATGCAAGTCACTCCACCGGCGTCTCAATTTACTCATCATCATGTTCTTATTGAGTACCCTTGACCCGATCGAAGTAAAGGATAAACAATAAGCAACATCAGGTTTTCATAATTGCCCTCAACGGGGATATTGTGATCAAACTTTGAAAAACTTTTTATTTGTAAAGCCTAGGCTATCAGCGAGACTAAGCATATACTAAGTATTTTTAAATCAAAACAGGTTTCAGAGATAGTATATCAAGGTACGGTAAATGCATCAAGATAGGATATCACTCAACTCCTATACCTAATGCATCATATCATCAACTTAACATTATAAAGAACTTTCGAAATTCAAGAAAGGGTTTAATGTATCCGGGGCTTGCCTGTGTTGCAGAGAAGTCAGTTGTTAGTCTTGACGTCGACACCTTCGGTGGATCCTTCTCGTCGGGGTTGGATCACCTGGACTTTCTCCGAAGCTTGATCATCGCGATCTTTCACCCTCACGTGAACTATACGTACATAAAATGATGTATGCTAAGTATGATGAAATGCATGACATGATGCATGATGCGGGGCAACATGGATGAAACAACTTAATTTCTTATTAACTTGAGTACAACTTTCCTTCACGGTAAAGTTGCATTAAGAGATCATAACTAACATCGATGATAACGGACTAATGATGCGAGAACAATATATGTTGTCGAAGGTCATTAGGGTTAATGACCTAGGGTCATCACTCAATCCCAAACTCAATCAACCCTATGGTGATTAAGGTAAATTACTAATTTATTAACCATTTTTACAAATCGTTGAAATCCACTAATTAACTTACTAACTAATTAGCTATTACCACACATGCGATATAGATTACTTTTACTACTACACAATCAAGCCATGAACCATTGGGGTGACAATGATTCTTGGTCTGCAAGTAATACCAAAATGGAAATCAATCTAAGCAAAGCATATCTCTAATTACTTTAGGCGTTTATTATTTATTTAAACATGTGAGCAACTCTACATATAACTAACTATGATCATGCCTTGGACCAGAGAGGGTTGCTGATCCAGGGTCTTCAAACAATACCACAAATCAAACAACAATTTTAATTAAAAACTAATTAACTAAAGGTTATTTTATTTATCATTTTATAGCCATGAATCAAGGTAGAAATTAATTATAAAAACAAACTTGCTCAAAACAGTGCACAAATTTTAATGAAGGTCACCCATAACATGAAAAGCTTGCTCCTAATTTTTCATGATTTTTGGATTAATATATTGCTCTACAAAAATCAAACACTAAGCATTTCTTAATTAAAACATGCAATTATTAAACATGACAAAATTACTTAACATGCTGCACACATATTTTTCTATGAAACTACATCTCATGAGGATCACATACATATTTTTGTTATATTTTTAATTGCCTAGAATATTCAATTATGAAATTATGAAAAACAGCATTTAAAAACCATAAAAGAAAAAGGAAAACACCTTCCTCTCCTTCGCGGGCCAGCAGGCGGCCCACGGCCCGGCTCGGCCTGCCCGGCCCGTGTGCGCGTGAGCGGCCCTGCCTGACTCCCCCTCTCTCCCGGCGGCCGACGACGGCCCCCCCACCCGTCTCTCTCTCTCTCTCCCTCCTTCTTCTTTTTCGTCCTGCACAGAAGGCGACGGCGATGCCGGGCCGGCGTTTCGCCGCCCGGTGAGGTTAACGACGGCATGAGTGGTACCATCAACTTCCTCTCTCCACGGTGATCACGACAAACACCAATACCACTTTGATCGATGACCCGACACGGAAAGAACGGTGGCCATGGCGGCTCGGCTAAGACGGGCTGGTGGCGGGGCGCGGTGGCGGGAAGCTACCGCAGTAGGTCCAATCGACCACAATAATGGGCGGGAAGGTATGCGAAGCTCACCGGAGCTCAGAGCTCGTGCCGGCTCGCCGGAGGTGAGGCGGAGAAGGACGGCCGGCCAGGGGGGAGCTCGGCGGCGTGCTCCCGCCGACGAGGCGATGTTCCGCCACACCTGGCATGGTAGAGTTCAAACCTAAAGGCCGATGATGATCACTAGTTCAAGGTGAGCTCGTGGCACCGCTTGGTTTGGCATGGAGCTCACGGTGAGTGCCGGCTTGACGCGAAGCGGCTTTCCGCAGATCGCCGAGCCGAAGAAGAAGGCAAAGTGGTACGGCTTGGTTTAGCGACCATGGGCGACGCGAACGAGCTCAATAGAATCGCAAAAGTGGGGCGGAAGAGAGCACGCAAGCAGAGGGATGGAGGTGGAGCAACGGCCGTGATTTTTGCCGGTGAAAAGAAGCTTGACGGGCGGCGGAGAGGAGAGAAGGTAAGCTCGCCGGGCGCTAAAGGGGGTATACTGGGCATGGCGACGCTTCGAGGGGATAGACGGCTCTCGCGGACGAAGCAAATTTGGAACCAACAGCGGCGTGCGTGGCGCGCTGAGCCGGGTCGAGAAAGCACGGCGGATCGCCGGTGACTGGCGGCATGGACACCCCCCCCGCTCATCACATGTGTAAAAACCTCATCCCTTCTCTTTTCCAAAATTACTTCCAAAATTATATAGAAACTCGAAAAATTTCCAAAATAAGAATTGTGCAAAATAATGAGCCCTACAACTTTTATTAAGAGGTTTCATCAAATTTCAAATATTTTTGAATTCACAGTTTGAAATTTGAAAAGGGTTTAAATTTAAACTTTTGGGATTTTAAAATTACTTTCAAATTTTAAATAAAAGATGAAAATCTCAAAAATAAAAGTTGTTCTATTTTTCAATATCTACAACTTTCATTTAGAAAGGTTTTCATGAAACCAAATAATTTTTGAATTGGAGTTTAAAACTCAAAAGGGGATACTTTCCAATTTAGAGAAGTTTTGAAATTAGTTTAAATTTTATTCAAAAAACTTGAAAAACTTTATATACCAAAGTTGTAGAGCTAAAAGAGATACACAAACTGTATTTTTGGAGTTTTCCCAAATTTTGAATATTTTGAGATGAAATTGTAAAGGGGCAAAAACACTTTGAAATTCACCCTTTTTGAAAAGATTTTCAAATAGAATCTTTGGGCAATTAATTAATGATGATGTGGCACTTTTCAAACCCAACCAACAGTACACTTTCAAAGTACAAAGTTCATACTTTGAAATGGTACCAAAGTTTGGCAAACTTTATTTAGAAAATTAATTATGGTTAGCTCCTCAAAATTGAAAATGATATTCAAACCCCAACACTTAGCCATTTCTAGCTAGGGTTAGAATTTGAATTCCCATTTCAATTTTGATTCTTTCTTTTGCATCATTAACTTGTAAAACATAGTTAGGGTGTGAATCAAGGTTAGCCAAGCACTTGCAAACATCAAGGTTGATTTTAGTTGGTTGCTTTTATAAACGAGAATCAAACATGTGAATGGAATTTAAATGGCATACACATACACATATGATATGAAAGAGCGCAAACAACCCTAGAATTAAATAAACTCATTTTGGTCATTTGCATTAGTGTTCTTTAATGATGAATGCTTATGCAATGATGATGATGACGTGGCAGGTTTAGGTTAACGTAACACCGGGGGTGTTAAAGAGTAGTGGAAGATTTATAAAATATATAACAACACTTGTTTAGAGTTTAATTAAACAAAACTTAACTAAGGTTGCGGAAGCAAGACAAAACTATAGACCACCTGTAAGAGAACATCTCAGGTGGGAGATATTCGATCATGCCAAGCCCACTGGTATGACCGAACATAGCAGCACTAGTCAGCACCTGCAACAGGGGTCAAACAAACCCTGAGTACAAAAGGTACTCCGCAAGACTTAACTGACAGAAAAGAGTGGAGAAGACTCAGAAATGCTTTTTAATAGGAATCAAGGTAAGGCTTTAGCAAGAATCAAAGACATATTTACGGAAAACGACTAATGTTGATCCTTACTATTTATTCTTATATGATATTTTCATTAAGTATTAAGCTATCCATCTAGGTTATCCTGGTCTATAACAAACACTTGTCAAACAAGATTCCAATTTCCAAACTTTCCAACCTCAAAAACTTCCATCATTACTACGATGCCGAGGCTAGGATCAAGTCTCCCATATCGTGGAGCACTGACGATTCGAATCGCTTTATATACCCAGCTGGGGCTTCCTAGGCATACGATGTATACAGGATCATCCTACATACATCAACTCAACACTTGGATTTCTCCATATCAGAACGGGTCCTAGCCACGAGAGTACGGTACACCACCTCCCTACGACGTCGTCCCCTTCGACGGTGCGCCCCGTAGGATGGGTACACGCTACTTTTCGTCCCGGTTGTCCGTTCTCGTCATGGATAGTCTAAGTGGAGCTTACCGCCATTAGCATGCGACTAGTACTATCCAATAACCTCATGATCCTAGGGCTAAACAATGGACGATCCTTAACCGACTCAAGTGGACGACACTACACCAGGGTATTAGCCCTTCCTGATGCAAGTCACTCCACCGGAGTCTCAATTTACTCATCATATTCTTATTGCGTACCCTTGACCCGGCCAAGGTAAAGGATAAACAACAAGCAACATCAGGTTTTTATAACTTCTCTCAAAAAGGATATTGTTATCAAACTTTTTTGAAAATATTTTATTTGTAAAGCCTAGGCTATCAGCAAGACTAAGCATATACTAAGTATTTTCAAATCAAAACAGGTTTCAAGGATAATATATCAAGGAAGGTAAATGCATCAGATAGGATATCACACAACTCCTAACACCTAATGCATCGTATCATCAGCATAAATTTATAAAAGATTTTGAAATTCAAGAAAGGTTTAAATGTATCTGGGGCTTGCCTATGTTGCAGGGAAAGTTAGGATCCTTAGGGGGATCACACAGGTTAGATGGCATCAACACCTCTGGGCACCTTCTTCTGGAAACACCTTCTTCGAACTTGATCAACACGAACCTTCACTCTCACGGACACTACACGTATATAAATGATGCATTCTAAGTATGATGAAATGCATGACATGATGCATGATGCAAGGCAATAAACAAAAGAAGGTTGAGTACAACTTCCCTTCACGGTATAGTTGCATCAAAGGATCATAATTAGCAATTACAATGATATCGGATAACGCAACGCAATCAACGTAATTGAATTACCGAAGGTTATTAGGGTTAATAACCTAGGGTCATCACTCAATCCCAAAGTCAATCAACCTTAAAAGTGATTAAGAACTACTAAGGTTATTAACCATTTTACACTTGTTGAAAGCCACTAATTAAACTTGCTAACTAATTAACTATTTCTACACATATGATGATGACTATTACTAATACTACACAACCAAGCCATAAACCAGAGGGGGTTGCTGATTCATGGACTTCACGTAATGCCACAAATCAATCAACAATTTAATTAGAAAACTAATTAACTATTGGTTATTTTATTAATCATTTTTATAGGCTTTAAATAAGGTGAAAATTATTTTTTATAGCAAACTTGCTCAAAATAGTGCCCAAATTTTAGTGGCAATCACTTTTCATATGAAAAGCTTAACCCTAAATTTCATGATTTTTTGATTAATATATTGCTCTAGAAAAATCAAATACTATACATTTAATAATTAAAGCATGCATTTATTAAACCTGATAAAAGTACTTAACATGCTGCAAACATATTTTTCTATGAAACTATACATCATGAGGATCACACACATATTTTTTCTTATATTTTTACTTGCCCAAATTATTGAATTATGAATTTGCAAATAAATCAACAATTTAAACAAAATTGAAAAACAGAAAACAAAAAGGGAAAACTCTCTTTACTGCGGCATGTTGACCCCGGGCCGCAACCAACGGCCCAGTCGGCCCAACACCGGCTCGCCTTGCCCCTCCCGTTTAAAATAGAGGAGGCGGCGGCGGCTGGCCGCAGCCTTTGCCGGGCCGGGCCGGCGTTGCCTCGCCGGTGACGAGCTCGCCGACGGTAGGGCTCGGCCGCAGAGCCTCCCTCTCTCCCGAGCTTTTCTGGCGGGGTTAGTTGACCGGTTATGGCATGGAAGAAGGCACACCGTCGCCCATGGCGGACGGTGGGACCCCGGCACGACAGCGGCTAACGACGGTGACCTCAACGACCGCGCAAAGGGTACCAACACGCTCGACTCACTCACAGAAACAAGCTTAAGGTGCTGGTTGAGCGAGCGAGATCTAACAGTGCTCACGACCATGGCCATGGAGGCTCGGCAGAGCAAGCTCACCGGCGCGACGGCGTTCTGAGTATGTGGGCTCGGTAGGACCAAGATAGGGGTGGGAATAGGTTTAGAGTCTCACCACGACTTCGGTGCTCCTGCTAGATGAACCGAAGGCGGGGCAGAAGAAACTTGTCCGCGGCGGAGGCGGAGCTCGGCGGCGCGCTCATGCCGGCGAGGCGACGTTCTCGTGCGTCCGGCATGGTAAAGACCGAACGGCGAGGCTGACGATGACCAAGAAGGTATGGGGAAGTTAGGGAATAGCTTGGTTTGGCGAGGGGAGCTTTGGATAGTGGTGGCCGCGATGGGTAGTGGCATGGCGGCGATGCTGCCGCAGTTGGGGAAGAAAAGGCGCAAAAGACGATTCCGACGATGAGATGAGGCGCGGGTAGTTGCAATCGGTGCGTTAGGAGCTTGCAAACTAGTGTGCAAGAGCTTAAACATGAGTATCAACCGTCGACTGCGAATTTGGCCAGCGAATTGAAATACGACGGCGGTGACAGTGACAAAGAGAAAGGAGAAACGGCGGTCGTTGTTAGTTTTTATCAGGCATGGGCGGGTCGACGATGTGGCCAGCGCCTTCGCGAGCACGGCGAGGTGGTCGGCCACACGTGTTTGCCAGAGACAGTGCGAGAATGCCACGGCGACGCCAGCTCTAGTGAAGGAGGGAAGAAGAGAAAACAAAGTTGGCTCCGGGTTACTGTAGCTCTCCATCCCATCTACTGTTTTCTTTTTCAAAATTACTCCCAAAACTTGAACTAAACTTAAAAATCTCCAAAAATATAAATTGTATAACTTTTCATGCTCTACAACTTTCATTAAACAAGTTTTATTAGATTCCAAATATTTTTAAAATTGCATTTCAAATTTGAAAAGAGGGCAAAAACCCTAACTTTAAAGATTTCAAAATTACTTTTAAATTTTGAATAAAAGATGAAAATATCCAAAAATAAAAGTTTGTTCAACTTTTAAAGATCTACAACTTTTATTAAAGGGGTTTTTTATGAAACTGAATAAATTTTGAATTTGGGGTTTAAAATCAAAAAGGGGTAATTTCCAATTTAATGAACTTTTAAAATTACTTTTTGATTTTATTCAAAAAAAATTGAAAACTTTATTTACCGAACTTGTAGAGCTCAAAGAGATGCACAATCTATATTTTTAAAGTTTTCCTCAATTTTGAATATTTTTGGCACAATTTGAAAAGGGGCAATTAACCTTTTGAATTTCGGGATTTTTGAAAAGGAATTGCTAATTTTTCTCAAATTACTCCAAAATTTATTAAATAACTTTAAAATTTTCAAAAATAAAAGTTTCTAAAAATTTTAAATTCTACAACTTTGCTTTCAGGGTCATTTCAAAATTTTGAATGGATTTTGGAGTTTTGAAAAGGGGTTTATAAGGGATCACTTTCGGGTTTTCCAATTAAATTCAAATTTAAATCTTGGGACCTAATTTATAAACCTCCATTTGAAAACCTCTTGAGAAATACTTTTAAACCTCAATTTCATGATAAATTCATAACTTCATAATTTGAGCTTAGGGATTAGGGTTTAATAAAGATTACTTAACAAGCACCGAATACATAACAAGGATCATTAATCTATTCTAGGGTTTATTAAACATCATTAGCAACCAAGCCAAGCTACACTTAGGTCAAGGCAAACCACATGCTTAACATACAAGACAAAGTATTAATCATGCATGGATCACTAATACCATGAAATACACTAATGTACTTAATGCTTGGTGATTAACTTAAACGTTGCATATGATTATGTTTTACTTGCATTATCATTGAATTAATGAATATGATGCTTAATGCATAATATGATGACATGGTGGGATCTCACATTGATTAACACCTGGGGTGTTATGCCCCCGCTATCGGCGTGGGAGCACTGTTCCTGACCAGCGGGGGCTCGCCTGTCGACCACCGGCACTGTGTACGGGGAAACTTATACTATGCACGTTTTGAATTAATTCACGAAAATTCCAAATAGTGCTGATATTTATTTATTTTGTATAAAAATAAATATAGCTCCAAAAATTCTAAAAATTTTTGTGTAGCCTCTCTGTGACAGAGTATATGTGAGAAAAATATAAAACTTAGAAAAACAATAATTTTAGTTAATCAAAAATTGCTCTTTTTAATTAAGAAATAGGCATTCCATGATTTTTATAGACTAAAATATTTATCCAAAAATTATGAAATTTATTTTTCATCCATTTCATAACATCTCTAATCTGTACAAAAAGTTTGGGATAAATTTGACAATGTTTCATAAAATCATTATTTCCAAAATTAGGAATAAAAAAAAAAAAAGGAAGTACGTGATTGCATGTGTGTATATGTTTGAGTGCTTCAATTTTATGTATTGCTGAGTATTATTATAGAGTATTGTTTTAATCTTGAATTACTATAATTAAATGTTATATGCTTATTATTTCATGTCATGATTGCTAGAGGGCTGCTAGTGTATATATATATATATATATATATATATATATATATATATATATATATATATATATATATATAGGGTCCCGCTATTGGAAGCCTAGGGCTTCCTATAGCTTATGGGGAGCCCCAGTCCACCTGGTTCGACCAGATGCTGAACCACCCACACCAACCCGGTCGGCGGCCCACCACACCAACCTAGCCCAGCGGCCCACCAGCCCACATTCGAGGCGCCATATATAGATCTCGAACCCTAATGCCCACCCAACCCACCCCCTGGCCGGCGGCTTCCTCCCCCGTTGGACGCCGTGACGCCGCCATCTTGGCGGGCCTAACGTGGACGTCGTTCGGCGGGCGGCGGCCTTTGGCCCGCCCCGGCTCCTGCGGCCACTCATTTGGACCAACGGCGGGCGCCTCTCCCTTGCGGCCATCCTCCGGCTGAGTGAGTGCTCGTGACACTGGGATCAAGGGCGTGGCCGCGCCATCCCCGATCCCAGGCGCTGGGGGAGGAAGCCGCTGCCGCGTGGGGGGACGGCGCCCGCCGCCTGGAGCTCGTGGCTCCCCTTCCCGCACTACACAAAGTGCCAGAGGAGCACCGGTGGATGGCGCCGCCTCCATCCGCCGACGACATGGTCCCTCCCTCCTAGGATGCGGCGACGAGCTCGCACCACCCCGACGGCGAGGCCCCCGAGCGCCAAGCGCCGCGGGCATCCCACGGAGGCGAGGAGGCACTGAGCACCGGCGTCCCCCTCGGCCGGGGCGCCCCCCACCGGGCGCCCAGGACTGCCACGACGAACGCCCCTTCTACAGTGCGGCCTCACCTACCTGGCAATGGGCTTCCTCGACGGGCGGCGTGTGGCTCGGTCCCCGCCCTTTCCCGACGCGGCGGGTGGATCCGACACCGCCTCCTTCCCCGATCCGGACGGGCCCTCCATCCTCAACTCAACGACGATAACAAGATCCATGGTTGCGTCTCCTCTCCTCGCGATCCATCAGCATTTGCCTCCACCATCGGCGGATCAAGGTCCGTCCGCAGCGGATTCGGTCTCCCTCTCTCACGATCCGTCCGCTGCCTTCACCACCAGCAGCTTGGGATGTCGGCGGTGGAATTTGGTTTTTACGCACAGGTTGTAATACATTCTATGCTTGGATTTGGTTTGTATGCACTTACGGGATTGGTTTTTATGCACCGCAGAGGATCGGTGCCGCACTACTGAGAGGACATCCCGATTCAATTTTTGTTCTTGCTTTGTGCAATTAAACAAGTACATATACGCATAGTGGGATCTCATGCGGGGTTGTGCCCCAAATCCGTATGCATGGTGAACTAGGTGTGATTTCTATGCAGGGTGGGTTCCTATTCGTATGCATGATTTTCTATATCAGCCATATGTTTGTATGCATATTTATTTATTCATATCATTTAATCATGTCTATGCATGGTTGTTTGTATTTTGTATGCAGTATGTTTTGGAGGCCAACGTGTCGGTGCTCGGGGCCATGGCATTCACTTTGCTCTATGTTGTGGCCTCGGCGGGCACGACAACCCAAAGGCGTGTCCTCCTCCTTCACCGACGGCATCCAAAGTGAGTAAAAAGACAATTTTACCTGATTTTTTATCCGTTTTGTGCAGTAGTTTTGTATGCATTGATTTGTGTACTTTGATTCGATTCGATTGTAGTCTTGCGGGAGCGTTGCAGCAATGCTAGCGAGCATGGTTTCTATGAAATTTGATTTCATGAGTTTTTTTGGGTGGGTGCAGCCAGCAGACAGGAGGATAGGTGGATGTTTATTGACATGCAAACGAGAAAAGGCGGTGGAATTTTATGCATGTTGTATGATTATCCTCGGCTTTTATATGCAAATACTCAACCCTTTTGTGACTATCCTCGGCTTTTCTATGCATATACTCACCTATCAAATTTTCAAAATGAAAATAATAGTACATGCCCCTGTAAACATATGTTTGCATGCACATGTTATGAAAATATATGCTTATATGCACAATGTCCTATGATTCAAAGTTTCCATGCATGATTAAACTGTGATTTTTAAAGATGTTGGGTGATTTTTATGCTTAGTTCGATAGGTTTCCACAACTTCTTTGAAACATTTATTGGAGCTCATTTCTGCATTGTTGGTACACAATTATATCCATTGCGTGTAACGCAAATTTATACATGGTTCTATACAATGTTTGGGTTTGGGGCTGTCGCTATATTTTGGGTTCTATGCGCTGTTCCTCCAATAATTATACATTCTGGAAGTGAGAAATAATAGATTGGGTTGGGGGCTGTCACATTTTTGATAAAATAATCCCCCCACAGCTTGGGGTCTGTCGTGTTGGAACTGCGGTTTGTATGCATGTTGGAACTGCGGTTTTTGCGAGATGTTGCAAGCATAGTCTGTATGCATGATGGAACTGCGATTTCAAAAATGTTGCAAGCATAGGTTTATTTATTTGCATGTTGGAACTGCTTTTTTTTATGCACTTTAGTACCTTCTTATATACATAGTTTTTTATGCACAACGTGTTCGGTTGCTGACCTTCTTTTTAGGTTTAGATGCACGGGGAACATTTTTTTTGTCGTAGGGGACACGGGGAACATTTTTGGTCATAGGGAGTATGTACTCTATATATTGTTGAAACTGATTTCTATACATTATTGTAGTGGATTTCTATATGTTATTGGAGCACCTTTGCACTTACAATTTTATACATTGTTGGAGCATGTTTCTATGCATGCTTCTATTGCAGGAAATGAAGAGCCACGTGATTGGACGACGTGGTCACGGTGACCACAGAGGGACAGCTACTCGAGTCGTGGTGGTTATTTGGAAGTTGATTGCGTCATGCTACCTCTCTAGGTGGTCCGGATGGGTTGTGCGGCCCATGGAGCATTTGGTCATTTGGGAGTTTTTTTTTTTTTTTTTTGCAAGCATAGGCTTCTATGCATGGTGAAAACTTAGTTTTCAGACCTGATAGAAAGCTTGTATGTATGTTTGTATGCACCCACTCGGCGATTTTATGGGGAACATTCTAGCCTTGTATGCATGGTGAAACTTTGTTAGAACACTTTTTGACGTACATTGTTGGGACATTTTATGTATGCTTTCATATAATTCTATACATTGGCGATTTACAATTTTGTACATTGTTGGTGCACAATTGTTTATATCAATTATTGGAGCAGTTTTGTATGTGGTTTTTATGCAATAACAAAAGTGTTTCTGCATATCTTGAATTTGATTATATGAAATCTGATGGTCCTTCATGTGCTATTTTTGAAAACTTCAAATCTTGGAGGAGACTTGTTCGTCTCCATATTTTCACGTTTTTTTTGTCTCCGCAAGTGGTATGCATTGTCCCCTTGTTAATTATGCATCCACTTGTAGAGAACCATGTTTGAAAACTTCAATTTTATAACAAAGTATATGCGTGGAAACGCGTCGGGTGCAATTGTGGTTCTATGCATTGTTCGATGTTAATTGTATGCATTATTCTGATGTTAATTATACATTATTATAGTGAGCAACATGATGCTGAAAAGGCAATTTTAGTTATGGTGGATAGAATGTCCATCTCATTGAAGGTTTCTATGGGGTAAATAAATTATTTTTTAATCATCCAACCACTAATTTTGATGCTATGTCGGCGCAAAATACATTTTATGCGGATATTTTAGTGATTATATGCATCCAATCATCCGTCCCGTGGCATAATTCAAATTTCAAAATTATGAAAATATTTTTTATTCATTCAACCAAAAACTTTTATGCAACGTCGGTAATATTCATTCAACCAAAAACTTTTATGCAACGTCGGTGTCAAAAGCGACCGGTGATTATATCGCCCTATCGGTCATCTTGCGGTACGAACCGTTTTCGAATTGGATGTTCCGTTCAAGAATTATTGCTAAAAAATGAAAGGGATCACATTAGGCGACATGCATATATGCATATGTCGGGTGTGCGTTTTGTGTCAGGTGTGCAGGTTTGTATCAAGCGGGGTGTCCATCTCGCGGGAGAGGTTTCTATGCGGTAGCAAAGAAATTTTATTAATGCAACAGGCTGTGTGGAAACATTTTTGTCGTGATGATGTATAAAAATAGGTATTTGAGTGAATCAAAATCAGTTCGTTCTTTGCATAAAAACCTCTCTCATGCGAGCTGGTTGCTCCACGACACAAAGCTAACGCTGGCTAACACATGCCGACACATACCGATATGCGGCGCATCCGCTCTAATCTCTTTTTTTTTCCGCGATAAAATGACATATACCGACATGTGCGCATCCACTCTAATCTCTTTTGTTTTTCCACAAATAATACCTTGTGAGCATAAAAATCTCGTTAGAGTTCTATGTTGCCGTCTGCGCAAGATAAAATCTTGTGAGCAAGTACATAAAAAACATGGTAGGTGCTCTCATCTCTTATAAAAATTTGAAATTTGAATCACAAACACTTGAATCATAGCACTTGAAGGCGAATGGATGCATAGAATGACTTGTCATGGTTTTTTGAACGTCGACACCGCATGCGATTCGAGATCCATTTTGAATATATATTTTTTGAAATATTTGAAATTCATAAATTTGCATTTTGAGATAAGAGTTTTATGCGTCGGGTGAAGCATAGATTCTTGTGACCGAGAGTATAGAAATATAGAGACGATCCTTTTCTTGTAGAATGATTTGAAATTTGAATCATGGGACCACTGCAGACCCCCGTTTGGATGCATATAAGCACTTGGCAAAATGATGCATAAAAAAAAATTTTAGCGTAGCATGGCAAGACAATAGTGTTTGCGTATAAAATCATAAAAACATCAAATTTATGTAGAGCGTTGCATAGAAATTAAGTTTATTACTGCATATAAACCTATCCTTTGGTGTAGGGTTTTGTGGTTCTCTTATCAAGCGTTCTAGTTTCTGTGATTCTCGTAGAGCGATCGGGTGCATAGAATATTGAAGACACACAGCCATAGGGGCCATCCTAATGCTACTGAGGATTTTGAAATGTGAAATTTGAAATTTGAATATTTCTTGGTTACATGCATAGGTAGGATGTTTATTCAGCAGGAAACAACGATAAAAACATATGCGTGCAAGTATAAACCCTATGCATAGAAATCACCCCAACATCTTCAAAATTATAATATAATTTTACAATGCATATATATCACACACACATCTTGAAATCACGGTTTCTTTGTGATGCATAGAAAACCTATTCCCTAGCTGGCCCAGTCCTATCTCAAAGTTCTTTGAGGTCACCGTGTAACGAGCTAGCATGGCCCCCGGGGCTGTCCGTAGCGGTCACCACGACGCAGGTCCCCGCCTGTTGTTGTGACGCTGTTGTCCACCACGATGTTGTCTTCCGTCGTCCGAAAGCAAAGAGCCGGCAACCACTAAGGTGAAGCGGAGGCCGCCCACCCGCGTGGAAGAAGGTGTCGCGCCTCGGGGCCAAGCCGGGCCGTGCCGCCCCGTGATCTGCACGTGTGGCCGTGGCCACCGCCGGAACAGGGGGAGAGGCTGCGTCCTTGCGCATAGAAACCGCACCAAGTTACAATTAGCCATGCATACAAACTTGTGCACACATGCATAGAATAAAAAAAGCAAGCATGCGCCATCGTCCCTAAGCATCTAGATGCGGCCCGCAGAGAGCGCGATAGCCGGGCCGCGCAGCCGTCGCCGGGGTGGTGTTTGGGGAAGGGGCTGCGGGGCGATGGTTAGGGAAGGGCCGCCGGTCGTGGAAGAGGTGGCCACGCATCACCGTGACGTCATGGGAGAGCCGGCTGCGCACCATGCATCCGCCGCCGCAGATCCATGTCGCTAGAGCTAGCGCCGTTGTTGCCAAAACCGAGGGCGCCTCGCTGCTCCACGCCATGCCGGTGGTGGTTGCGGAAGAAGTCGCCACCGGGCGCTGGGGAGGAAGGGGGAGGAGCCGTGGTGGGGGGAAGCGATCGCCGCCGTCTACGGTGGTGGTTGGGAAAGGGGTCGCCGATGGTGGTTGAGCAAGGGGCCGCCGCCGAAGCTTGTCGTCGTCCCCGCCGCGCAGATCCGGGTGCGGCCGTGGTGGTTGGGATCCCCCGTCACCCAGATCCGCTCGTCCGACGTCGCCATCCCCGTCGCCGGATGCCGTCTTTGCCTCCTCCGGCGGTGCGCGCCACCATCATGGTCCCTGCCCGCGCGGCCGCGAGCTCGAGGGGTGGGGGATGGGCCGCCGGGGGGTGGGGGATCGTCGCCGCTGCATCCATGCACCTCGTCCGGGGTCGATGGGGGAGGTGGGTCGCCGCCTCCATGGATCTCATCTAGGTGGGGGAGTCGCTGCCGCCGCCTCCATGGATGTCGCCCGGATCCAAAGAAGCCTCGGCCGCTGGACGCTGTGGAGAAGGGAGCCGGGGCACCGCCGCTTCCGTCACCGGATCTGGTGGAGCCTCGTTGCTCCTTGCTTTCGCCGCGCCGTCCTCACGCGCGCCCCGTCGCCGTCCACGAGGCCGACCTCGCGGCTGCCCAACCGTAGCGCCCACCATCGCCGTCCCGGCCTTGACTCCTCGTCTTCCGTGGCGCCCCCCGCCGCCGTCCATTGATGTCGTCCCCAACGCCGACCATGAGCTCCGGTGGGGGCGCCGCGCAAGCGGCCAGGGGTCAGTGCGGCCGGGGGGTGGATGGGTGGAGTTTAGGGTTTGGGTGAATATATAGGGCGGGGGTGGTTGGGGCGGTGGTCGGTGGCCCAGTGGGCTGGTGGGCGGTCAGTTAAGCCCAGCGTGGGCGGCGAGGTTGGTTCCGGTGCAACCAGCTCACGGTGGTTGGCTGGGGCTTCCACTAGCTTATCGGAAGCCCAAGGCTCTTAATAGCATAAC